>OX637464.1:54250455-54850455 GCA_951799995.1 Trifolium subterraneum | reverse complement strand
TCTTAAGAAAACATCAACCAAGAGTGGCACTGCAATTGCACGTTAAGAAAGTTGGTGCATCTTATGAATCAAACTATAGGTCATAGTAAATTGCATTGATCAGTCATTCATAATTTCTGAAGAATTGAAAATTGTAGAAAAGCAAGAAGACTGAATATGGTTGGTTAGCAAGCAACAACATATCAAACAGATTTTTCAGTAAATTCAACCAGTACATATGTAATTTTCATTGATAGAAAATTATGACTTCCAATCAATTATTAAACAAAAAAAAATACCAAATACATATAAACGTATTAATGGCAATTTATAACTCACTAAATTAGTTGGCACACTGCTAGAAGGCATATTTCCTTGCATTGCACTTTGGTTAAAAGCTGCACAGTGGTCAACCAGGCTGCTACTTTTGTCAATCTGATTGCAACCATTATTAACATCACCTACAAAATATGATGAGACCATGAGATTCTAACCAGAAAAAGAGTTACACATGTTTTACTGACAAGTATTTGGGCATAGGTGGAATCAAGCAGACATACTTACCTAAATTGTTTAAACCAAAGCAAAGTTCTGTAAAATTAGACAATAATATATTTTTACACATTATCATGACAAGGCAATATAAATATAATTTTATATTTTGACCAAAAAATATGACATCAAATCTACAGTCACACTTAGAAGCAGCCTTGCATAAATGTGTGATCAGGAAACCGAGAAATGAGACAACCACATGATACAAGCTAATGACTTATTGAAATGAATGCACAAATGCATGTGTGCGCATGCAGGCATATATTTGAAGGATATTCTTCAATTTTAGAAATTAGGGAATTTACCGAGTACAAGCGGCGTTATTTGACAACACTGTTTAAATTTCTAAAATCCAGAATAGTACAACAAAGTTTCTGAGATAATTTGTTCACCAAGATGTGTAAGTTAGGGACAAAATAAAGAAACGTATTTACCTTCTCTTGATCTACCAGGCATATTTTGTGATGAGTTGCAAAGACGATTGTCAGGTTGCCTTTGTGGTTTCATGATTGTTGACTCCCCTCTACATGATGGAATCTCTTTTTGGCTATGATCAACCTTGTTTCTCTCCTGAGGATAAATGTTTTCAGACAGAGAATCTTTTGATGATAATATAGATTTTACAATGGGAACTTGATGACCACCAACGGCTTGAGGGGTATCATGAGATGTATCAAGTTTCATCCGCTTCCTATCTCGTTCTTTTGGCCCCAATTGTGCAGCTCCTGATGAAACTGGAATATTTTTCCTAGTTGCGTCATTCTTCTTAAGGTTCGTGGCATTCTGATCCCTACCCAAAACTAAAGCAGACTCCTTATTTTGCTGGGCTGCTTTCAACTTAAGTTCACTTTCCCGAAGTGCAATCTGTTGGCGCAAATCCTGAAGTTCATTGACATTTGATACTGCTCCTTGGTCAGGTCCACGCTCTCGGCTAGCTAAAGTTTTGTTCATTGGTTTGAAATTTCTAGCTCGTGGTCCTTGTCCCAGTGACCAGGACCCAGCACCTTTAGAAATAGAACTAGGAATCTTGGTCACTGATGAGACAAATGTACGATTCGAAGGCAATTTCTTGGGCATTTCCTTGTGCAAATTTCTAGCATTTTGTTGTAACTGTAACTTGTTTGAATTTTCCAAGGATGAACTTGGTCGCTTGATATTTCTTTCCAACCTGGAATCAGTGCCTTTATTTTCAATGTCACTACCACTGTCATCATCGGAAAAACGTATCACAAGATTTGTATCATTGCTTGCATGACCAGCCCATGGAGAAGATTTAGGGGGGAATTCACTCTTTTTTATGCTCTTCCGAGAAATTGGTTGTATAGTTGATCGCATCTGTATATTATTGGAGCCTCCTGTAAAACATTACCACCGAAATTTACACTCCATAAATTGTACATGCAATTGAATTAACATGGCTTTTACCTATGACTGATAAGAGTACACAACACATTTAGACTAAAAGAAGACAAATTCCATTCATGTAAGAAACACCAAGACAATATTAAAAGGAAAAAACAGTAAAACGGCTGTATCCAACATGTAAAGTTAGAGCACCATATATACAAAGTGTTTCACACATATGACATGCCACAATTATGACGAAGTTTCCAATTCCATAAACCAAGACTAATAAGAAAGTTATGGTGCCAGATGAGTGACAATCAATTGACAGTTAACAAGACTTACCACCCTGAACACCTTGGGTAATTTGCTTCAAAGAAGGAACAGAACTGGACCCTGGAGCAAGGGTGGTTTGTACAGTAGAGCCATTAGGGTTTTCCTAGTGGAAAAAAATTACTCATCAAAAATTCATATCAATTAAATTTGCAAGAACAGCCAATTGATTCCACCACACGCTTTCAAATTTTGACATACTCTCATTTTACAATACTACAGTTGAAGCCAAAAAAAACATAAAATCCTACACCGCAGTAATGACAATATAAGCTAAACAAAACGATTGTTGAAATATCAGTTAAATTTACAAGCTAGTACAGATTAACCGTTAAATTACTCATTAACAAATCCATACCAATTGAGTTGAATTTTAAAAAGAACAACACATTGACAATTACACCACCAAATGCTTTCATATTTTGCTACACTAAATTTTTCATTTCTACTACTTAAGCCACCAGAGAAGCATAAATTCCAACACCGCAGTGTTAGCAATCGTAACTAAACAAAACCGAATGTTGTAATATCAATTAATATTTTACAGTAGATAAATTTGCAAACTAGTTCAGATTAACCGCTAAACTATTAATTAACAAATACACATAAACTAAATCTACAAGAACAAAAAATTGATTCCACCAGCTTTCAAAAAAATTTAAGCTCTCGTTCTTCATTTCTACTGTTAAAGCAACATAGAAGCGTAAAACTCTACGCTGCAGTTTTCGCGAATATAAGCTAAACAAAACCGATTGTTTTTTATTCAGATCTAACATGAACAAGTAAATTCCGAAAGCAGAAAAAAAAATCGCAGAAACGAGAAATTGAAAAGGTAGTTAGGGTTTTGAGAAGAAGAATACGTCGCCATCGGTAGAAGAAGAGACTTCGCCTTCTTCTTTAGTTTTGGTTTGAATAACAGTTGTGGTGTTGTTGTGGTTATCGGAAACCGCCATGGTTGTGGTGGTTTTGTGGTCAATGGAGTTATCCATGGTTTCTCTCTCTATAAGTTTTTCTCTCTCTAGAAACTAGGAATAACCGTTTTTGTAGTTTTCAGGAGTGAGTGAGTGGTAACGCGGTCACGAAATGACCAATATAGGGAAGATATAATGAAGCGACTCGTGTCTTCACTATTGCATTTCTTCGTTCTTTTCTTTCACGTCATCAAATAATAGTCGTCATTTTATTACAAATTACAAATCACCTCAATTTTTTTATGGGTCATGTTAAACATGTGCCCTAAGGGCACATGTTAAGATACCTTAAAATAGAAATTGTGCATTTAATGATGCAAGAAATTTAATGCTGGAGAGATAAGATGCACAACTAATTTCAATAAATACTTTCTAAATTTACTTCCTTAACATGTGCACTTGGTGCACATGTTAACATTCTCCTATATTTCTTATGCATTAATATTTCTAGGTATGCAAGCATGAGGAATTTCATCAAAAAGGATACCCGAAATTTTATTTGGAGTGGTCTCCATAATATGAATGATAAAAGAATTTAGAGAAAGGCTTAAATAAGTACGTTAATTAGCATTTTTATTTTCCTTTTGCCAAGTATGATTAAATAGCTTTTGTCAATTCAACTTTAAAAGTTCTTGTATACGGTGCACCAAGGTAGGTTGGTATGCAAATTAAAAATTTATTGGATTGATTGAATTACGTGTTTAATGTGTTAAAATCCGAGGAAATGCACATTCACGGCATTTTTATTTACAACATATGGACAACTATAAATTATAGAGTGTTTCAAGGAAAATGTGTACCTCTAACAGAGATGGTGGTGTATTGAGTTATGATATCTTTCATGAGTATCAATCGAATCAAACAATGAGCACACACAAAAAAAAAACATTGAATCTGAGATGCGCCGTCACAACAATAGTTGGAGTCTTGCTCCCAATGACGTCCTAAAGCTCAATGTGGATGCATACTTTTTGGGTGATGTCCATCGGGGTTTAGGACTAGTCTTGCATAGGGAAGATGGAAGCTGCGTTAGAGTGGCAACTCGTGTTCAAAAGGGCACAAATAATGTGATGCTCGCTCAAGTTATGGGTCTTCATGAAGCTCTAGATCTAGTCGATTATTATTAGTTGTGCAAAATCATTATAAAAATGGATGCAAACACCATCGTCATAGCAGTTCAAAGCAGGAATTTGCCCACAACTCAATGGGGTCAAAATTGCTATCATATGTGCTAGGTTTTTAGAAGAGAGCATAGTGAATCGTCAATTGTCTATATTCGCATATCAGGAAGGGTAGCACATGAATTAGCCAAGTGGGCGGTTTATGAGCCCAATAGGGACCGAGCTTCTCATTACCCACATTTTACTCTTCACCATATTCAAAAAATACACGGTCCTTTATGATTTCTAATCAACATGGTTAGAACATCAATTGATATATCTTGGAAAGCATCTTCGATAAGGTGGATAACTTTGAATACGGATGAATCAACAAAAAAGAAAGCAATATCATAGGTTGGGGTGAATTCTTAATAGATGAAGACAATAAATGACTTGAAATATTCACGAAATACTTGTGGACTACGACTTAAGTTGACAGAAGTAATATATTAACTAGGAATAAACCCGTGCGTTGCACGGGTTGGATTAAAATATTTTTATAAATAAAAAATAATAATTGTGATAAGTATAATCAAATATAGTTAAATGATAGATACTAATTTAAAATATGAATATATTTAATACTAGTATATGTATAAAAATTAAAAAAGTTGTTTACAAATATGAGTTTTTTCATTGATTTATATTGTAGTTTTGTTTATATTTTAATATAATAGATCTTCTATAATATTTTATAACTTTGAAGGGATGCATCATATTTTATTTTAATAGTGTAATTGTATAAGATATTAGTTTTCTTTATATCAGTTGCAATTGTATAATCACATTTTACTTTTTTGAAAAAGAGTCACTTTGCTTTATATTTTTGACGCATCTCTTATTTTTTTTCAATAAGAGTTGGCGGAATACATGCATACATATATTTTTTTTATCATGTTATCTCCTTTTTTAAAAATTATGTATTAAATAGCGTAACTGCTTACTCTGTTTTATGCAATTTAAGGTACTAAATAAATTTTTTACTTACTTCCCTCTCGTTCTTATTTTAAATGAAAAATAATAATTGTGTTAGGTATAATCAAATATAGTTAAAAGATAGATACTAATTTAAAATATGGTTATATTTAATATTAGTATATCTCTAAAAATAAAAAGTTGTTTAGAAATATGAGATTTTTCATTGATTTATATAGTAGTTTTGTTTATATTTTAATATTAATAGATCTCTTATACTAATACGGAGTATTTTATAAGTTTGAAGAGATGTATCACATTTTATTTTAGAAAAAAGTTTGTTAGTGCGAAAATACCTTTAACAAAATTTAATGAATGATTTTTAATCATTAGGTCACTCTTAATCTTCCTATCAATCTACCACTTATGTCTGATCTTTTTTCTTTAAGTTGTATCACTTTTAATTAATTTTTCATTGTTGATATATCTTCTTGTAAGAAGTTGTATCACTAAATATTAATTTGATTTGATATAGTATAATGTAATATACTCTATAATGCATTAATAAGTTTTTAAAAAAAATGTTACACGCGTCCATATATTACTAGTGATTACCCAAATTGGCACTATATGCATGGTCGCTACCGTACTCTACTAAAACCCTCTCTCTCACTCTATTTCTCTCTTACAACTCTCTGCACAACACTAACTACTCTCTCACCGGAAAACTAACAAACCCTACTCTTACTCCCATTTTCCGACGAAATGGCCGCCGGCATGGACATGTCACTAGACGAACTCATAAAAAAATCCACCGCTAACCGCAAAATCAACGCCGCTCACGGATCAAACCGCCACCTCGCCGTTCGTAATCCGGTCAGAGTGATGCCGTACTCCGTTTCTCAGCTTCAGGTTACTTGGAAACTCATTCATTACTTTGAATAACAGAAAAATGAACTGAAACAGTGTTATTGCTTTTGATTTTGAAAAGGAAGTGATGAAAATGCAGGTTGCGAGAGAAGAATGGCGAACAAGTAGCGTTGATGTTCAAGAAATGGTTTTGGATCATGGCGCTGTTCAACCTAAACCTATCACCAAACTCTATCTTTCTAACTTGGATGAAAGGGTTTCCAATGAAGACATTCATGTATATTATTCTTACTATTCTTTTTTTGTTGAAATATTGTTATTTGTTTGTATTTTATTATTCTAGAAATTCCGTGAATAAGGGGGAGTGTTCAGAGTTCGAACCTCATCTCCCGCATATATAATACAATGGCACCGCCAACTAAGCTAAACTCACTTGGACTGTTTTTATCTCATTATTATTGCAATATATTATTGTTGTTGCAATATCACTATTATTTTTGGATTAATTTACTTTAAGCAGAGTTACTTCGCTTAACAACTCATTATAAATACTGAACTTCACTAATGTAATTGTTGATTATTGTGATTTTCATATTATATTGATGATCAAGTTCACAAATTTTCATGTGAATTTGAAATTTGTAACTATGTAATCTTTTAGTTCTCATTTACAAAATTTTTAAAACGTTTATAATATGTTGATTTGAAGTTATTTGATCAAGTATCTTATAGATTTGAAAATTTATAAAAAAAATTGGAGAGTTGATTCACTAAACAAGAATTTTAAATTTAATGGTTGGATTGTTAAAGTTTAGTGTTTATAATTAGTTATTGAGCAAAGTAACTATGCTTTAAGTTGAGTCTTTGGTCCAAGTTTCTGATATCAGACTTTGGTTTTATGGTGTTAAACTGTTAATAGCTCTGGCTTGATGAATGAAGTACTCAGAGTCTTTGACAGAGTTGAAATTTGAGAATTAAGTAGTACATCATGGCACGACCATTTCTTGCTTAATTTATAATTGTGCATTTCATATGCTACTAGATTTACTTTTATAATAACAATGCACGTACTCTAGTATAAATTGTGTCGTTTTGATTCTGCTTGTGGTGTGCATTTTTGTGTGTATCATCATATCTTCACCCCTTGTTGGTGTAACAATTTGCTCCTGCTATCAAGCTTTTGCTAGCGAACACAACACTATCTCTACTTTTTAGTTTCTCTGCATTATTGGAAGTTCATGCGCACACTAGCTTTACTTTTTAATTTCTGCATTATTGAAAGTTCATGTCTATGTTCTGTTGTCTAGAATATATAGTTTACTTGGGAGATATTGGCTCTGAGAATATTGCTGCTTGTCTTCTGTTTGCTAAGCATATTCAATTAGTTGTCTAAGTAAATGTTATTTCTGATGATGACAACCTCTCAATCAATCTGGTTTGTGGATCTGAATTTGGGTCTCAAAGCGTGTTTTCTTTTATATCCCCTTTTGAGATGAATCAATGAGTCATTAACTCATTATTGCAGTCTGAAGGTATCACATGTATGCTATATTTTTCCCTCACCCACATTTCTCAGAACCTTTTTTTCGGGTTGAAAAACTTTGTTTTCATGTCACTCAAGTAATATGAAAAACTGAGAACTCTTGTCTTTTTACAGCTGTTGTTCTCAGAAGTGGGTGAATTGGAAAGATATTCCATTCACTATGATCAGTTTGGGAGATCAAAAGGAACAGCAGAAGTTGTCTTTACAAGGCAGTCTGATGCTTTAGCAGCCCTCAAGAGGTACAATAATATGAGGCTTGATGGAAAGGTATTGCAAATTGAGCTTGTTGGAACAAGTTTGGTTACTACTGCTGCCGCCACAACACCTCTTGATCAAAGTAGCTCACTGGGAAGACCAAATGATGGCTTTGTAAGGTGTGGAATTGCGACTCCTGGAACAAGGTTGGTTACTCCTGCTGATATGCCTCCTGCTCTTGGTCGAGATAGCTTACTGGGAATACCTAATGATGTCTTTGTAAGGTGCGAAATTCCGATTCCTGATTTTATCAGCTCTTAGCTATCTAAGTTTTCATGTATCTAGTTTGAGTTATAAATTTGCAGTAACTTGTTTAACATCTAATAAACTTCAGTTAAATGTTGCACTTTTGTTCCATGAAATCTCAAGTTCTGTTCATATATGTTAAGTTAAATTAGTTCTTGGTTGAGGTTTTCTATATACAAGTGCGCGAGTTTGTAATGTTCTTTCATGGATAAGGTGTTAAATACACATGGTTGTTCTAATTACTACTTGCTTCATACTGTTTTTTCACAGGGGAAAAAGAAAGATTAATAGCTTTGCAGATGGCCATCGTCCAAGAGTGAAGGTCCATACACGAAAGGCATCTTTTAAAGATATTGATCATGGCTTTGAGGGGTATTGCCGCCGTGTAGGAGCAAAACGCCATGTTCCAAAGTTGTCTGTTGAAGATCTTGATGAAGACTTGGAGAAGTATCGCTCAGAGGCTAAGCAGATATGCAAAAAAATTGAAAGGGAAATCATGATTAATAGGTAGAGCAATTCCTATGATGAGTAAATAAATAGGTCAGAAATGAATTGGTTACAGGATAATGATCATATGTCTGAGTTTTAGTTTGCATGACTTCACTAATGTTAATATTAGTATGCGCCCTTAGTACATGTCATTTTGAAACTTTGAACAGACTTGGTTACCAAATTTGGTTCAAGCCCCATAACTAATTAGTATGTTTGGCCAACCAAAGCCAATATCTTCCATGATTTTTACTTGTTTCGGATGGTTCGGCGGAGATAGAGAAACTCATTATTTTCATTTACTAGAAAATCAAAATTGCTATATTTGCTTGGATGGTAAATAATAATCTGTAGGTCAATGTAGGGATGAGGAGGACTTACCTGAAGACTTGTCTAGTCTCTGCCTGTCTCATTTTACCTGCAAAATTTGAGTTTATTATGGTAAAGAGACAAATTAGGGTCTAAAGAATTGACCCTACCAAAATTTAGGGATAGTTTAGGGTTGAATGTAACCCGTCCTTTACTCACCCATAATTGTTAGATCTATTATGTTAGTAATGAAGTTTTTATAAACAAAAATATCACTGATTCTGTTAGTTTAGGTGAAAATTTTGTAATAAAGCACTACTGTAAGAATTATGTTAAGTTTGAATATATTGGAAAATGCTAAAAAAGAAAAACTAATATTTCAATCTTACCTTTTAATCATAGTTAAATGAATATGTAAATCATTTCACTCATTTCTAAGTCATGAATATGTAAACACGTTTGAAAGCCGAGTTTATTTATGTAAATAAGGTAAACATTTACTTTATTTATGGTTCAACTAACCAATAAAAGAAATGTTGCTAATACAATCGATCTAGAAAAACACGCACTTTTGTTCAAGGAGAGGCTTCTTCATTCTCAGTTATATCATAAGGAACTGAAGGACTTTGGAATACTGTATGCAACAAATCAGGACCAACTAGAACCATAAATGTATGGCTATTATGATTTTGATTGGAGTGAATACATAAATGACAGGAAGAGTAATGCAACTTATGTGTTCATGTATGGCAATTCACCATTTTCTTGGTGCTTAAAGAAGGAAGGAGTGCTGACATTATCATCATGCGAGGCCAAGTACACAGCTGCATCAATGGCAACAATTGCCAAGCTCAATGGTTAAACATGCTTATGTAGGAATTGGGGTTAAGAAAGGGTGAGAAAGTGAGGTTGCTATTGGATAACAAATCTTCAATTGATCTAGCAAAGCACCCTGTTACTCATGATAATAACGAGGTGTATTAGTTGATATATTTTCAATTAGTTTTTATGCATGTGAAATTACTTGTTATGCAAGTAATCTGTTTTGTAGTTAATAAGTTAGTTAAACCAGTTACCTCTAATGCAAGTAATTAGGATTAGGTGGTTACAACCAGTTTACTTAGTAATCAAGTAAATAGGAATTTGTTAGATACTCGAGTCAATAAATACAGCGTAATCATATGAAATCACTCACTTGTGATTAAATAAAATAAAAATTGATTTCCTATACGCTCAATTTTCTTATTCTTCGTAAGTACAAATTTACTTTTTAAAGAGCATTTACACTAACAGATCTGACATAAAAAACCACTCCTATTTTCATTGTCCACAAAGATCAAATTGCAAGAGGATTAAATTATAGTTAATCAAATAATTTACAATTTAATTATTGACGTTTTTTATTTACTAACGAAATTGGTCTGCTATTTCAAAAATAGTGGATACTCCGGTACTCAACTTATATTGTTGGGTACTGGTACCGTCTAGACAAAATTTAATGTCATGTTACATTTTTACTCCCTCCGTGTAGTCACACCTTAATCTCATCCCACTCCCTTTTAATTTTTTTCAGGCAGGTCGATCGAGGTGTTGGAGCTTGGAGTATGACACATGAAGAGATTAATTTATGACATTGAGCTGACACATTTGTATGAGAGTTAGTTAACTCATCTATTCAATAGCTCAATTTTGTATTTTATCTCGGAACAACGGAAATACCTTTGGTGTATTTGGAATAACTGTGTTGTAATTTTAATATATTTGAATCTATTATGTATGCTCCTGTCGATATTCTAGATAAATCAATATCGAGTCTTATAGGAACAACACCACAAACACAACGGCCTTTATTGAAACGTTGTTAGAGAAGAGATGTCCATAATAATACATAATAACGTATTGAAATTTTTGTCTTATACAATATTTAATGGGCAAACTGTTATTTTAATATTTTAGATAACTTGTGCTTAGAACAAAAAAATGTCACATGATTCAATTGGTGACAAGAATTTCAAGTTTTTGTTTAGCCTCTTAGCCCTCCGTCTATCTAGTACCATGAAGAATTTTAAAATCAAATACAATACAACTTAAATTATCAGAACCTTATTTTTGAAGGGATCAGACTCACCTTAATCTTGTTGATGATGTGCTCTTGATACACCATTTTAGATTATTTTTTTTCTTCTATAAAGTCCAGATTAGATTATTATGTCTCAATTTTGTTGGAATTTGCATAGAAACCCATCCAATTTCTTTCCATGGATTTCTTCTATATATTTCCACTAGTTTAAATAAAATTTGGTTCTTATTTTGCGACTTTGGGTTACTTTTAACTGTTTTTGTTATAAGCCGGTTCTAAACTGGTTTTGCAAAAAAGCCAAGTTTACAAGAAATAGTTTTAGGAACCTAATTGAACCATAAATTTGGTTTAGTTATAGTTTATGAACCACGCACACTCCTATTTAAAATGACTTTTAATAAGAAACTATTTAAACCAATTTGTCATTTGAATATTTTTTTTTTCAGAAATTCTGTGTTAAATATTAACAAAAATTAGATACACTAAAATGAGTTGTAAAAAAGCTAAAACAAATGGCCCCCAACAGTTTGAACATCCTTAGAATCTCTTTTCCTTTTACCGTTATGGACTTTTTTAAAATTTTAAATTTTTTTTTTGAAATCTACGTTCCGATCTTTATTCCCAGGAATAAAGTAATTTTTCAGGGGGTAAGATAATAATTGTGTGTGGGGTGGGGGGGTAGGCTCTGCATCGTTTTTTTTATATATAAACGGCTGTTATCAAGAAAATTGTTACACAAAACCATGTATAGATAATGTACATAGTAGTTTCTCACTGCATGTTACAATTTTCGCAAAAATGGAATCGATCATAAAGGAAAAGAAAACATAAAATCACACATTCACAGAAAACAAGGAGAGTAGCTAGGGATGCATCTAAAAGTAGACATCCCATGATACCCCTTATGAAAAGGATCTCCTTGTGACATGTGATTTATATATATTAACAACTTAAATAAACTGAGTTCTATCTTTTCCCATGAAAGATCCTGTATGCTAAGTAAAAATAAGCAAGCATAGAGGTAGCCTTCACAAATGAAAAAAACTGAAGGCCAGTTGGGAATCTAATCTAATCCTGTACAAAAGAAAGAATCTTATGGAGTTCTGCACATAGATAGTTTCCTTGGAATATAATGCACACCAGCCAGCCAACTGCATTCACACAAATTTACCACGTAAATAAATGTCATAAAAAAGCTATTCCTACCCACAATCAAATAACTGAATAAGTGATGGACTGTGTCAATGTTCTAAAAACTGAACTGCACATCAAACCGGTGAGACCTTTGGATCATTGGTTCAACTGGGGACCAGATGACAAATAGTAAAAATGTAACCAACTAGTGAACTGACTTGTTCTGGGTTCAACCAGTTGAATCGTCTGATTCGGTTTTTAAAACATTGGTTTGTATAAAGCTTTCTCTTAAAGACATGAGTTTGTTAGATGCAGTAAGGCCTTGAGTATCACAAAGTTTAGCTTGGCTATTAATGCCCACTAGCCTGTACTAATCATCTTAACTCAACTCAAGACTAGGTTTTCAAGAAAATGCATGTCATTTTTAGTTCTAACTTGTAACTATTTATGAGTAGGCTTGGTTGCAAGAACCCAGTTGGATTAAAAATGAGTCCCGGACAAAGCAAGATAGAACGGGAGAGACGTACCTGAATGCAGGCCTAGCTCAGCAACAATCAGTAGCTGGGTCAAAATCAGGTGCATTCAAAATTATTCCTTAACAGAATCCTGCCTTCTCTCAGTTGTTGTTGACATACACAGGGAAGATGAAGGCATGATGGCAGATAAAGCATGGCTCTCCAAAAGAGTAATATCACTTAAGAGATCAACAGGAATTTAGGGCACGCAGCATGTTGAGTTCTGTCAATTACTTCTCGGAATAATCAATCAATTACATAAGCAGCCTGATTCACTGGCTCTCATTCTCTGGCCAACTTATACCCTCCTCGGCCATGTTAAAAATTAAATCACAATTTTGAAATCTAAGCCAATTGAATGATGAAAGATCTTTCTTGAGAATCAATGGTGACAATTTGTCAAACCAACACACACCTCCAACTCCAAACAATATATCCCTCCAGAAAGTCATACCATGAAGATCACAAGTCAAATCCAAGATCATTTGCCAGTTGAATTATGCCACGCATTTGAAGGTATGGGTTTTCCAAGAGTTTTTCATTGTTACTCTGCATTGCAAATGCAAGACATAATCATGTAGGTGGAGATTTTAAAAGAAGATAATTTTTTTATTTCAACAACACAATGAAATGAACTGAAGGGAAGGGAAGCATTGACACTATGACTTGTGTTGCTACAAGGCCACGTGTTTGAGTTGTGAAAACACTGAAATCAGCCTATAGCCAATTCAGGATAAGGATACCATCATACCAACCATAGACCCAATGGGTTCTGGTCTTCTCTAAACCCAACCACATCAAGAGTTTTATACACCGGATTGCATTTGTAAGATATAATCTTCCAGAAATAAGAATTAATTTGTACAACTCACCATATGGCGTCAGTACCTTCCCAAATATGTAGACTTTCCTAGACCTATTAATTTATGTTTCAGGGGGCTTGTTTCAACTTGTCAAGGTAGAGAATTATGGGAAATATTGTGGTTACAAATAAAGAACAGTATAAAATGCAAGAATACATTGTGGCAGTATATTTTTGTTCTCACATATATTACATTTATACCCACGATATACGGTTATGATTATGAATGGCTGTGATTGGCCAAACACCATTTTGTTTCGTCATAAATAGCGTTCCTTAGAATCCTATGACCAAGAATAGTATTACCATATATATGTTTGGCAAGTGTTTGATTTCGTCATAAATAACTCACCATTTTATTTAGTTTGAAAATTAAGAATAAATAAATAAAGGCAAGTGGAAAGTCATTGTTAGTTGTGTTCTATTTCCATGGGAGTAAAGATTCTCACCCTCTAACATGGGAATGTAAAATTGAGAAGTTATGTGTACCTAATAACTGATATAAAAGACAGAATTTGAAGATGCAGCTTTTTTTATAATATTAATTTGAAGCTTATTTTAATGGAAGATTAAAACCTTAAACTAAGGTTTCATTAAAAAAACAGTACCTGTTGAGCTTTAACAACAAGATTCTGAAGCATGTTTTGATATTTCTCTGGCTTCTCCGTCATCATTCGCTGCAGCAATGTAAAATTATTACAACATTAAAAAATGATATTTATTTGCCCAATAAATTCAACACTATAAATCAATTAAAATACATGCCTTCAGAAGAAAAGCAGAAGAATAATATGCCACTCTTGAATCTGTGTCATCCAAAAGTTCCCTGCCAGATGCAAGAACACCCATGCTTTACATTTCAATATATAAAAGTTACAAATAAGAAGGGCAACCAATTTACAAAGAATATAGGAATTTTGGATTACCTGAAAAACTGTTCCTGGCCTACTTCCTGGAAAGCAACAGGATCTGCTGAGCATTTACCAATAAGAAGTAAGATAAGTATGGCCCGAATATCTGATGTGGCACCAGGCAGGTTTCCTCTTCCTTTACTTCCAACAGCAACTCCTAAAGCAATATCATCTGTTGCTGCTCCTGCCAATTGAATGAGTGGCCAATATAGTAAGGCAGCAGGAACACGTGCAATCAATTGCATGGGGACTATAGCTCTTCCTTGGAGAAGAGCAGCCATCGATGCAGTCTCGTGATCTGGTTGGTAGTTAATAGGGTAGCCAGATTTTCTATTAGATTCTTCCTTTCGTTCATCCCAGCGGAAACTATCTTGTTTGAGGACATGATTATCAATGTCAGTTTTTTTGTTTACACTAGTGAGATTTAAATTTCTGTCATGTTGCACATCATCACCAAAGGACGGAACTGTAGCAGGAGGAACTCTTAGGCACAATTGAGAGAATAGTATGTCACACATCTGTTTAGAAATAGAGAAAGTGTTGAGTAAAACAGGTAACAAATATGACAAACAGCATTTAAACCAACATCCTAAATGTTAACCCAAAAATAGAACATTCTCTAAACATTCCTCCAGGGTTGCGTTTACATTGATAATTCTGAAATAGGATTTCATCTATAGCAAAAGAAACATTTCAGCTACTTAAAGGTCTATGTGATTTCTGATTTTGTGGAACATATTTTCATTTTATGATAACATACATCTGCACTTGACAAACAAACTCATTTTGTACATCTCATAAAAGAACATGCTCTGTCATGATGACCGGAAATTTCTAAAAGTTCCCCCAACAAACTCAATTGGCAAACTATGGTGTTTTTCTCTTTCGATGATAAGATAAAGAAGAACATGATATGAGGATATTTAGCAGAAAGGCAATTTGGATTCAAAAACAATTACCTTCAGAATATTGATACGGTCTGTTTCATTTATCTGAAACACCAAAGACAAAGCACTGCTCATAATGTCGATCACTGCATTGGCTTTCTCAAGATGCCAATCTTTCTTCCCATGCTCCAGAACTTTGCTGTTTGATAGCAGCATTTCATGCTCATCTAGCAAAAATTTGCATCTCATAAGAAGCCTTTCAAGAACAAACAAAAATCCCCATCTAATATAGCTGTATTTGGACTTTAGAAGGCCACACATAAGTAGAATGGACAAAGGGATATTTGATGTATCCAAAGAATCTTGAGTTCCTGCTTGAGCGATTTGATGCTGGAAGTATTTGATACTTGACCATATATTTCCATCTCTTTCCTCACTAATTTCAGCAATAAGCAAATCACCTAACCAGATATACCCATTTTGACGGTACGAAATTCTTTCAGAATGAAGAAGGGAATGTAAAGTGACCCATGAATGTTTTGCTTGCAAATCAATGCCGTTTTGCAGAGCCACACCATCCATATTTTCAGAAAACTTGTGAGATTTCGTTATCTCAATCATATGACAGAATTCTTTGTCCAAATGAGTGAATGAGCTTATTACGGTGTCAAACTTATCTGCTACAATTTCCAGTAGCTGCAAATATTTACAAGAAACATGCAAGATACAAATGAAAGTAAGTGTAAAATAAACTTAATTTAAGATATGTAAGAAAATGCATCTCAAATAGAAAGTAACTTCTTGATTTTTAAACAACAGGAGTAAAATTAATTGAAAATATGCCTATATTTGAACCGAACAAAAGCAGCATTCATCCTAACATTATTCAGTGAATTAGAGCAAACATTAGGGTAGAGAGACAGGTGCATCTCAGTAAAAGCATTTTATGACCTCACTTCTTACTTCTAATCAGTTATCTACACTTGCAGCCAATTGAAGAAAGACCCGAATATACAGTGTTGAATGGGAGAAAAAATACATTTTCAAGTTTGGTTACAACAAAAAAGAAAACTCTAACTTCAAATAAGAAAATTTAATTAAATATTACATTCACTATACAATTACCTCAAAAAACCATCAATTCTTGGGAATGCAGATAATTATGAAGACAAATCTTAATTATTAATAACATGAATAGCAAAATTACTGAAGAGTTCCGATTGCTGCAGCATAAATCAAGCATAATGCATACAACTTAAAAATATTGGCATTTGAAGTATGTAAAAATTTTGTATCATAAATTGTTTCGGTAGCAGACCTTTCAGTTTGTTGAAGGTATTACCATAAGACTCACATAACCTTAAAAAATACTAGATGAAATCTTGCATATCTAGTTTTCTGAAGGAATTACATAAGTCTATACACATCATCATAAAAAGAATACTAGACGAACTCTTCTATATCTTCTCCAGTGTCCAAATGGTTAAATGTCCTTTAAAAACAAAAATCAATGTTGAGATTCGTTTTTCTATATTTTACAGAGAAAAAAAACCCTATTACTGGAGTTTTTTATATTTAAGGAACCGTTTGAAGGCCCTCTTATGCCCACCAACTAAGGTAATAAACAATCATCAAAGGAGAGGAGAAGAAGGCGGAGGGGTCAATAGACAAGAAAAGAATATCGTAGACATACCCCATTTAGCCGTTCACTGTTAGGATATCTGGACAAAGTAGATGCAATTGATCTTCTCAAAATCTCCCCAATGCATTCTACCCCAAGTTTGACAGATATATAAAATGCCTCGGCCGCATTTGCTTGAGCAAGTAGAGATGCAATAGGTCGGATCTCATCATCACTGTATTCATTTACTCCTGTAGCTATACATGTTTCATTTATTTGATGCAGAATGTACTCAAAAAGCACGGAATACAGATTTTTCCTTTCTTCTCTTGAGTTTGCAAGGGAATACTGTACCAACATAGGTAAAAACAGGGGAAGTCATGCAATTTGAAATTAAGCAACACTAAGTGTAGGATGCTAGTGTTGAAGTGAAGGAGAAAAAAGAAGCTAGAATCTTATCAATTAAATGATATGCAAAATCAATGTTGGGCACATCAAGTAACCGCGGAAGTCATGAAAAACTTATGGAGAGCTTCAAAATCTCAAGATTAAGGAGTGTTACAAAGTCTAAATATATCTAGTCATATATGATAAGCATCAAGTCCAATAACATCAGTCCTAGATAATACAAGCAATATTATCAGTATTCACTATTAAAGGGACAACAGTGACATTGTAATCATGAACTCTATTGGAGTTTGGAATTATATTGAGAGTTAAAATATCGGCATACCTCGATGAAAATAAATTGAAGTCCTCCAATCAGATCAAGTTGATCCACGAGAAATTTTGGTTTTCTAGAGATAGGCTCTGTAACTTCATCAGGAACTTCGTAAAACATGTTGGTTAACATAGAAATCAGCTTGCAATGAACTAACTCTGCCCAGGAGTTCTCCCTGCTGGTTCTTATAAGTTCCTTCAGAACCTAAAGGAAAATTGGGAGTAACTAAATTATACACAGATATCATAATTAATGACATAAGGCACATTGACAATAAAACATAAACCGGTAAATGAATGACTGCATAAAAACACAAGCTAAAGAAGAGCAGGATTCACAAATTCATGTATTAAGAATTATTCCGTGGCTGGAATGCATAAAAACACACAACTTAAATCATATAGCCTTCTGTCAAAGACCGGAAAACAAATGGAATTTATAAATAAATGAGAATACAGTTGAAAACTAAGAGCATTTATAGTCTGGATCTATAATTTCAGAACCTCATTGCATGCGTGTTTTTCAGTTTTCTGAAAAATGCTAAAACATAACCCAACAACAGTGTTAAATAATAATAAAGGCAACAGTTATGTAACTTAATTTTAAAAACAGGATTTATAAGCAAGTCACGAAGTGTGTGCGTAGAGAGAGAGAGCGGGGGGTAGATATTACTGCCTAAAAGTGTGCACAACTGTATCTTTATTCAAAAATTTCAGAAGTCACCCAAGTCTGTTACATGGTAGGCATCAGGAATAGTAGTGCCAGTTGTAACTGAACCAATAACTATCAGTGCAGTAGCTTAATAAAAAAGGTTAGGACTCACCACCCATAATGAGATTGACAGTAATGAAATACACTACTTACAATACTGCCACGGTAAAAACATTGTTCGCAAAAAGATTTTACAATTGCTCTAGTTTTTCAGCTTTCGAAAAAGCCTCGTGTCCTCTTAGTTTTAAGGCTTGATTACGCTTTTGGTTCCCCAAGTATCACGATTGTACAGTTTAGTTCTCCGGGTTCCAATTGCGTGAATTATATCCCTCAGGTAACCCAATTGTTACAATCAAATCCCTTTGTCCACTGACACTATTTTTAAATACCACGAGGCTACATGGTCAATCTTGATCTATATTGGCACTAACTTAGGCCATCCTGGCAAGTTGGTGTGCCCAAAGAAGGTTTGTCATGCAAGGTAATATTTGCTCTAGAAGCATTCCCAAAGAGCCTCTTCATCTTGTCACAAAGATACTTTATTTGGCAACATCAACTTGCCAAATTGGCTTAACTTAGTACCGCATTAGGTTCACGTGGGCAACATAGGCTTCTCATGTTACAAATTAGACAATTAATACTTGACAAATTGCAACAATTGGTGAACCTTGAGACCCAATTTTCAATTTTACACAATTGAAACACAGGGAACATAATTGCACAAATGTGGTACCTGATGGAGCAAAAGTACAACTCTCCAATTGAGAAAGTTTTACTTTGCTTTGTATTCAAAACAGAATAAATAGGTTCGTATTTTCCTTCTTTCCTTCCATATTTTTATCTAATAGTAAGAGGAACAGTGTTGATTTTGATTCTTTTAGTTATTTTGTTCAACAAATTATCTCCCATCCCTATGCTTTCACTTTCTTAAATGTATACTTACTAACAAGACAAAACAAGGAAACTCCCCATATTCACTAATCACTAAGCATCCTTTCTTTCCAGACTCACTGGCCAATATTACAAAAAGTGAAGCAAAAAACTTACCCTGCAGAATGCAGTACGAAACAAATAATAAGATTTCCATGAACACTGGTAGAGTGAAAAATAGGAGGGGAATATTGTTTCTCACCCTTATGTCGAGTCCTTGTAAACGATTTCTCCTGATCTTTCCTCTATCACAGACAAAATAAAGCAAACAGCTGAGTGCAGATGCCCAAACAGATTCCTCCTTTTCTTCTGTCTGTACAAAGTAATTGATCACCATAGAAGTGTAAAAAGTTAGAAGAACAGCATCAGTGAACCATCATCTAAGAAAGAGTTGAAAGAACGAAAACATAATTGTCTTGAGAATCTTATGAAACAGATGATAGAAGTTTTTCTTAATCCAACAAAGAGTTCATCTTGAAATTTTGCACTAAGTACAAGATATGAGATTAAACTTTTGTCTTGTATGCTTATTTCACAATCAACTATTATTAAAAATAAATAAAGATATACCTGCCTTATTTCATATGACAAAGCATCTACATCATATCATGTATAACAGGTATCAATATATTGTGGAATGTGAAACAAAATACTGACACCTGTCATTCAGATATTCTCACCCAAAATCATTACAAAACACAAGCAATAATCATGTTCAACAATTTCTTTTTCTGCTCAATGATACCTGAACAAGTAGAAGCAGTATCTCATACAGAATATTTATAATCCATGGCTCAAAATTATCAATGGCAGAGACTGTGTCTGATTTGTTCGGAGAATTTCCTTCTATGCTTCCTTGCATCATAACTTGAGTGTTGCTGTCAAAGTAGGATTCTGGAGAATATTCTTCTTCAATTATAGCATCATCAACAATCATCGGTTCTAGGAGATGAGAATGAACCCCTAGATTTAGAATCAAATCGAAAGCGCGGATCCTGCAAGCTGTTTCAGAAGAACTAAGAATCTCCTGAAAAATGAATTTGAAATATAAATTAGTAAAAATAAAACAAATACAGACAGTTCTAAAAAAGGGGAAAAAGTACTTTTTAATGTATCACCTCAAGCATAGAAAGAATGAGAGGAGCAGCTGTCTGAGAATCTAAAACATACCTACAGAACAATATTTTTATAACCATCATACACAATAATAAACTCAGAACAGCACAGCAACCATAAATATGTGAAATAATCAGAAAAGCTCAATCAAGTAGATGAAAACTCAATATGATCTTCTCCGTTTTGAAATACCATGTAATGATATCTTGATATTGCTTTTATATGACATATAACATTATGTTAACAATAAATAATCCGGTGACCCAAAATATAATTAAACGGACATTTGCAAAAGTCAACAAATTAATCATGACACACAAACACTATACATGCATGTATCTCATATAGTGTGACCAATGTAATGATTTGGGCATATAAAACGGTGAATTTTATCTGTTTAGCCCCTGAATCTTTAGTTCACTAGAGGACAAAACATGTTAAGTTCCATGACTATTTTTTGCATCTCTATTTTTCATTGTAACAGCTTCTAAATGGCCTTCCTCAAATTGGTGCCAGATGCCAAGAACTTCTGCCTGACTTTTCGAATATATTTTTATATTTGTTTGTGTTAGAAATAATATAAGACCATTGATGTAGCCTTTCCTAACAGCTTAAGCTTTTGGGACAATCGGTTATTTGACATGGTATCAGAGCCTCTGTGACTAAGTGGTCTAGAGTTCGATCCCCGCTCCCCTCACTTTCTAATTAAAAAGTGGAATTTAAGCATATGGTAGGTGGACCTATGCATTATCCACGCTTCAAGCCCAAGTGGGCTCTTGCGTGAGGGGGCGTGTTAGAAATAATATAAGACCATTGATGTAGCCTTTCCTAACAGCTTAAGCTTTTGGGACAATCGGTTATTTGACAGTTTGAAACAGGGGTGCCAACTTCAATAAAAATATTTGCTCGACTATTTACTTTTGAAATAAGCAGTGGTCCCATCCAGCGCCATTTTTCATCAATGTTCAATATCAACCCCTCCTCTTTCCTATATGAAAAATTAATTTAGCTCATCCTATTTTTAAAGTAGTCTGTAACTCAAAAATTTAAAATTTCAATCATGGGAATAATATATGGTAAAACTGAGAGAAACACATGAACTGGGGTAATCACAGGATAAACAAGAAATGAATAAAACAAAGAAGACAACAATTAATTGAATCATACATGTCAATAACTAGTTTAATAAGGACGCTAACAGCCACATCTGTCGAAGGTTTTCCACTGTTATTGCCTAGTCTAGTTGACACTGTCATAGCATTGGTGCTTGGAGAAGAAGCCTCAGAGCAAACTGCAGCAATAACTTCTTGTACCTCGGCAGGGTTTAATCGTAGAGGCTGTTGCTCACTGGTCAGCAAAAGAGATCATTTTGTGAGGTGTAAAATGAGAAACACAAATATATCAATAATTAAAAATTACAGTTTGATAAAAAACGGTTGTAAGGAATTTTATAATCAACAAAGGCTGCAATAACAACCAGAGCATAATAAACAACTACGTTAAAAGGTATTTTATCCTGGGAATCACATTAAGGAAACTTATAAGCTTTAGAATCATGAGATCCTATGCTTGAAAAGCAATGCCCATCATTACATTAATGTATTCCTTTTCAGATGCATTAAAGAGATGCAAAAATTTGTTATCAAATTCCTTTTAAGTATCTCAAGTGAACACGAGCAATACCTGTAATGACGGTACTGGAAAAGCTGTCGAGCTCGGGGACGAAATGTAATCACGGGATAATCCTCCCTGGAGAAATAGCAATCTTCAGAACAGCAAATCAAATTATGAAAAGCCTTCGACAAACCATAGTAGTAAAAAAAATATGCAGACTTTTTAGTCGGCCTTGTGAGTAAAAAGAATATCAAATATTTATCCCAAAAAAGGAGCAAGAGAGAGAATATCTAACTGTAGAGGAGCAATTCAACATTAATCACACAATTTCACCCATACAAAGAGCATGATAATTCACAGAACATTCCAGTAATAATTGGTTAACTAATTCAACTAATCAGAATTTTAAAAAATACTGCATTAACCGTACGCATTTTTTATTCAGAATAAGAATAATTTATAAAGGAGGAAAAAAAAGATTACAAAATAAAGGAGGAAAAAACAAGAGTACAAAAATGAGAATGAGTTCGGGAAAGTGTGCAGAAAGAAAAGATGAATTTATAAAATCATTAAAATAAACTGTGGTAGTCAACTAATCAACAGTAAAATTTCCATAAAGCAAACCAAAGATTTTCCAGAAAAATTATCATTTAGCCGCACATGTCAATCCAATGGCAACATACAAAAATAATTCTGATGTATGGTTTTTTTTTTTTGGTTTACAATAGAGCCAATGAGGATCGAACCTAGGACCTCATGCATACTACCCAAACCCCTCACCACTAGACCAAACCTAGTGGCTTGATGTATGATTTATGTTCATTGAAAACCACAGGAAAAAGACAAGACACCGTAACACATTTGCCTTTACTAGACTATGCTAAAATTCTAAGAGTCTAGGTACACTCCTTTCAATTCTTACGTTCCTAATTTTTCATGCTCTCTCTATAATCTGATATAATAACTGGAACACAATAATGAAGTTGGTAAGATTTATCATGGTATGACACTACACTATGCCCTTGGATAAGAGATATAATATGAAGAAAAATATCTAAGCTATAGAAGTAAATGCCCAGAGCAAAATAATAAACTTAGTAAGATTTATCATGGTATGACCTTGGATTATAAACATTAGTAAGAAGAAAATTTTGGAAAAAAATAATAGCTGCGTGAGTTATTCAAGAACATGCCATATCTGACGAGAGTCTGCTTTTTTGCGTTTTGATGCTGTTATTGCTCTTAGGTGGCAACGAGCAGAGACAGAATTTGTAATTGGTGTTACAGGAGAAGACTGCAACAGCTGATCCAGGTAAGGCATATCTTCAGTTCCAAAAAATTTCCAGGGTTTCCCTTTCATCTTAGATTCGATGTCTCCTACGAGTAAAGCTGCTGCACCTACTTCTAAGAAACTACTATGTGATGTCATATATTGACCACGATCACTGCATAAATCATGTTAAATGATAGAGTCAATTTTTTAAGCACAATGAGAGAAAACCCAAAAGATCTAAGCCAAAACCACGTATTGACCACGATCACTGCATAAACCATGTTAAACAATTTTTTAAGCACAATGAGAGAAAACCCAAAAGATCTAAACCAAAACCACGTATTAAATGCATGTTTGGATGAGCTCATGTTGGCGTTGGGATCTCATTAATTTCTGGCAGCTGCCACAGTCAGCTTTAAAAAGCAAATTATTTTCTCTCAAAACAAGCTGCGAAAACACACTGAAATATTATTTACCTTTCAGTCCCCACTGATGAAAATTGTGGTTGCTCGAGCCAGCGCCATTTCAGAACATCGTGGGCAATGAACCCTAGGTCATCCTTTTCATCAATGTTTTCACGTTTTAATGACTTTGAGACAGAAAGCACGGTTGAGTCTTTCTCTAATGTTTCTGGAACGCTTACGGGACTTGCCTTTTCTGAAACAATAGCAGGATTACGTTGGGAATTGAAAGATTTACTTAGCAAAGATGACAATGTCGGCAGTGATTTTCCCGATGAAGATGGTCCAGTAAATGAAGCTGGTTGAAAAAGCCGTTTGGGAATGTGTCGGGCCACTAGGGAACGCACATAACTCAGTGACTTCACATGTGCCTCAGAAGCAACACTAGATACAAGTAAAGGAGATGGAGTTGTGGATGCACCAGATTGTCGATTCAGAGATTGTGACCATGGCTGATTTGGGTTAATAACACATTCAGCAATTACGGCTGAACAAAAACGATCTATCTGAAGTAATGTCTCCTCACTCGGTTTGTATCTGTATTAATCAACATGCTCTGAACACTTAATAATGGCTAAATAGCAACAAAACAAGATGTACAATATGCAATCAGACAAGGAAAGACAAACACTCAATGAATCTAAGTAAAATGCAATCAATTAATAAATTAATAGATAGAAGAACCTTCTACTATATAATTTTCAATAGTTGGAAGTTGGAGCACATCTTGAAGAATAAAAGTTGTAGGTAACGGTAAAATAGTGATTTTTGCTACAAAATCTATATTTAAGGTATTTGTGATACCTAGCTCTTACCTACAATAAATTCATTTACAAAATCAAAGATAACCCTCTCTAATCTCTCTTTCACGTTATTTATAGCCTATGATTTCTCTCTTTAACTAACTTTCAAACTAACTAACTATTCCAACTGAGGGTTTATCTAACAGAGAGACCATGATGTAGAAAAGGACATTTAAATTTCAATATTATAGTAACATAAAAATCTATGAAATGAGGATGGAAAAAAGATAGGCAATGCTCAAAGATACATTTTTTTTAACAAATACCGAACATCCACGAATTCAAATAACTGGTAACATACCTTAGAAGATACCGCTTTAATAGTGCCACACACCTTGCAACTACTGCAGGACTGATGAAAATAGTGCCAATGTCAGAAACGGGAGAATTTTGAAATGGTTTGTATAATACTAACAACCTAAAGCAATAAAGAAATGGAAGAATTTTGAAATGGTTCATATAATACTAAGAAGTGGCCAAAGTAACTCATCTGGGATGAGTTATGGTACAACACTAATTACAATTATTCAACTAAACTAAACTCTCTGCATATCTAGCCTTATATGGCATTATGGCAAACATTTGCTAGTCCCACTCAAAGGTACCAAAGTTCCTCCCAGTTCCACCATCGAAAACATAACAGACTCGTGCTCGATGTTTCAATCCTCTAAACTTTGCTCACTAATAAAAAAACCAAATGAAAAGCCCGTACCTATGGCCCTTGGCTGGACATGGAAAAAAAGTACAAGATGCGGCATACAGGCTGAAACTTTTCATATTTCCGCTTCTGCTCTAAATCTGTTCCTAGCTAGTTTGCGCTTTCTAAGAATGGGAACTAAAGGCTCATGTTCAGCCTCCTGAGGTCTTAAACCCAGGACAAACCTAGAGAAGATCATTGGAGTCCTTATTTGATGGAAGTGCTGCCCAAACTCTGGATTCATGGGAACCCTTCAGAGGTATCCAAGAGAAATTTTCTAACGTACCACTAGAGGTCAACGTGAGACTGGAAATCACTTGAGGGGACTAGTAATGCTATAACAAAAATTAAATTAAATTTAAAAAAAAAAAAACAACAACATAAATGAGCGCATTATACATAGGAAAAGGGTATAACTGCCTGAACAGATAGCAGGAGGAATGGCTGCATACAGGAAGGTTCAGTTAGTTATAGAAGAGGATAAGAGATTGTTGATTATTATTTATTATAATAGATTTAGTTTCCTATTTTAGGATCCTCCCTTGTATATAAGTTTGAACCTCATTGTGAAATACAAGTTAATCATTATGTTATTCAACTTGGTATCAGAGCTGGTTCAAAATCCTAGCCGTCGTGACGGCTAACCCTAATTTTTCCACAGTGCACTGTTCACGCACGGTACTGTTCATACGCGTACACTGTTCATCCGAGAGCACTGTTCATAGCGCGAGTACTGTTCATTCCGCGCGCACTGTTCATCGCGCAGTCGTTGGAACATTTTTTCTTTCGTTGTTTTTCTGTTTGGTTGATGGTTTAATTTGATGGATGTCCAACAAACTTCCGCTGCAGCCACTTTGGCTCATATTGGTAACTCTACAACTTGTCTATCTCACTTCATGGGATCATGGGTTTTAGACTCTGGTGCTTCTGATCATGTTACTGGTAATCCATATCTTATCTCTAACTTGTTACCTCCTAGAATACCTCACAACATCACTGTTGCTGATGGTTCTAAAGTACAAGTCACTGGTATTGGGAAATCTTCACCTTTGCCATCTCTACCCTTGAATTATGTGTTATTTGTACCTGGTTCACCTTTCAATCTGATATCAATTAGTAAACTTACTCGTTCTCTCAATTGTTCCATAACATTTTGTGCCGACTCTTTTTGTATACAAGACCGGAGTACGGGAAAGATTATTGGAACAGGAATTGAATCACAGGGACTCTATTACCTTAATCCTCATTCATCCACCGTTTGTGGTGTTTCTGCATCTTCGGATATCATTCATCGTCGTTTGGGTCATCCAAGTCTGGATAAGTTAAAGGCATTGGTTCCTCAACTTTCACATTTAAAGACTCTTGATTGTGAGTCTTGTCAGCTTGGTAAACATGTTCGGGCGTCTTTTCCCAATAGTGCCAATAAAAGATCTAAGTCTTCATTTGATATTGTGCATTCTGATATTTGGGGTCCTAGTCGCGTACCTTCTAATTTAGGATATCGATACTATGTCACTTTCATTGACGATTTCTCGCGATGTACTTGGATAACTTTATTGAAGGATCGTTCGGAATTATTTAGTGCGTTTCAGACTTTTTATTCAGAGATAAAAACTCAATTTGGGAAAACAATTAGAATTTTGCGAAGTGACAATGCCAAAGAATATTTTTCCACACAGTTCAACTCCTTTTTGGCTTATCAAGGTATCAAACATCAGTCAAGTTGTCCACACACACCACAACAAAATGGTGTAGCTGAGCGGAAACATCGTCATATAGTTGATACAGCTCGGACCTTATTGATTAATGCTCATGCACCTTTAAAATTTTGGGGAGATGCCGTTCTCACTGCTTGTTATTTGATCAACCGCATGCCATCCTCAGTATTGAATAACGAGATTCCATATTCTATTTTGTTTCCTAGCAACTCTCTATATTCCGTCCCTCTTCGAGTGTTTGGTTCCACTTGTTTTGTTCATGATCTTTCTCCTAGTCGTGACAAATTGTCTGCACGAGCTTTTAAGTGTGTATTTTTGGGATATTCTAGAGTTCAAAAAGGGTATCGGTGTTATTGTCCTTCTACACATCGTTTTTATGTCTCTGCAGATGTTACTTTCTTTGAAGATGTGTCTTTCTTTGCAAGACCAGATCCAACAGAGTCTACTCCGCAGGTTCTACCTATTCCATCATTTGAATTCGAAACATCTGTCATTACTCACAAACCTCCACAACCACAGACTGGTCCTGAGTTTAAACGTTATGGTATTACTTATGAGCGTAAACGTGTTCAAGTTCCAGATACTGTTCCTACTGATTCTAATGATTTAATTGAAGAGTCTGCCCCTCCTCTTTCAGATGATTCAGATTCTGATCCAATTCTTTCTCCTACTGCAGTTTCACCTAGTCCTTCTGATGATTTACCTATTGCTCTACATAAAGGTAAAAGGTCTACTGCTAATCCTCATCCTATTTATAATTGTTTGAGTTATCACCGCTTGTCACCATCCCACTATGCTTTTGTTTCTGCTATATCTGCTATCACTATTCCTAAGACTGTCAAGGAAGCATTATCCCATCCAGGATGGCGACAAGCAATGATTGATGAAATGACTGCATTGGAATCCACTGGTACATGGAAGCTTGTTCCGCTTCCACCTGAGAAATCAACAGTTGGTTGTCGGTGGGTTTTTGCTATTAAAGTAGGCCCTGATGGACAAGTTGATCGTTTGAAAGCTCGATTGGTAGCAAAAGGATACTCTCAAATTTATGGTCTTGATTATAGTGATACATTTTCTCCGGTTGCAAAGATGGCATTTGTTCGTCTTTTCTTGTCAATGGCTGCTACGAAACATTGGCCTTTGTATCAACTTGATATTAAAAATGCTTTCTTGCATGGAGACTTAGAAGAAGAGATATACATGGCGCAACCACCTGGCTTTGTTGCTCAGGGGGAGTCTGGTCTTGTTTGCAAGTTGCAAAAATCGTTGTATGGTCTAAAGCAGTCACCTCGTGCTTGGTTTGGAAAATTCAGCAAGGTCATTCAACAGTTTAGCATGATTCGTTGTGAAGCAGATTATTCTGTATTTTTTAGACGATCATCTTTGAACAAAGTTATTTATCTTGTGGTATATGTAGATGATATCGTTATTACTGGTGATGATCAAGAAGGCATTAAAGACCTAAAGCAACATTTATTCAACCACTTCCAAACCAAAGATTTAGGCCGATTGCGTTATTTTCTTGGGATTGAAGTAGCTCAGTCAAAGGATGGCATTGCAATCTCTCAAAGAAAATACGTTCTTGATATCTTGGAAGAAACAGGGATGCTTGATTGTAAACCCGTTGATACTCCTATGGATCCTAATGTAAAGCTTTTGCAGAATCAGGGGGAGCCATATCCTGACCCAGGTAGATACAGAAGGCTAGTTGGAAAACTGAATTATCTCACCGTGACAAGACCAGATATTTCGTTTGCTGTTAGTGTTGTGAGTCAATTCCTAAATTCACCCTGTGATAGCCATTGGAATGCTCTAGTTCGAATCTTGAGGTATATTAAAGGGTCACCTGGAAAAGGACTTGTTTATTCAGACAGAGGTCATACTAATATTGTTGGATATTCAGATGCAGATTGGGCCGGTGATGTGAATGATAGAAGGTCTACTTCAGGTTATTGTGTTTTAATTGGAGGAAACCTAATTTCATGGAAAAGTAAAAAGCAAACTGTTGTTGCAAGATCAAGCACAGAGGCAGAGTATCGTGCTATGGCCCACACTACTTGTGAGCTCTTATGGTTGAAGCACTTGTTACAAGAGCTGAAGTTTTGTGAACTAGGTCCTATGGAACTTATGTGTGATGATCAGTCTGCATTGTATCTTTCTTCAAATCCAGTTTTTCATGAGAGAACTAAACACATAGAAGTTGATTGTCACTTTATTAGAGAAAAGATTCTTTCTGGCATCATTAAAACCTCTTCAGTTCGCTCAAATGACCAGTTAGCTGATATCTTCACTAAATCTCTACGGGGGCCTCGGATTGATTATATATGTAACAAGCTGGATGCATATGATATATATGCTCCAGCTTGAGGGGGAGTGTTGATTATTATTTATTATAATAGATTTAGTTTCCTATTTTAGGATCCTCCCTTGTATATAAGTTTGAACCTCATTGTGAAATACAAGTTAATCATTATGTTATTCAACTGAGATTAAAAGGAAGAAATAAGGAGACAAGCCAAGACTGAAATGAGGGAAATTAGAGTGAGTGACCAATATATATTAACATCTTGTTCTTATCATGTATAATTTCTATCACAGTTGCACCACAAGTTTCACAAATACGGCAGCATTCAATTCCACCCGCACAAATAGATGCTCTAGCTTCTAATCATAGACATAAATGGTTCTCAGTGATTGATTAGTTCACTAAGTGCATGTCATTGACTGAAGTACATTGCAAATTGATATTACAAGCAATGGTCTTAAATCCATCTGGAAGATATCACAAAGTACACTGTGTCAAGAATAAATGTAATAATTACCTGCGCTCCCTCTCCGCAATAGTATGTTCCAGAATTGCACCATAAGCCACATCTGTGGTTGTAGGGCCTTTCAGGTAGTCCTGAAATAACATATTTACACCATAAAATAAAATTGGTAAGGCTCAGACTTCGGTCACTGTATACAGATGATATAGTAATTGTGAGAAAATAAGCAAAGCTACATTTGCTCTAAAAGCTATGCCGTGAACATGAATATCAAATCTTTTACCCATAAAAGTATTGATACACAGAATGCACCATGAGTTATAATTATAAAATAAATTATAAACAAAAAGAAGAAATGCTCATTTTATTTAGACAGCACTTCTAAAACATCTAGGACTCGTATGCATCATCATTCCATTTAATTAATGTCGGTAACTTGTAATTTATAAAGAAAAACAAATCAAAGGAAAAAACTTTTTATAATGTAAATTAAAGAAGCAACTGTTACATTGATTAAGACATCATGAAGTGAATCCCACTCAAACTAAACTTCAAAATTAAAATATGAGACTAGCCACAAATTAAGTTTCAGAATTTCCAACAGGGAATTTCTATAGTGTACTCTCGTACAGGGTTTTAAAGAAGTGTGCAACATTATAGTTTTGTTTTAAATGGAAAATGTTAGCATTGTTAATATTATGTTGTGGCTGGTAATCGAACTCTCAACCTCTTCATCACTTCACTCATCAATCCTCACCTCAACCACCAAGCCAACCTTATCACTCCGTGACATCTTAAATTATGACGTGCAACCCCAATTGAAGCCACATTTAACCGTGATTCTCCGTAATAAAAAAAAATACAACCGTGGCCGTTACTGCAACTTAAAGCCCACCTTTTCGAATATACGACATTAAACCAGTTTAGGTCAGTTTAAGTTGTGAAGCATTTATTAAATACACTAATTTCACAATAAATATTTAAAAACACTATTAAATATAAAACCTAGAACCTTAAGTGTTTGATAGGTTCACACATGAGTGAGTATTATTAAGTAACGCCTTTTCCCACGTTTTATGATGCATGACTGAGAGACCGCAACATTGGCCACATAAGCCACATTTGACAACAATTTTCCACAATATAGAAACCCGCATCCGCAGCCGTTATGGCAACTTAAAAGCCTTCCCTCACGGATATACGACATTAAACCGGTTTAGGTTCTAAAGCATTAATTGAATACACTACTTTTACAACAAATGTTTAAAAACACTATTAAATATAAAAACCTAGAACCCTTAAATGTGTGATGGGTACATATATGAGTGAGTATTAATCAGTAACGCTTTTTTCCACAAGTAAAGCCTATGATGTACCCCCACACGTGTTTTAAAGAAAGGTCTACTATAACATCATAATTTATTATGCACAACCGAGAGACCGAAACATCGGCCACATCAGCCACGTTTGACATCAATTTTCCACAATATAAAAAACCGCATCTACATCCATTACTACAACTTAAAAGCCTTCCCTCGCTAATACACGGCATTAAGCCAGTTTAGGTTCCAAAGCATTTATTGAATACACTAATTTTACAACAAATGTTTAAAAACAATTTTAAATATAAAAACCTAGAGCCCTTAAATGGGTGATGGGTACATACATGAGTGAGTAGTAATCAGTAAAGCCTTTTCCCACAAGTAACGCCTATGTTGTACCTCCACACGTGTTTTAAAAAAAGGTCTACTACAACATCATAATTTATGATGCACAACCGAGAGACCGAAACATCGGCCAAATCAGCCACGTTTGACATCAATTTTCCACGATATAAAAAACACCACAACTACATCCGTTACTACAACTTAAAAGCCCTCCCTCGCTAATAATACACGACATTAATCCGTTACATCGGCCACGTTTTAAAGAAAGGTCTACTATAACATCATAATTTATTATGCACAACCGAGAGACCGAAACATCGGCCACATCAGCCACGTTTGACATCAATTTTCCACAATATAAAAAACCGCATCTACATCCATTACTACAACTTAAAAGCCTTCCCTCGCTAATACACGGCATTAAGCCAGTTTAGGTTCCAAAGCATTTATTGAATACACTAATTTTACAACAAATGTTTAAAAACAATTTTAAATATAAAAACCTAGAGCCCTTAAATGGGTGATGGGTACATACATGAGTGAGTAGTAATCAGTAAAGCCTTTTCCCACAAGTAACGCCTATGTTGTACCTCCACACGTGTTTTAAAAAAAGGTCTACTACAACATCATAATTTATGATGCACAACCGAGAGACCGAAACATCGGCCAAATCAGCCACGTTTGACATCAATTTTCCACGATATAAAAAACACCACAACTACATCCGTTACTACAACTTAAAAGCCCTCCCTCGCTAATAATACACGACATTAATCCGTTACTACGACTTAAAAGCCTTCCCTCGCTAATACACGACATTAAACCGGTTTAAGTTCCAAAGCATTTATTGAACACACTAATTTTACAACAAATGTTTAAAAACACTATTAAGTATAAATCCTAGAACCCTTAAATGCTTGATGAGTACATACATACAAGATTTAGTAGTATCATTGAGCAACAACTCTTCCCACAATGATATTACATTGACAAAACCACCCCTTCCCCATTTCAGTACTAAAATTCCAAATTCCATTCTCAACCATATAGGTACAATTTCAAAAAATTGAACAAAAAAAAACAATAACTATAATTTTCTACCAAACTAGCTAGGTTGCAATCGCATTGCCATAAAAAAAAAATTCATAATAATAAATTAATAATAATAACAACAAAAAATATTAAAAATAGGACCTAATTTTATTTCAACTATATGATATGAATTTCAATTTCAAATTCTACTAACACTACTAAAAACAAATCGAAATTGAAAAAACAAAAGCGAAGATGAAGAAAAAGCTTAATACCCGAAGAATTCTGGAAGGTTCGGTGGCGGAAGCGAGAGGTGAAGAGAGACAGTCAGCAACGGAACGACGTAAGGGTTCCGGCAACTTCTTAACGGAAGAAGATCTCAACCTAGAAACACCGATTAACTGCGGAGTGAAAGGAGAAGATGAAGAAGAAGACATTGGATTCGATTCCATTCGGGTCGGGTTTCAACGACGACGACGGTTATAATTATAAAAAAAAACGAATCTGAAATGAAAGAAAAAATCACATAAAAACAAAGTTTGGAAATGTTGTTCTACATTTGAATGATGATATAAATTGTGATTGGTTTTGGGATTGAGATTTGAGAGAGAAAGAAGAAAAAGAAAATGATTAATTAGAAGTTATAAAGTTTGATGTTAATTTTTCTTTTTGGGTTCGAGAGAGTGTACTTGTGTTGGGGTTGTGTAATAGTAATAGCTGTACGTAACGTAACACCGTAGTGTTTTATATATGAACACTTGTGTCATTTACTTAGCTGGCATGCGCTAAAACACTATAAATACCCATCATATTACATCATTCATAGGAATAGGAATACTTTTTTTTTTCCCTAATTGTAAAATCCATATTTGTTCCTAGTTTAAAACTTTTGCATGTTTTAACTACTTTCCAAAATCTTCGCTACTAAATTTATAAACATAACTCACTTGCTAGAAATTATACAATATGTATTGATTGGATGAACTTGAACATTATCTATAGGGTAGTTTTTTAAATTGACTGCCAATCAATCACCTGTATTTCGTAAAAATATTCTTGTGATGTTTAGCATTTTTCTTAAACTAATTGTTCAATTGTAAGGGTGACTTGGGTATTAAGTCTCGTGTTTATATTCAACGTAGTGATTTCTATGTTTGGAAATTATAAGTGAAATGGGGGATGATATGATTATTGTGCACATTGAGTTTTTTTTTGAACCTGTTCAAACGGTTTTTTAAATATCTAGAAATATCTAATTGGTAGAATTTTATTAGATGTATGTTTAAAAATATATATATATATATTATCGATGTATAAAAATTAAGTCCACCGGAAATATTGAAGATTGTAAGGTGGAGCGCACAAACGTTGAACTCCTGAAGGAAAATTGTCTACATTAGATGGAAGTGCCACAAGAGGGATAGATTGAGTTCAACCAGGTTGTGGTAGGCTTATTCGGAATTTTGGCAAAAGATTGATTAAAGGCTGCATTAAAAAAATTGGAACTTGTGATGCCATCTATACTAAAATGTGGAGCAAATACCTAAGGTGGAGATGGTTTGGCGGAAAAATATATCTCATCTCATTGTGGAAAGCGACTCTAACACTCTCATGGGCATGATTTCTCCAATAATTACAAATTTAACAGGAATATACCGATTCTGGTTCACCGCATTCATAATTTGCCTAGTTTGAGATGACATGTCCAAATCACTATACTTGACGCAAAAACAATAGGTGTGCTGACTAGCTAGCGAACTTTAACATTTCTTTAGGTGATTTAAATGTTTTGATTATGGAGAACCCTCCTAGTGAGTTTAAAAAGCATATTTTTTATGATATTCTTGAAGCTCAAATGCCTACAAATACCTGTTTAATTTCTTAACTTTTTTATGAACTTTAAATGCTTTGATTATGGACAACCCTCCTGGGGCTTGAATGCCTAGTGCCTACAAATGTCCGTTTTATTTATTAATAATTTTTTCTTTGAGATTTGTCCTATATTATACCAATTTTTTAAAATTATTTTAAAAAATGTAAGGTGGGTAAATTTGTCCATAAAACAATGGTACTCGACTACCGATAAAACCTAATAGGCAAACATACTCTATCCTTTGATAACTTGGACATATTTGCTCAACAATCAATGATGATAAACCACACAAGTAGATTTGTACGTGGTATACACAACTGACTTGTAACCAACTTTTATTGCACATACATATAACTTATTCTTGTTCTTTGTTAGATAAATACCGTCAAATTATTAAAGTCGTTGTGTAAATAAAAAACCACAATAAGTAATAATGTGGCGATATTGTCGATAAAAATAAAAATGGAAGCAATCTTATTTGAATTTTTTTTTTGTTTGATAATTCATTTGTATACTTACTGGTTTTGATTTGAGGGGCATATATCTATATTTTGTTTCTTCTGTTTTAACCCTATAAGTTGTAGGAGAAGGGGACTTCAATAATCTAAATTTTGACTTTCGAATGATTTGTGCTAGGAGAAACTCATGAACCATTTGAGTTTAATACTGATTCAATTTGAGTTCAGTATTGATTCAATATATGACATTCAATGGCTTACAAAATTTCTGATATAATTACTTTCAAGTTTCAATATTATGAAAAATTAACAAAGGTCATTGTCAACATGGTTACTTCAGGACATACTAATAATGCTTATCTCTCTCCTCTTCTTGGTGAAATTGTTTCTCTCCTTCAACATCCTAACTGGGAGACTTCAATTGCTCACGTGTATCGAGAAGCAAATCGGTGTGCAGATTTTTTGGCAAACAAGGGTCATTCTTCAAGTTTTGAAGGAGATATAGTTAACTTAGCTTGTCATTATCTTCAAACCATTTTGTACGATGACTTTAGGGGGGCTTCTTTTCCTCGTTTGATTCATTAATTTTATTCCTCTTTATCAAAAAAAAAAAAAAATTATGAAAAATTAACAAAAATATGTAAAATGGTTTCAACAATTTTTTTACCAAGACAAAAATCATAGAGAAACATATTTGACTTCATTTACTCTATTTTCCCCAAAATAAAATACTAATCTATATAACTTTATCTATTTATTTTCACCATATGATTATAGTACATGGAATACATTATTTTTTGAGAGCTTGTTCTGCTGATCTATTTATTTTCACTATATTTTGCCCTTCTCATTTCTATTTTTCGTCTTCCTCTATTTAAATAATGGACGTTATAAAAATGAAAATGTCGAGAAAAAACATCCTATAACATTAAATTTTCAAAATTTTACACGTCATTCGCTACTTAAACGGTAGAAGAGGTATTTATTTTGGTACTTTCACGGGATGCGCAAGAAAACTTAGGGGCCAAAAGATTTTTTTTTTTTTTACAAGAGTGCACATAGTACATTATTAAGCCCAATAAAACAACCCAAACTACTAAAGTTTGGATTCAATGTTCCTCTCAGTGATATCTTCAACAGCACGAATCACATGACTCAAAAACTTCTTCCTATTATCAGCATACACGTGTCCATCCCATCCACGCTTGATTAAATCAACGGCCAAAACAACTGCAGCCTTAACCGTTTCCTCAGCACTATCATGCGCCGATTCAACAATACCCAATCTCACTGCTTCCTTAGCCGTCACCTTATCCGCCTGCATCACAATTTTCCTTCGAGCCGCGGCGGATCCAACCTTAGCATCAACGACGGCAACAAACCACGCCGGAATAACACGTTTGATATCGAGTTCGCTCATGTAGAGAAATCCTCTATCAGATCGCATTAAAACGTAGTCGTGAGATAAAGCGAGGATATAACCGGCGGCGGAAGCGTGACCGGTGACGGCGGCGATGGTAGGCATAGGAAGAGAGATGAGATCGGAGACAACGGATCGGTGTAAATCGTCCATGAGGATCATGTCTTGCATTGACTTAGCCCAGTCGATGTCATAACCGTTGGAGAAGAATTTGCCATGAGCGGTGGTGATGAGTGCGGAAGAAGTGGTGGCTTCTTGACGGACACGGTGGAGGGTGGATTTGATGGAATTGAGAAGTGTGGGGTTGAGACGGTGTTCACCGTCGCCAGTTAGTGTTAGGATGAAGATGTTGCCTCTTTTCTCTAAGCTACACATTTTTATTTTAATCAAATTAACCAGAGTTTAAGCGGTTTTTATATCCATATCAACTGTGCAGAAACTAGGGGTGTTGGCGGTGCGGTTTGGTTCGGTTATGAGCCAAAAAGTCATCATAATCACGAGATAAAAAAGCATGTGGTTTGGTTTGGTTTGGTTCGGTTGATTTTTAAAAAGTCATCCAAATCAACGCGGTTAGGATCGGTCGGTGGCGGCGGTTTACCGCGATATAAAAAATATTACAATATTACCAACTTGTTTCAAAATAAACATAGAAAAATTTAATTTATTTTATTGTTTATATGATATAACATGCATATAAACAAGAACTTATTTTTAATACCGACAATATAGTTTTGTATCGCATGAAATTATATGTTTGTACATCTTACTGTTTTATGGACTCAGTTTAGGTTGAGTTTGCTAAGTTGAACTAGATAATAGGTTGATTGCTACTAGTTGATAGAGTTAAGTTAAGTATTGCGGTTTGGTTCGGTTTTATGAAATGAAAACCGCAAACCAAACCAAACCGTGCGGTTTAAAAGAAACATGATCCGTGCGGTTTATACTAAATGCGGTTTTTTGCGGTTTCGGTTTGGATTAGTTCGATTTTGCGGTTTTACTTTTGGTTCGGTTCGCCCCTAGGAGAAACAACACTAAAAGGTTTATCATGATATCACAATGGAGCTTATACGGTACATTTGAATAATTTCAATCTACCGGTGCATTAGGTTGTTAAATTGATAAATTTGTAATTATTTCTATGAATTAGTAAACCATCAACCGATCATTGTATTTTAGAAATAATAATATCACAAGAAAAAACACAATTTCATTGTTCACAAGGATTACACTAAATTTTTAATATTTTTCATTAAAAAGATTCAATTTGACTATTATTATGCATAAAAATTAAAAAAATATCAAATTTTATATTTTTGACAGTTTTGATAAATTATATTTTGTTATTATAATGTTTTTAATGATAGAAAACATAATTTCTTTTAAAAAATATTCAATTATCTATTAATTTAATTTAATGACCTAATAAATTTCCCTATTATGCAGATTATAGCCCAATATATAGAGAAGATTATGGTTATGGCGAATAAAATATAGCCTAACAATTAGGAATATTTTTTTTATATCAACAATTAAGAAAAATTAGCTATATGCATGAATCAAGACAGCTAGCACCAATTGATACAATATTAATTAGAGAACAAATTACATATCTTAATTCTTAATTTCTACAATACTTTCTCAAGTTGGATCAAGAGGATAGAATGATCCAAGCTTGGACAACAGACGATCAAACTGTGTACTTGGCAACATCTTAGTGAAAATATCAACAAGTTGATCTTGCCTGCGTATATAGGCAGTTTGAATAACATGATTCTGAGCTTGGTGATAAATAAAGTGAACGTCAACAATTCAATATGTATCGTTCGTTCATGAAACACGAGATTCAGTGCAATGTGCATAGTTGTATGGTTGTCACAGAAAAGAGTCGTAGGAAGACTAGTTGGAAAACCAAGATCAGCAAGAAGACCCTTGAGCGATCATTTCTACAACAAAGAGATAAGGTGATATATGTTCGCCACAACGAAGAGATAATGTGGTCATTCTAAGTTTTCCATTTACCGCAACGAAGAGATAATGTGGTCATTCTAAGGTATCCGTTCGCCACAACGAAGAAATAACGTGGTTAGTACCGTTCACCACAACGAAGAGATAATATAGTTAGTATTATTCGCCACAACGAAGAGACAATGTGGCATATACGGGCCTATTGAGATAAAGGATAAGAGTTATATGACGAGCCGGTTGTTACTTTCAACTATTGAGGCGTGTTAGTAGAAATTCATGTATGACCAACAATTGTATCATGTTAAAGATTTTATCAAAAATTGTTATAAATACTATTGGAAACATTTTTACAAGTATAAATGAGTTATCAAATGATAAGATTTTTAGTCTAAGCTTCATTTTGGTTAAAAACTTGTGAAACTGTTGATTCTGCTTCCGGACCAATTCGTTTATTATGCCCTCACCGTGTCTTTAAGACTCGTGTCTTTCTTTTATTTTATTTTAGATTCACAGGAGGTAGAGCAAGACTCGCATATCTAACACAAAAAAATTCATCATTTGTAGTTCTTTGCTTAGTTCGTGATTTATTGAAGGTTGAACTCCCTTCCATATATACCTTGAACTTGAAGTCACTTAAAGTAGAAATGGACACATGCTCATCCATACACGAAGGAATAATTGACTTTTGATTCAAAACTCACGCAAAGTTGACATCATAGATTGATTAAGGTTAGATGTGCATAAAATGTTTTAATAAGATTTAGTTGTTGTAATTGATCGTTAGTTGGTTTAGTGTTAATTGACGTTCGACTTGGTAGGGAGGACAACCGTCCGATTTCCCCAACTGCGATCGAAAGGAGACTAAAACCACTTAGATGTCAGAAATAATCACCGAACCATATTAAGCGGTCCAGTATGTCGGATATTGACGGTGGAATAAAAAAATTAGCTGTTGTAGTATATGTAGTCACTAATTTTATATAGAATTTGGTAACGAGGCATATAGAACAACAAAAACTTTGTTTAACTCTGCGATGGGCTTAGTAAAAAAAAACTCTTATGATTGGGCAATATATTGTGCTAAGTCTGAGTTTGTGTTGATTACCAGGTACTATTAAAACACATTATATTTTTTTTTTACTAAAAACACATTATATGTTAGAAAGAATTAAAAATGTTTCCCACTGTTGTGGTCATTAAGTTTAAATTTTACTGCATAGTACCATTTTTGTTGTGGCAAATGTGAGTGTTAATTCCCACATTGCTTAGAATAGTGAAGGTTGAACACTTTATAAGTGAGAGGATACATAAACCTAACACCTTAAGGTTTTGGGTAAGAGTGTGGTGTCCAACTCACTTGTAGAGTTGTTCTTGAACCCAATATGGATGATCCCCTGACTGCCCCCTCGTGATGACCCAACAATTTTCTGGCTATACTGTTTCTTTATAATTTTTGAATTAAATTTTATATTGATTTGTATGTAGTACCGACTGAATTGTGAATTCAGTTTCTACATACTTCCAATTCTGTTTTGCGGTATTAGTTTGTGTGCGTTATAATGTATAAGTATTGAGGGGCTAAATTTATGATGTGCTAGCGTTAGTCTGTGCGCTGGTCATGGCCTAAGTTTGGGTCGTGACATATAAGATTGGTAATGGTGCTTCGACAAGTTTCTTGTGCGATAAGTAGATGGACGAGTCATTATTGAAGGATAGATTTCCTCGTCTCTTTTCTATTTCTAATTAGAAAGAGATTTCGTTTTTATACATGATGAGTTTATATGTTTAACACACTTCTTGGAATTTAATTTAGTTGGACGGTTGCTTGTTTGTGAGGACACTGTTGGACTTTTTTGTGGTGGAAATGGAAGAATTTGGTGCCATATTATATAGATTGCACATTCAACGTTCTAATTAAAAAAAATAAAAGAAAAAATACAGACATCGTCAAAAAAATTGTACCTGCAATAAAGGTGATGGTGCAACGAGGTGTCTAGAAAACAATTTTTTTTTGATAAATAGAGAGAGCTCACAGCAAAGAGCAAAAATCTTGTATTTGCTTCTTGTATGTAAGCTTTCCGGTGATTCACCAAAAACAAAAAAAGATAAGCTTTCCGATAGTCAGAAAAGTGTTACTCTAAAATTCAAATATTGCAACTATATTTAAATTTAGTACAAGCAATTTGAGTACTTTAATCATGTGAGATAATTTTTGTCGCAAAAGTTAGTCACCTTCTGTTGTTCAAATATTACAACTTATATTTAAAAAACTGTCACATTGAATTCTTTGGAAATTTCTTTGAGATGAAAGGGTTGCTATTTTCTTGTGACAACTACTATCTCTCACTCTATGCTTCACCCTAGTCAACCACTCTCATCTCTCACTCTACTTTGCCACGGTCAACAAAAGACAGCTATTACAACATGCAAAATAAATTACTTTGTTTGATTTTGATAAGCATGCATATAAATTAATAAATAGCACACTTTGGTCATTTCTATGAATTTTCCCTTTAAATCTGTCAAATAGTACACATAATATGTTTTGGTGATTAGTTGACTGACTAAAGAAAAAGAATAATGAACATTTGGTAGACTTAAACAGAAAATTCACATAAAGAACTAAAATATCTAACATTTTTAGTTTAAGAAATCAAAATGAAACGAAAATATTTCAAGACCAAAGTGTCTAATTGAAACAAAAATCTTTTAATTAAGGCCAAAGTGTTTAATATTTATAATTTAAAGACAATGAAAAATGAAAAACTGCTTCAAAAAAAATGAAAAATGAAAAAAACAAACTCAAGGGACGAAGGGCCTAGCTATTATTTGTTGCAGCATAACAAGAGCTGCGTAGTATTCTAAGTAGGAGAAGAGTACCTTAATTAGTGATGATATGAGTTGAAAAACCACGTAGTTCTACTTCTTGGAAACAAATTTAAAGCAATTAATAACTGCTACTAACCGTCCGATCAAAATCTAATGATTGAGATTGAAACTGTGAAATATTAATTAATTATACTAGATTCACCAGAATCGTGAAATTATGTTTTTACGTGAAAACAGAACTATATAGACCTTCCCGATCTCTACTTCGGTGGAAGGTTCAAGGTTGGATATTGTTATTATAGAACGGGAGTTAAATATATATTTTCTTCTCTATAAAATATGTAATTTTAAATTGTCTCTATACCTTTTTAATCAATTTTGAATCCAACCTTTGTAAAATTGAATGATTTTAGTCTCTATTTCTATAAAAACGAGTGTTGTTACTTTTATATGGACTAATTTTCAAGGTTATTTTACCATTCCTATATATTGATTTTTTAAATTTCAATAAAATGAATTCAACCGATAAAAATGTCGAAAGCGTTAGCTTGAACGCCATGATCGAAGTTCGAATCCCAACTTTTTCAACTATTTATTTTTGTGAATTTTCAATAGTCATTTTGTCCATTTTTAAAAAATTACTTGTGCACATAAATAAAATAAGGAGTTTAATGGATATGCACATAAATAAAATAGTTTTACACGATCTTCCAATAAATAACTATTATTTTATCATGTCATATAAAAGAGTGAGATGATGTGGCGGAAAACATAGTTGGTTGATATGTTTAACAATGTTAAATATTTTACACTTTCTCTAAAATAAGATGTATGAGTACTTTTCAATGGAAAAAAACACAGGAGGGAAAAGTCTTTGTTCAAAAATGATAAGTTGGACTAGTAAGTTTGAAATTATTGGTCTTCATGGTTATATGTAAGTACTCACCCAATCTTCATCTCATCGTGTTAAGATTGTGTCTTTTCATCTTAAGAATCGCTTAAACTCAAATTCTAATTAATCTAATTTGATTTAAAATGTGTACCTTAGAGAAAAATGGAAACATCTTCATCCTAACACTAACCGGAAACAACGATCACCTTCTCAATCCCACACTCCTCAATTCCATCAAATCCACTCTCCACCGTGTCCGTCGAGAAGCCACCACTTCCTCCGCTCTCATCACCACCGCCCACGGCAAATTCTTTTGCAACGGCTACGACATTGACTGGGCACAATCCATAACCGATCGCATAATCCTCATCGACGATTTACTCCGTTCAGTCGTCTCTGATCTCATCTCTCTTCCCATGCCTACCATTGCCGCCGTCACCGGTCACGCCTCCGCCGCTGGTTACATCCTCGCACTATCTCACGACTACGTTTTAATGCGATCTGATCGTGGATTTCAATACATGAGTGAACTCGACATCGATCATGTTCTTCCGGCGTGGTTTATCGCTGTGGTTGATGCTAAGGTCAGTAATGCCGCGGCTCGGAGGAAGATTGTGATGCAAGCGGAGAAGGTGACTGCTAAAGAAGCGGTGAAGTTAGGTATTGTTGACTCGGCGCATGATAGTGCTGAGGAGACGGTTAAGGCTGCGGTTGTTTTGGCCGTTGATTTAGTGAAGCGTGGATGGAATGGACACGTGTATGCCGAAAATAGGAAGAAGTTTTTGAGTCATGTGATTCGTGCTGTTGAAGATACCACTGAGAGGAAAATTGAATCAAAACTTTAGTAGTTTGGACTTGTTTTGTTGAGCTCAATTTGAAGCTGATTATTGTTCTAACACCTTAAAATGCTGTATTTTTTATCATAAATAAACTTTTGTTAGGGTGGCATTTAGTATGGTGAGGGAAAAAATGTGACCACCATGGTGAAGTAATTATTTAATGATTAGATTTGCAATTCCATTATATCTTATCATGCTCCTCTTACACCATATCACGTTTACTTTTCATCACTCTCCTAGTCTCCTTGCATCTCACACTAGTAGCTGTCTATTATTTTATTTTTTTAAAATAAAATAATAAAATACAATAAGTTCAAAGAAATTTATACCAACTCTCTACCTTCAAATCCAGAAAAAGAACATACTCGTCCAAATCTGGGGAAAAAACAATACAATGAAGAACAAAACCACTATCATCAAACATGAAAACTCGTACAGATTCTTCATATTCTTCTTATTTCTCAACCCAAAAATTCATATGACTAAATATTCCATCATAATTTCATGAAAATTTATTTATAAAAATAACCTTTTTCAAGGATAGACATGTATATTTATGTGAATAGTACTTTTGAACAAGATTTTAGCAAAAGAATTTTAATGTTCCTAAAAATCACAAAATATAATTTTAGTAGAATTGAATTAAGGTTGGCTTTAGTTTAAAATGACAAAATTGGTTGAACAAATCCAATTGATGTTGCTGTTGTTTTCTGAGTTGAGTTGTGTTCATCTTGAAATGGTGTGAGAGAAAGAGCAAAAAGATTAAAAGTAGGTTGCTGGTTGTGGTGGGGGATTGAGGCAAGAGGAAAGAGAAAGAGTAGGAGATGTAATAGGGTGTAGGTGATCTATGATAAAATTTTATAGAACTACAATATCTAACCGTTAATCTAACATGGACCATGGTGGAGAAGTTTTCTAGTTCACCATACTAAATGCCACCTTTTGTTAGTGTATTTTATTTGAAGAAAGAACCTAAGTTTGTTAATGCTCAATTGGAAATGATGCTGTTGCCACTTCACCTAAGTTCACTATCATCTTAGGAGGAGAACCATTTGATTGAGGTGATACAAATTGTTACGATCCGACCTCATGTCCACATTTTCGAGGGATCCGTTTTGGGGTTAACTCGTCACGGTTTTGTCTTTTGTAGAAAAGACGCCTCAATGGTTTAAAATGTGTGAATGTTGTATATAAACTACCATTTGCCTCGAGTATCAAGCGATGTAAGACTATTTTGTGTATCCATAACACAAATAAATTAGTCCACCTTATTGTATGCACAAAATTATGATGCAAGACAACTTCAAGCTAGTTGTTCAACCTCAATGTATGTCGACTGAATGCTACCATGAAAGAAGTGGTGAGAAAAGAGGTGGCTAAGTCATTGGAATTTGGTGTGATTTATCCACAAGTTCAAGTAGTTCTAAATAAATGAAAGATGAAACTAGTTTGTAATGAGAAAATAAGTTAATCCCAACAAGAACCGTCACCGAATGAAGAATGCATATAGATTGTGGAAGACTTAACCAATCAACAAGATAAGACTCATTTCCATTACCCTTCATGGATCAGATGTTAGAAAGACTAACTAGACAAGCTTATTATTTTTATGAATAGAAATATTTAGGTTACAAGCAAATCATTGTGAACCGATAAAACCACGAGAAGGCTGCATTCACGGCACCCTTTGGCATTTTTGCTTAAAGGAGTATTATGCTCTTTGGTTTGTGTAATGCTATTGCAACATTCTAGAGATTTATGCAAGCCCATATTCTCATATTTAGTTGAAAAATGTATTGAAGTTTTCATGAACGATTTCTTATTTTTTTTAGCCTCGTTTGAAGAATTTGTACACTGTACTGAAACAATGTGTTGAAATAAATTTGGTTCTTAATGAAGCAGACAAAGTCAAAATGAAAGTTATTGAAGCTCCATCCTCCAACCATTAATGTCAAAGGAATCAGAAATTTTCCAAGGCATGCAGGGTCATTGAGCAAAGCGGTGGTGGCGAGGTGATGAGGGGTGTGGCGGTGAGTTGCTGATGTGGTTTTGGTGTTCTCTCTGTCTATATGCGTGCTTCGGTGCGTGTGTGATGGGGTGGTGGTGGCTGCGAGGGTCTGGTGTTGGAGCAGTGTGGTTGATGCCGTGTGTTATTGTCTTTCGATGATACGAGATTCTCTGACCGTTTTCAAATCTGTTGAGATTTGCTGGATTCATCTCTGAGTCTCTGTTGGTTCCAAAATCTGTTGAGATTTGCAGGTCTCTTTGTATCTGATTTGACCTTTTTCACGTCAATATTGACTATTTTGGAGGTGGACTACGAGCTGAGACTTGTCTTCTTGGTTTTTTTGCTACCGTTGACTCATCAATTTTGGCTCACGAAGCGGCTTCTTGGATTCTGATGGGCCGATTAATTTTGATACAAGAACGGGAGTTAGAGTCTAGGGGCGTCTTTGTAGGTCGAGTTGATGTATTCCTTGGTGGTTTAAAGGTTGAGGAGTGACCTTCTTTGGGTTTAGTCTGTGTTTGAGTCTTTTTAAGTGATGATGTGTTTGTATTGGTGATGTTACTTGTGGTGTTGTTGTGCTACTGCACTTTGTTGCGGTAGCTTTTGTACTATTCCTCTCCATTAGTATGTCTTATACTTATGGTGGAGTGTTATTAATAATATATTTGCAGATTAAAAAAAATGCTCAACAAAAATAAGTATTTTATTTTTTATGATTCTTGTTTAGGATCTTTGAAACCTTGAAACAATAATCACTTCTCCTAATTGGAGATATCGGACCCGTTTGTTTCAGCTTTAAAAAAAATCGATTTTTCTTTGTATTTTTGAAAATAGATTTTGTAAAACCGTTTTTTCAAAATATTACAAGTTTTTTTGTATTCGTTTTTTCTAAATTGAAACACTAATTTTGACATCATATAATATTAATGTATATTATTGAAGTTCAAACCATAGTCAAAATCACAATTTTTTCAAAAAGTTGTATTTCAAAAATGGTTTTTGTGAAAATCTATTTGAAATAACTTCAAAATTAAGTATATTTTGAAATTTTGATATCCAATTTTTTTTCAATAAAATGATGAAATACCTAAAATAACATTTTAAGAATAACTATTCAAACAAAATTTTCATTTGAAGCTGTTATAAAAAAATTCTTTATAAATTTTTTTTATACAAAATTTTCTAACACTACAAAATCTATTTTCAAAAAATTTCAAAACAAACGGACCCATCATTTTGAATTAATACTAAGGCCAATATCTGTTCAATCTGTTAGGCTAACAAAATGTTGGCAAGTGGGTTAATCAATAAAGTTTTGAATATGAAATTGATTACAATCAGATTTGTAATAACAATTATAGCCAAGAAAAATAATCAAATCTCTCATTCACAATCTTATATTCACATTCTTTCTTTTTTCGTGAATAATTTTTCTTTTCTTTTCTTTTTATTTTCTTTTTAGATTCCTTACAAAAAAAATATATCAAAAGGATTAGGGTATTTAAGTAAAAATCATAGTTTGTAAAAAAAATGAAGTAAAAATCATAGTATTTGTTTTTCTAAAATTATATTAGGTAAATCAATATTATATATTAAATGCTACAAAAATATTTTATTATAATTATTAAAACTATTAATTCAAAACTGTGGGTTGTATTCAAACAAAAAAATGGTGGTTTATTATTTTTTAATTAATAAAGGAAAGTATTTAAATGGTTTTTTTGACTAAAAGTATTATTTTATTTTATTTTTGACTGAAAGTATTTAAATTGTTAAATTTATAATAAAGGGGTTTCACATTATAATGTAATACTATTTATAACAAAAATTACTTTTTATATTCATCGAACAACTGATGTATCTAGCTTATATATAGTCTTGATACAATGAATGGTGAATCTAAAAAGTAACTTTTAATTATAAATATGGCCGGAGTAATACATTAATTAAGGCAGATTCTATAGCCGCTGATTCTAGCACACCGGAAACCCTCACTCACAGTAAGAGTGGAGACGTCTTTGGGATTTGAAATTAGTCTATAAATATGTTCCTTGAAATCAAATTCATCACAACCAATCTTCTTCATCCATCCTTTATAAAAAATCAGTCTATATGCTCATTCTGTTTTATGTGAGGGTTTATGTGGCCTTCATATTTTTTATTAGCGTATTTTTCTCCATCCTTTTTTCCATCCAATAGTCTTCAATAATGATATTTATAAAGTATCATATCAAATCAAAGAAGTATCAAAGTTGTATATTATTTATGTATTGTGAGTATTTCTTTCTTTGAATTCATATACATATGATGTATGTTTGATCTTTTCATTTGTCTAAATTGTATTTGCGAATGAGTGTTGTATATTTGAACTTTGATGTGAATACTTTTAATTTTCAATATACGCTTTGTTACTTTTTTACAAGCAGCTTTTTTTTCATGGGTATATTGTGTTGATCGAACATGTGTTGGAAAGTTGGTTCTATGTCATAATGCATGAAACTTGATGATATTCTAACGGATTTAGATTTGACGCTGTAGAAAAAACATACAATTTGGTGCTGTAGTGTATCTCAGCCGTCTGATCATGATCGGACGCCTGAGATTAAATTATAGTTATTTTTATTGTATTTAATCTCAGACGTCCGATCTTGATCAGACAGCTGAGATACACTACAACACCAAACTGTGTGCTTTTTCTACATCATCAAATCCAAGTCCATATTCTAACCACTATAATATTCATATCTTGGATACTATAAAGACAAAGTTATATTCAGATTCATAATTATTCGGATACATATTATGATTAAACAACATCAAAATTATAATATGTATTCGAATAAAACATATGGATCTAAATAAAACTTTTCTTTATAATATTATTAGTGAATATGAATTGTAGCCGTTAGAAATCATCCAAATTTCATGCATTATGTTCCAACGCAAGTATGATCTTCGATCAACACAATATCCCGATGCGTAAAAACAAATAAAATTGCATGTAAAAGTAAGAAAATGTATATTGAAAATTAAAGTTAAAATATGTTGATCATTCACTTATACATTTTATGGTGTGTTTGGTTTGAGGGAAAGAAATATGGAAGAAAGAAAAACATGGGAAATCGTGTTTTTCTTTATTCCCTATTTCTTTCCTTCAACCAAACACACCCTCAAGTGTTAGAAAACATGCTTAATATTACAAGTCTTTTATTTCTTTAATTTTTTTTTATTTTCTTTTCCTTACTTAGTTTTATTCCTCAATTTTATCCTTTTTTTTAGAGTGAAGATCCATTTTGATTTCTCACAAAGTTTTATCGGGTTAATCTAGTCTCTGGAAAAAATAAAATCTAAATTTAATTAGTCTGTGACAAAGATAACGGGACTAATTTGTTCCTAGCATGAAAATGTCAATGACTAATTTTAATTTTATTTTTATTAGAAACTAAATTGTCCAATCAAAAATTTGTAATGGATTAAAATGAGTCTTAACTCTTTCTCTTAATATAATTTATTCTTTTGACAAAAATATTAAATTAAGTCTGTGTTTAGGGCATCAAGTACTTGGTTCTCTTCCCACTGGTGTGACCTAAACATGAGTAAGCTCAATATGTTCCTTGAAATTTATCAGTATATTATGTTAATTGAGGATCATACTTGTGTTGAAATTTTGTTCTATATCATAATGCATGGAAGTTGGATGATATTCAATTTCCAACCACTATAATACATATATTTTTTATTTTTCTGTGTTTATTTTTTTTTTTCCGAATACAAGTTTTATTCAAACCGGTGAGTTTTATTCGAATACACCTGATTATTAAATAACAACAAAATCACAATAAATAGTTTCAAATAACATTTAGTGAATAACAATGATGTTTTATTTCTACCATCATGTTTTTCTAATGTAAACCAAATTTGAGTTATCCATAAGCTAAATTATATTGTGATTATTTTTCACACCTCTAGAAAAGATTCCGCATGTTATGATGCTTTCCCTAGAGCAGCCGAATTGTTGGAATGATTAATAAGATATAGATTCCAAAAATCTATAACTTGTAGCAGTCTCGGCTTTGTTGTCTTTATCAACTTAATCGAGAACATGATCAAAGTTTACTATATGAGATTGTGTGTCACAGGCCAAGCGGAGACACTCTTGCTATCATCAGTTGTGTCGTGAAGCAACTGATGATAGCAAGAGTGTCTCTGCTTGGCATGTTTACAATCTCAATCATCTTTAGTAAATACTTCCCCCGGTCTCAAATATAAGCAAAAAATCATTTTCTAGGTTCATTGAATTATTTATGTATTTGGTCTACGTTTTAGTCCAAATACATAAATAATTCAATGAACCTAGAAAATGAATATTTGCTTATATTTGAGACCGGAGAAAGTATTGATCATGCGCTCTATCAAGTTGATAAGGACAAGCAAGTCAAAACTGCTAAAAGTTATAGATTGTTTGGAATAGATCTTATTGATCATTCCCAAAATTCGGCTGGTCTATGGAAAACATCATCACATGTGAAATCGTTTTTAGATGTGTGAAATTATCAAAATTTATCTCATGGATAACTCAAGTTTGGTTTACATTACAAAAACTTGATGGTGGAAACAAAACATCATTATAAGATTATTATGGTGAGACAATTCAATTGTTGTCATCTCTAATTTTCTTCGGCTAGACTGGAATGAAGAAATTTCAGATGACACATTGCAATGAATTAATATAGGTCTGGAGAATAGAATGAGCCAAATTTATTAGGTAGTTTTTAGGTTATGAGTCATGGCTTCTAGAAGATTCTATTAAGGTATCAATGTTATAAATAAAGGCATTGTGGAATGTAATATACGTTCAAGTAAAATCAATTAAGAAAATAGTCTTTAGTTTTTAGTATAATGCCTTTATTTATAACATTGATATCCTAATAGAACCTTCTAGAAGACACAACTCATAACCTAAAAACTACTCCCTCTAGTCTTATATATAAGCAACTTTTCACTCTTTTTATTCATTCAATAATTAATGTATTTGGACTAAAAAGTAACCAAATACATCAATTATTGAATGAATCTAAAAAGTGAAAAGTTGCTTATATATGAGACCGAATAGAGTACTTAATAAACTTGAGCATATTCTATTCTCTAGGTTTATATTAATTCATTACACATATGTTTAAGTAAATATATTAATAGGGATTGGATGCGTTCAAATTGACTGTGTAGTCATGCAGTCACCCAATCTAATGGTCTAAATTTAAAACTCATCAAATAAATAAAAGATATAAATAAGATGAGTGTCTGAGATTTACCTGTGGTCACTTTTTGACTACTAGAGAATCCATATCCAAATATATTATATACACACTACACTGTACTAGTAGCAAATTAAATTAGAAGAATAGCTAGCAAAAATCATCATCCAAGCAATGGTGCATATTGTAGCAAGAATTTATAGAAGATATAGTTCATTTGATTTCATATTAGCATAGCATAATCATTTTTATGTTAAAGATTTCATTTTCATGTCATTGTGGTATAAATTATTAGTGCATACATTTTTCATGTGGTAATATGATGGCATTTATAAAAATAATCATATGCACATTAAGAAATAAATCTAAAAAAGTATCTATATATCCTGATGAGAAAAAACAAATAGAAATTGCTTGTAAAAGTAAGATAATGTATATTGAAAATTAAAGTAAATATATGCAGATCAAAGTTCTATATATTGTATTCAATGGTTAGAAAACATGCTTAATATGATGAGTCTCTTATTTTATATTCTCTTTTCTTTTCCTTACTTAAGTTTATGTCTTGGTGGTTTTACTTTTTTTCCTTAAAATATTTTTTTGTTTTGAAAAAAATATTAAAATTTCATTGTGTGTATTACTTTTAGTGAATTAGCATACCATTTATGTTACGAGTCCTACATTGAGTATTTCAAAGTACTCAATATGATACTTAAGTCATGAGACTCTCTTTTTAATTGGACTGGTATTTTGAGTTGGGCTCTCATCAGGTGCTTAAGTCTTAACAATTGGTGCTCTCATTGAGACATGGGTCATGGAAAAGACTACCTATAGGCTGGATTAAGATGTTCCACTGAATACCGATAGATGAGTGAAGTTGCCGAAAAGAAAATGGCTACTATCGGATCAGTGTCGATAGAGTGAAAGCTGCCATAAACGTCGACTCTTAAAGACGTTGCAATGTTAGGAGTTCCACATTAAATATTTCAAAGTGTTCAGTGTAGTATTTAAACCATAAAACTCTACTAAACTAATTTTTTATTTAACTCTCCTCGTATGCTTAAGTCTTAATGTGCCTTGATCTCTCTAGGAACCAAAAGATTTCATTTTATAAACCAAACTATGATGATAAAAAAACAATTTGTTTGATGTATTATTCCTTTAACAGTTTATTGTACTGTAAACTTTATAGTATATAATAATTTTTTGTCACTTAATAACTAGAAACTAACAATCGAAATTACAAACATCAATTAAGACAAAACACGATTGTAGTTCGTAGAGTATCACTTATATTGTTTCCGATTTATATTTTTTTACTAGCAGCCCATTTGTTCCCATTTTTCTTCCAATAGAGGAGAAACAATAGAGCAAAACAAAACACCCCTTTGTAAGATCTTATTGATAAAATCCATTTTAAAAAATAGAGTTTTGTCACCTATATCAAAGAGAACCAATGATTATTCTGGTGATTAATGAAGATTAGAACTCATATATTTCTAAACTAACGATTCATCTTTAACTAGATTTTTTTTTAATAATAACTTATTATATATATATATAGAAATAATTACACATGAACTAAAGGTAGACGGACAACAAATTGCGCGGTTAAACCTTTTTGTATAGCAAAACATAATATTTGGAAAACTACATTCATAGATCTAGGCGACACAACATTACTATGCATTACCTTTTAAACTCTTTTCAAAAGGTTTACCGCCTCTGGTGCGAGAAAGCCAAAAGTGTCAAATGCAAACGGTATAAAAACGTGTTGAATATCAGAGCACGTTTTCTCATGTTTTTGCTCATCTTGCTTGAAGCAGCTTTGAGGGCTGTCTGTCCCACAGTAAAATCCCTGACACCCAGCCCCACAAGTGGGAAAACTCCAGTTAAATCTACACAAGCATATTTCCCACCTACCCATCCATACACTAGAACATCCGCTGGACGAAGTGTCGATCTCCCTTCTTGTGGGTCAGTCAAAAAATTTACAGGTGCCTCTTTCTTCAGAGAAATTTCCGCACGCCTAAAAATATCAAAAAGCACATCTCTGACTAAGTCATGCCTGTATTTGAAGTCTGGTAGCTCCCGACAATGAACTGCATGCTCTCCAAAAGTGTCGAGACACGCTTTTTGATTAACCATTTGGATTCAATAATATGTGTACGTGTGCATGCGCATAACTAACACATAATAATCTAGAAATCAACAAAAACGAATTATGTATAACTTATTAATATCTCATCGTCAAAGACAAAAGAAACGTAATAAATTCAAGGGATAAATATGTTTATGGTCCCTCTAAATATTTCAGGTTTTGTTTTAGTCCCTCTAAAAATTTTCTTCTACTTTTAGTCCCTCAAAATTTTTCAATTAACACTTTTAGTCTCTATTTTTAAATCAACTCATGTGTAGACTTCATATTATTTAATGAAATTTTCCAGAAAAGTCTAGAATATTTTAACAATCACTCACAAAAACAATTAGAATTTTTTAACAAAACATGAACTAAATATGAATTTTTAAGCACCAAAAATATAAAAATTTATTTTTAATTTATGCTTTGTTAAAATTTTTTGGGAGAGATTCTTACAATATTTTAAACATTTATAAAAAAAAAATCAATAAAAAATATGAAGTCTACACATGAGTTGATTTAAAAGTAAGGACCAAAAGTGTTAATTCAAAAAATTTGAGGGACTAAAAGTAGAAGAAATTTTTTAGAGGGACTAAAAACAAAACATGAAATATTTATAGGGGTCAGAAACATATTTATCCCTAAATTCAATATGGATAAATAAAATTACTACTAGTTTATAAGATTGGGGTATGATATATCCAAATGTTAATATTATATCACTTGAAGTATTTATCCCTTGGTACACCATATTATCACTTGTCAAAACCTGCATTTAGTTAAACCACTCTATTTAGTCTAATATTTCCTCCGGTCACTATTATAAGCAAATTTGACTATTTTGGTACATTGAAAAAGTGATGTATTTGGTTCATAATATATATCACATACATCATTTTTTTAATGTACCAAAAATGTCAAATTTACTTATAATAGTGACCAGAGGAAATAGTAAGGGATTTGAGTAGTATACATACAATCTCGAGTTCGGTTCTCTACTCTATTATGAACAAAAAAACACACAACCAAGTTGATTGGGCTCCAGTGGCAAGGAGCTCCTTCCAAGGACGTATCCGGGGAATACCGGGTTCGATTCCCAGGGGGAACAACGCTTGGCCAGTGCGCATGCCTCTACGCACGAGCCGGATTAGTCGTCCACCTTTGGTGGGTCGGAAACCGGTGCGAAAGCCAAAAAAAAAAAAAAACACACATTAGTTATACATAAGCGACCATATGATATTCCCCCATTCTTTTTTAATTGTCGCATTTATTAAAAAAGTTTCAACATTAATTATTATTTTGTCAATGCCATTAGTTTATGCTAGAGAGAGGGAAATAAATGAAATAAAACGATAATAAATAAGAGTATTATAAAAAATAAAAGATATTGAGGTGAAAAATGAAAATCTTAACCTTCAACAAAAAATTATATTGTAAACAAAAAAAAAAATTATAGGAGTTTAACACTTACTTATTGGGTTTCAGGAGAAATGTTATAACAGAGAGAATGTTTTCGACGTGGATTGTTTGAAAATGAATAGTAGAAGTAAGAGTAGAGTTTGGATGTGAGGAACACAAGTTTAGGAGCTTTGAATCAAATAACACGCAAACGAAAAGATAACTTATATTCTAATCTCATTTCTTCTTTTCTCTAGTGCACGAGAGTTAATAAAGGAAATTTATTCTGTAGACTATCATTGTCGATACGCTTGGTGTGAATGTGCAAGTCATGTCAAGGATTCCAAAGTATCCTGAAGAAGATTCACCGGTTATAACTCATTTGCATCCGATTTCGCATAAATTGGTGGGGGCGAATCGAACCTAAAGCTTAGTGTGTCCACACACGCTTTGGAATTTATGTGCAACTAATATCATATTCTTCTTCATCTTCTTTTTGTTTATGTTTTGCAGCGGACCCGTTCTAACAATCTTTAGGTTTGATTTATGATTTATAATTATTTAAGTGGCTGCACTTTTTTAGGAGATGATGGTTCGTTCATCACATTGTTTTTTGAAGAAGATAATTATATACAGTCAGAGAGAAACATCCTCTACGAGAGATAAATACCCTTTCCTTTTAATTCTATGTTTGAATGCAAACAATTTTATGCATGCAACTTATCGTGTTTGGTCTATTTGCTTTCTGCATACAACAAGATAATTTAAGTGTTGATATTCTTATCTTAGTGGTTATCCTAATACGTTGAACCATAACCTAGACGCGTTGCAGTTCGATGTCTGGTTTGGTTTTAAAAACATTGGTTTATACATTGGCATAGAAAAGCAGTATAGAAGAGAAAAGTTTTCACTAAAGCCAAAGAAAACAAACATAAAATCATCTATCACAATGCCAAATTTACATGATTAGTTAGATAACTAATCTAATACCTAAACCAAATTTAAACAATAAACCAAGTTGGTAATTTAGGTTTAAAAAGGGAAGGTATTAAAAGGGATACTAGCAGCACAAATACTCAAACAATGTTTCTAATCTGATGTGAGCTTCAATCAGATTACCAACCCATCAATGTTCTCCTAACTTTGTCCACAATCTGACTTCTTGCTTTACTGCTGTTCAATGGAAACTCTCGGCTTTCGTCCAACAGAAACCTGTAGACTTCCCACTGGCGTTCTTGCGTCGAATGTCTAACAACTTCAGCCTACAGTAAGATTAAAGAATAACTGAGAAACATGAATAGATTTTATTTAGAAACTGTAACATGATTTCTTCAAACAACATCGAAATGTTCATGTGTTGTTTGGGAGAGCTTATGAAAACAAGTTATCACATGTTCATGAACTGTTTTCAGCTTATTTCTATAAGCTCTTCAGGATAGTTTATGAACACAGCTTATAGCCTATATAAAAACCTATTTACACTGTTAATATATAGTTATTAAACTGTAACTTAAATAATTGCTTACCGAGAAAATGAATACTCCCAATGCTTTTAAGGCCAAAGTAACATCATAGAAAACACGAGGCCGTCCTTTTCCAGACAGTTCGACAGGATTGGCAACCAGTAGTTCAATATCTGGACCCCGGTTCACTATAATAACCCGCAAAGGATGAAGCATCTCTTCTTTTAAGCTGGAACACAGAGTTTTCTGACGTTCGGGATCTATGATCTTTTCTCCATCTTTTTGCAGAACAAATAAGTCAATATTTTGAAAGCCTTTCGTACTTGAAGTGAATCTACCATAAGCAACCTGATTGAGAAAGGAACAATGACTATAAATAAACCGATTGCAACGAAAGTTTATGAAATTAAACATATGGTAACAGATTGTATATTTATAGCGCCACTGTAGCCTCTATTTGACAACACTTTTAAATAGCATATCGCAGAACAATAGTATTTTGTCCAAAGTCTGCTACGCTATAGCGCTACAATAGCCGCTATTTGACAACACTGATATTTGTAAAATAGTTGTCAAGAGTCTAGAGCAGATCAAAGACAAAAAACAAACATGTATCGTAAGATATCGATAACCATGGTAAACACAGCACACTAAGGAAAAAATAAACATGTATCATAAGAAGCACAAGACGATATGCATGTATAAGTGAAAACTTAGTAGGACAAAGTACCTTAATATCAGAATCCTTAGAAATCCTCATAATGTCATAACACAAGCCTTTCTGATCAACACACTGTATCTGAAGCAAAGTATGAACCGGGCTCAATGTATTATCCACCGTAACCGTTGGTTTCTTCAGCGTCGTCATATCTTGACTGAGAGGATGCAAAGACACCTTGTCTAACAACTCAGGACCAAATAATTCTTCCGAATAAGCCGGTGGAAGAGAAGAAAACCCCTGCAAATGTCCATATTCAGGTCCAGCTAACTGAAGTTCACTTGAGATACACCTCTCTCCTAAAGCATTCTTAAGATACTCACATACATCGTCTCGCCTCTTTTTGGTGTGAAACAATTCCCTGTATTTAATATTAAAAAGTATAAAGATATTACAATATGTCGCATAAAGTTACTATAACAACAAAAATGCAAGAGCAGATAGATGGTTAACTATCTATCATCGATCATTACTCGGCAGCTTCCTAATAAATTCATTGATCATAGAAATTGAATATCTAATTACTGCCTAGAATCTTTATTAACTTTTTACATTATAAATCAGAATTGAATCAAGAAACATATACAAGAAACATATACAAGAAACAAGGAAAGAATCCACTAGGTAAAGCATCAACGTTATCAATGAAAGGAATCCAAAAAAACCTAATTTTTTAGATGGGATAATAAAGAGAATCTAGCAGAATCAGAATATAAACAAAATCTTGCAAATATTCCAATAAACTTTACGCGTATAGGTATCCGTCACATGTACTACTTTAATTTTAGATCCACCATTGCCTTATAGATGGATGCGATAATAAAGAGAATCCAGCAGAATCAGAATATAAACAAAATCTTAAAAATAAGAATCCAATAAAGCTATGCTTACATTTCATCGGTGATAAAGAACAAATCTAGGGCCCTTCCATCGGGTGTTGGCATCACTTTAACTCGCTGAATAGTCAGTTGAAGGTTGCACAAGATTTCATTAATATCTACAAAATAGTGTTAAAAAGTATTATATTCCATTCCATATGTGACAGCATAAGAGAGAACAAAAGTGATAACATAACTAGTTACCATGTAACAATCCTTTCTGATCAAAAATCCAAACCTTCAACAAGTAAATTGGAGGTGGTGAAGGATTAGTCGATTGATTGAAATTATAAGAAAACAAACATGAAGGACAAGGTGAAAGAAGCCTTGTTTTCAAGCTTTCCCAATCAATTGTGAGTGATGCAGGATGTGGAATAACCCAAAATACTATGTAGCACCATCTTCCGTCCGTTGATATGTCTACATCAACATCAAAAATTCGGCATGATTGTTAATACAAGTAAAACAATGGTCATTAAAAATCATAATTTTTTAAAAATGAATACAAGTAAAATAAACCAAAAAAAAAGAGTTGATAAGATGACAAGTTCTATAGTGAACCACCTTGTCCACTTAAAATTGTCCAAAAATACCAACAATTGGTGTCGTCCGTGACAAGAATTCTCTAACCGGAACTCTCTACTCTCTACCTTTCTCTGTATATCTCTCTCACCATTCTCTAAACATCGCTCTCTTTCTCGTTTTATCACAATTTTGTCTAAACTTTTTTGCAACCAAAAGGTAGAGAATCCAAATCCTTTCATCCGCAAATCAAATACCGAAAGTAGAAATTCACAATCCTCTCCTTCCTCACGAATGAGACTTCATGAGTGAGACAATAACATGATCGATGTCAGTTTGGCGAAAAACAAGATAAAACAAATACGAGTTGAATTTCGAGATATCATATCCATTGTCTCAAATCTGACAATAAGGAGGACCGTGAACTTCTACTTCTAAAAACCGACATATATATGTCATGTCATAGTTGCAATTTCCAACAACTTTCAAGTACCGTACGGTTCAAACAAGTTTAAGATATCATATCTATTTAAACATCAGATCACTGTCTCAAACGTTACAATAAACAGAACCGCAAAATTCTACTATCGAAAATTTTCGACAAATTTCAAGCACTATAAGGTCTACAACAAAATTTTCCAATGAAAAAAAAAATCCAAAACATAGAAAAGATTTGAAATTTAACAAAAAACGAAAAAACCCAGATGAGAAAAATGAAATACCAGCTCTAGTAATGCGAAGACCAAATTCAAGAATGATTCTGCAAAGATCACAACCAAGACCAGCTTTGTCGGGACAATTGACAGTTACAATAGTCGGTTCGTTGGTGTTCTTAGCATGCTGGATCACAACGATATCATCCCATGGTATACCCATCACTGAGAAATGGTGAATTCAGTGGAGAATTGTGGGTGGAAATAGCATTGCCGGAGCTCCGGCGAGGTTGCTCCGGCGAGTGATTTTGTTATGTTTGAGAAAAACTGAAGAAGAGAAGAAGAACTTAACAGAGTGTAATATTTATGATTTATATAGCAAAAAGGAAATTGTTTATTTATTTATTTTTTGGCTAAAAAGGAAATGGTTTATTAATAATTAATATTAATATGAATAAATAAATCTTTGTAATTTGAACTTTTCTTACCCACAAAGTTTTGTATTGAGCTTATCTGACCCACAAAAACAAAATGCTATATTTAGTCAAAAAAATAAATAATGCTATATGAATTTTAATTTTGAATTACTTTTATGTTTTAATATTTGTAGTGATAGAGACAGAGTAAATATGTTTTTTTTGGTACCCTAATATTTTGTGTAACATCTTTGGGTTCTTGATTAAGTCAACTTTATACTCTTCACATTTTTTACAAACATCACGAGTGGTTAAGTAAACTTTCTACTTTTCACATGGTTTGTACTCGCATCTTCTCTCAAATGGTTTTGTTTTATGTTTATTATTTGAAAAATTTACCAAATAATAAAAGCGATTAAATATCTATTATTTGTGTCACACAAATAGATAATTTTTATGTATCTTTTTTATGAAAAAAAATTAGGGTGATATGATATTTAGTTTTTTTTATTAAATAAATAATATTTATTCATTCAAATTGATAGGTACATCGATGTAATACAAATTCAGATTTGCTAAAAATAAAAAGGACATACAAAAAATAAATTCATATAAATAGTTAATTTTGGTCAAATAGTAACTTATGTAATTTTAGGTTTAGTCAAAAAATATATTCATATAAAGATTTTATGTTGGTCAAAAATAAAATATGATACAATGATTATTTCTATGTTTTTGTCAACAATTACCATTAATATTTACAATATAAATGTTGGTCAAATTTTGTTTTTTTGGTATAATGGTCAAAATAAATTTACTATATAAATATTATATATTAATTGTATATCAATTTTTGTCACCATTCAAAATATTAGTAATTATTAAATATAAAAATAATATACATACAAAATAATAATAATAAGAATTATTTTTAATTGATTTAACTAAATTTACCTTTTAAGAGTTTGGGTAATCTCAAAATCAAATATATTTGTTCAAGAATTTGGCCAAACAAATATGAAGTTAATCTTACCTAATAAAAAATGAGTGGCTAGTTGTGCGCATTGTGTCTTTACGGTTGTTGAAGTGTGTGTGCAACCACTCCGACACTTAAATTAATAGATGTGTTAAGTGTGAGGAAGTGTGAGGCTAGAGAACATATAACATATACAAGTCCTTCGCAAGGAAGGTGTATATACAAGCCGTCAATATTGAGCCACAACCGTTGATTAGAAGACATGAAATGTGGTATCCTCGTCAATGGAAAGAAGACAATAGTTGTTAATGCATTGATTAACATTTAGGGTCATTGATTCCGACAATGGACATTACAAGCGCTATATGCCTGTTGTGTCCATTGTAGTCCCTCTGAATATTCAACTATCGTTGTAAGCCAACCTCATTTGGACCGATCGAGTATGGATGATATAACTTTATGATGCTAAAACACATTTTAAGATATTTAGATATAAAAAGTTTGAATATAATAATAAAAAAAACTAAATGTTTAAAAAATTAAATGTATAAATTTCAAGAAGCTCGCCCTATTAAGCTCACCTTAGACTATGTGCAATGGTTTCAACACACACTACACCTTCAACACCCACTTTTTCACTCCACATCATTTTCTCTTTCTCCCACCTAATCATTCAACACCCATTCAACTTTTACCCTCTCCAATGGTTTTTTTATTCAACACCCTACCCCACCACTTTCTCTACCCCACCACTTTATATTTCATATTCTTATTTAAATTTTAATTTTTGCTTTTATGATTAAATAAAATTATAATTATCGCTTAAAATAAAATTAAAATAATAAACTTAACAAAATTTATTTAAATAATTTTTTTTATTTTCTTAATTTAAAATGCAATACATCACACAAATAACGTAATTAGTACGATACAAATTAACTTAAAATGCAATAAAACACACAAGTTACGTAATTAATACGATGCAAATTAACTTAAAATACAAAACAAATCTTCTTCAATCCTGAAACATTCCAAACTTTGTCCATATGTGCTTCACTAGATCTGCTTGCAATTCGTGATGAGCTTTTTTATCACGAAACTCGGATCTAGCACGCACATAATTTGCAAAAGCGGGTAATACCTCGGTTGAATATGGTTGCGGTGCACTAGATCCACTTTCCTCAGACTGCTCAAAATCGGTCCAACGTTGAGCATATGAATCTCGTTCATCCTCAACAATCATATTATGTAATATGATGCAAGACCTCATGATGATACTCAGATTGGCTATGTCCCACAAGCGAGCTGGTTCACAGATGATTTTAAATCGAGCTTGAAGCACTCCAAATGCACGTTCGATGTCCTTCCGACATCCCTCCTGATGTTTTGCAAATAACTTATCGGGTTCACTTTGAGGAAGTCTAATAGATTTGACGAAAGTTGGATAAGTAGGGTAGATACAATCAGCTAGATAGTATGTCATATCATAGGGACGTTGATTCACATAGAAATTCACATTTGGAGTCTTTCCTTGTTCCACATCATCAAAAACAGGTGAACGGTCTAGAACGTTTATGTCGTTCAACGTTCCCGGACATCCAAAAAAGGCATGCCAAATCCATAGATCATGAGATGCAACTGCTTCAAGAATAATTGTGGCGGTTCCCTTATCCCCCTAGTAAATTGACCTTCCCATGCTTTAGGAAAATTTTTCCACTCCCAATGCATGTAGTCAATACTCCCAATCATCCATGGGAACCCCCGTATTTCACTTACATGTAGTATTTTTTGCAGGCCATCTTGGGTTGGTGCTCCGAGATACACTTGCTCATACAATCGTATGATTCCTTTACAAAATCTACGTAAGCGCTCTAATGCAGTAGTACCTCCTATTTTGATGTACTCATCGACCGCATCTGCTGCCATACTGTAGGCTAACATTCGCATTGCTGTGGTACATTTTGCTAAAGGTGATATACCTTCTTTCTTGGCAGCATCAGCTCGCTGAGTGAAGTAGTTATCACTACTTGAAAGGTCCCCAACGATTCGAAGGAAAACATGTTTTTGCATGCGGTACCGACGACGGAATATTGCATCGTCATATGTAGGCTCATTGGCAAAGTAGTCGTCAATTAGTCTTTGGTTTGCAGCTGTATGATCTCTATTGACATATTTTCTACTTCGAGATGCACTATCTTCCAAATTATTTTTTTGGCGCTCTCTAAATCGTTTGAGTACATAAGTTTCTTCAACTTCACGATTTTGCAAGTACTTAACGAGATCAAAATCACCGGTTGATGGATCCATTGTGATATTGGAAGTATATTGGATGAGATTTAGGATATTGGAGGAATATTGAATGAGATTTTGGATATTGGTACATAAATGGATGAGTCCATATAAATAGATTCAATTTGGTCCACTGACGGATTTCAAATAATTATTGTATAGAGTTAATTATCAGATAAGACTTGAGTGGGTGACGGATTTCAAATAATTATTGTATAGAGTTCATTTGGATAATTAAAGCACGTTGGGTGGTGGACACAATAATTAAAGCAAAGACATTACACTGACATATCACAATAATTGAAGCAAACACTACATTGATTAAAATTAATTATGGAAACAGTTCTTTGGCCAACGTCTCCATCATGGCTTTCTTCACGTCATCGAGATTCTCATCAGAACTTAACTTCAGATACATTTCCATTTTCTTAAGTTTGTTTGTCTCTTGTTGATTGGAAAGTAACATTGTCAATTGTTCCATCTCTTTCTCCTTCATTTTGATGTAATTATCTCATTCTTTGTCCACCACCTCTGTGGGTGTGGAAGCTTTCTTTTTTCCCTTCTTTTTGGCTGCATCCCTACCTATAGGGCGAACACTAGATCCTACAGAGTCCTCGTGAGATCTCTTAGATCCACTACTTCCTGAGTCAATATTTCCTCCAACTAGACTTCTAAAACGTGGTTGATCACGGATATCGTTCCATTCTTCCATTAAAGTGAATTTAGCATTCTTCCCACATACGTATATTTCCTGTGCTTTTGCCAAAATGTCATTCTCCGACCAGCCGCTTCCTTGCAAACGCTTAGCGCCATCATAAGCGCCAATCCATTTACCCAGTAATTTGTTCATATAATTAAAGCGGTTTCGGCATGCAACATCATCACGCGGAGGATCGAATTTGCAATGCTCATTACAATACTCAGCAATATTACTCCAATACATTTCACGTTTTTGGTTTCTCCCAACAACACTGCTAGTTGAAAATTTAATCCACCCACTAATTAACACCAAATTTTGTTCAGTGTTCCATGTTGGTTGCGGGTGTTTCTTGCTCTTAGGAGTTGAGTCATCTAAATTTTGAGTGACTTCATTAGCAATTGTTAGTTGTGTTGAAAATTCCGGAAATTCAGGTGCACCAAAATTAGGTATGTTTTGAGGAAATTGGTTATAAAATGGATTTTGATAATTGTTGAAATTTGGATGCAAGTTTGGAACTGATGACTGGTTGAAATTTGGTGCAAGACCAAAATTAGGTATGTTTTGAGGAAATTGGTTGTAAAATGGATTTGGATTTTGATAATTGTTGAGATTTTGATAATTGTTGGGGTTTTGATAATTGTTGGGATTATTAGAAGAATTATTGGGATCCATTTCACTAAAAAAGATTAAAACTTCAAAAGAAAGACTAATTAGAAAGATAATAATAGATTAAGATAGTGAAAAACTTGGTTTTTTTTTCCTGTGTCCAAATGAAATGAACCAAGTCTCTATTTATAGAGAGAAAAAAAATCACGAATTTTGGTAAAAAAATAAAAAATTAATTTGCAATGAGATAATTGAGTTCAAAGCATAAAAATCATAAAAATCCACCGGCCCAATCAGAAGCAGCCACGTGGCTGCCTTTATATCCAACAGAATCTTCTCTCTCTGCGTCCCTTCTCCTTCGCACGTCTTGTCCGCGCGTGTTGCGCACGCGCCAGGCCGCGCGAATTACAAGTTGCCGCGTGTCCCCCCTAGTACAACATTCAACTAGTTGAACAAATTCATCTTCTCTCCGCCAATAAGCATTCAACACCATGTTTGCAATGGTTTAAACTATTGAATGATTCATTCAACACGAAAAAATCCCACCATTGTGGGTAGTTATATTACTACATTTATTAAGCTCACATGAGATACTAGCAAAAACAACAGAAATTCTCTAACAATCATTGACCTTTGCTTCAGCAAAATAAGCACTGACGTCGTGTTCATCTGGCCTTAACCGCAGGTTTGCTCATGTCGTGTCCACATCACTATACTTTGGATTTTTGTTGGCATTATTGTTATATTACACCTTTTATGACAATAAAATAAATAAATTTTACTTACACACACGATGTTGATGTGGCCACAAAAACAAAATGGAGAAAGTGCAGCCAAAAACAAGTTGACGTTGATGTATAAGCCTTTGATGGAACCATTTGTGGCCTCTGGTGTTGCTATTTCCGCGCACTGAATCCACATGTTTTTTTTTAGTGTAAAATAAAAAGTGGGTTAAATAATAATTTTTTTTTATTGTAATTGTTTTTTTGAACAAACAAAAATGGATTATATATATAAAAAAGAAAATGTTAAATAGTGTCTCTGGGGCACTAGTTAAGCTTTTTAATAAGGAAATTTTATCTCGGAACTTATGCAGTCAATACCTTGAAAATGTAAAAAATTACTATAAAAATAGGTCAGAAGACTGAGTAGTCTTATCGGCACAAGATGTACTGACATAGACTACAAAAGTTTTACTAAGTAGCAGTTAGAAGAACATCATAAACAACAACATTAGTTGATACCTAAACACAACAAAGAGTTTGACCACTTTTTATTGTAATTGTTCTTTATTGATTAGAGTTGATTTGTTCAGTGGTGCTTCTCTTCGGCTCTAGTGAATGGAGGAGGGTTTTGTAGTTGTCGGTGCTCTGATGTTCAAGTTAGTAAGACACGTGCGGCAAAATTTTAAAAGTATGATAGAATGTACTTGTGCCTTATGCACGAGAAGACTTTATATGGCCCTCTGCGCGGAGCCAAAACTATTAATGGGAGGATGGATACGACGTCCTTACCATCAATGTCATAATTGGCAGTCACTCATTCTGAAGCATAAGAGTCGGTCAAATAATAGATAAAATTTAGCTAATAGTTATTATTAAAAAAAAACAACAAATAATAGATTAAAACAATATATCATACCAATATAAAAAAAGTCATACTAATTGTTCTCGACTGGGCCTAAGGCTGGCCTATACGTCGAGCACGACCCAATCCATTGGGACGTCAAGGGCCGCCCAAAAGGAGCAAGCTCTAATCCCACCAAGGCTAAGATGCACACGCACAACGTGTTCATCCATCGATGACGTGTCCAAACCTATCCCTTACCCCTAATAAGTGGAATAGCTTGACCCAGGATGAGGACGACAAACGGTCCCTCCATACAAGGAGAAGTCCCGACAGTCATCCATTATGGACTGGCAATCTCGGCCCATAATAGAGACCTTTGGCCAAGCGCTAGTGGATCTATATAAACCTTCCTCTTCACGAGGCCCAAGTATATGGAATTCATTCTAACCTTACACTTAAATGTATACCTTCTCTGAACTGACTTAAGTATCGGAGCGCCTACAAGTACAAACTCCCATCTGTGGATCACTCAACAACGGACGTGCTTTTTGGTCATCTGAATCTCTGATCTCCAGCTACAATCACTAATAAAGAAAAAATTATATTTTCTGCCAGAATAAATAAATATTAATATTTATACATGCGGTTTGTTCATTTTTAAAAAAATCTAAAATTTAACCCAATTGAATATGTAAACATAATTTTAAACAAACACCTCCGTGTACATATTTTTACATTTTTGTATATATTTATGATCACTTGATTAGGGATTAGAGTTTATACAGAGTGATAATTTTGACATATTTTCTATATTCTTTGATGTTATTATACTCTTAATTCATTAAAAAAAAAACCTCTATATATTATAGATAATACCCGCCCCAGTTACACAAAAAAGTGATACGGTTGGCCTGCCATAAGTTTTGCAAAATTTAAATTGATAATATGACATGTAAATTACGTGTGAGATATACATTATTGAGCATGGTATGTTATTTGTTAATAACAAATCATCAATATTTTCATAAAAATATTCATAATTTTTTTGTTATTTTAGGAAAATATCTCACATAAAGAGTCCAATACTAAAAAACAAAAACGTTGTAATTTGTAATATATCTTTTGTCCAGCAATCTAATGATGCAAATAATTGAAAATAGAAAAATGGTAAATACAAGATTAGTGGATGCACATTGAGTGATGTCATTTAGGGTCAGCTATTGCTTGGCACAAACCAAATGATGCAATCATTAGAGTACAAAATTATAATATAATATAGTATCAAGTTGTTAAGTTGAAAAATCAATTTGTTGCAAAGAGACAAATGATTGAAAAAGATAACTTTGTCTATGTGAAAAGGAAATATCATGGAAAATTCATTTGAGCCACCCATCTATAGGAGCCAGATGAGAATGTTGGCTAATCAAGGTAGATTAGCAATAAACAAATTCACCTAATTGAGTTTAACTTGATCACAAGTTCAGTGTATTAATGGTCAATAGATTACACGATGATAATATCTAGCAAATCTTATCAACAAAAAAATAAATTAAAAATTCCTTAAAAAAAATTAGAAATTAAGTGTCACAAATCCTACCAACCAATCAATTCGATCACCAATATTATTTTCTCTGGGGTGTATCATCAACTCTTAAATTGCAAGTGATAATTTGCTGGCTTATTGACAAGATTTCTTGTTCAACCACATAATGATAGTGTTTAATGAAAATTAAATATATAGAGTGGGGATGACATGCGTGGAGACATAAACAAAAAGCATATATAATGTATATATCTTGAAGTTATATGACATAAAAAAACATGCTAGAAATAAAAATGAAGTGTCCCGTAAGCATAATTCAATTGTTAGATACTTATATGTAATATGTAAGACTAAAGTTCGAATTTTGTACAAAAGAAAAGTTTGAATTATGATCACTTTCATTTGTTCACTTTAAAAAAGTGAATTTCAATTTTTTTTGTTGTCAAATAGCCTAATGGCTAGAAAATTCACGTGAATAAGTTGAGTGTCCCGGGTTCGAACCCGGGCTCCTACACATATTGTACGATATCCCTACCATTTGAGCTAAGCTCATAGGGATAAAAAGTGAATTTCTATTTATTAGACTATTTAATAAAAAATATTGCATTCTAATACTATTAATAAGCACGTGGACATAATTTAACCAAGGAAAATTTTAGTGTTAGAGATGTTTCAAATAGGATTAGTTTTAGTCGAAGAAACTTATAAGAATAATTTTTCAGCTTATTTCTACAACAAACTTTCTAGGATAGTTATGAAAACAACTTAAGATTTATAAGCTATTTTTAACTTTCTAGGACTATTGTCAAAACTTATCATTATATATATAAAAGTTGTTAAGTCTCCAAGTAACCCTAATTTAACACTACTAAAACCCTAATTTAATTATTAAAAAATGTCCTCAGCAAGAGTTGAACTTGTAACCTTTTTGTAAATGCTTCATATATTAGCCACTATGACATATCAATCAATTTGAAATATTTTTGCAACCAACATGTATTGAATATGCAATCCAATCAATTGTTTATGTAATACATGTTCAAATATCAAACTTATTATGTTGAGTTTCACCATGATAAAGTAAGTATACATTTTATTTCAACCGAATGTATTTGATTGTATTTGAGCATTTCACATTGGTAGAGATTTAACATTGTTATTATTTTTATTTTTATTTTACGGCGTGGTCATGTTACCAAAAATGGTTGCATCTAATTTTGGTGACAACAACGTACATCGTCATGCTACACTTATCATTTGTTTGGTAGGAGAGAAAATGAGAAGAGAGAAATAGAAATACCCAAATACATGCATCTGTTTCCGTGTTTCTATTTCTCTCTTCTCATTTTCTCTCCTACCAAACACACCCTTATTGATCCAAACGGAAATCAATTTGAAATTTTAGTTGAAAAAAATTAATGGCAGCATATATTTTAAACATGGATGGTCTGCATTGCATGATTTTTATAATATTCAATATGGTGTTTGGGTGATTTTATTATACACCGGATGTGTCAGTTTGGACTGATTTTAAAAGACAGATTTGATTGTCATTTATTTTAAAAAATTTATTATAATTTTTTTTATATAATATATAAAAATCTACAAAACCCGTGCGATAGCACGGGTCGGTGTCTAGTTACTTATAATATAGTTAGTTAGGGTTTAGGGACTTGTAATATAGTTAGGGTTTAGGGAATATAGTTAGTTTTTTTTTTTTGACTCAGGGAATATAGTTAATTAAGTTGTTTATGAAAATATGGCTTACATAGCAATGAGTCAATTTTGGGAGAGACAAAATGTGATTGGTGAATTCCTAATTTTCAAAAACATGCATGTAAAGTGAATTTTTTTTTTTTAGAAAAAGAAAAAGGCTTAATTATACTTTTGGTTCCTTATCTTTATTTTAGGTTTCAAATTGGTACCTTATCTTTTAAAAGTTTCAAGTTGGTACCTTATCTTTTCTACAGGTTTCAAGTTGGTACCTTCCGTCAGTTTTTTAACTATTACTGTTAAATTTGGACACGTGGCAATTTTTTGGACATATAAATCAATGACACGTGTCCAAATTTAACGATAATAGTTAAAAAATTGACAGAAGGTACCAATTTAAAACCTGAAGAAAAGATAAGGTACCAATTTGAAACTTTTAAAAGATAAGGTACCAACTTGAAACCTAAAATAAAGATAAAGAACCAAAAGTGTGATTAAGCCAAAAGAAAAAATACACTGATAGTGTAAAATAACTTAGTGTCAATCATGTTTTCCGCTATGTTACCCTATTTCATTCCAATTTCTTGATATGATATGACAAATTGATAGTTTTTATTGGATGCTTGTGTAAAACTATTTTACACGATCATGACATCTCCATTAAACTTTCTTTTTTAACAAAACGGTGGATAATTATCAACATTGTAAACATTTTAATTTTCTTATACCGTAATTTTTTTATTTGTAACTGTTTTTGTTGCACCGAACCATTTTTTTAGCATGATTTGTTACAACTTATAACATAAAGCGTTTATATTATAAGCTATTCATATAGTAAAAACTTTAATAAAAATAAAAATTATTTTAGAAAGTGTTGAAATGAGTGTGTTAGAGTAATAATTGTGCAGATGGGAAAATTGTGTCTACCTCACTTCCTCAATGGACTTCTTTGTATCTCACATCTACTCATTCTTGGTGGTCCTCTTTGCCTCAAGTGATGAGTATTGATTTTGCTAGAAATAGGCTTGGCTTACATTGTTTTAGATTTTGTTAAGCTTCCTTTTAGGGTTTGGTTTATGCCCCCCCTCTTTATTTGTATCTTCTTTCTTTTAATATAAGTTTATGGGGCTTGCTTTCTTAGCAAGCTTCCTTTGTTTCTAAAAAAAATTGTGTTAGAGTATGTTCCTAACATTATTCTTAAATAAAGGAGGAGTATTTCTTTTCGCATCCCCTGAACCTTCAATTTTACCCCCTCTCAAATGTGTAAAATAGCAAAAATTGGACACAAAAAATAGTTTGTTACTTAAGTAGTAAATTGAGTTTGCAATCTAAGTAGCGAATTATGTTTTTCATAATATTTTCATTAATTGTATGCGTGACGGGTACAAAATTACAAATATTAAACTTGAGATAAAGAAATTTCCGTTTACAACTTAAATAATGAGTGAGGTATATTTTGATAATTTAGAACGGTGCACGAGAAATTATGGGAGTGCGAAAAGAAATACTCATAAAGGAGAGTCCCTAATTTTATCACGTTATACCAATATAATGGGCTTAGGATTATAAAAAAAATATAATGGGCTCCGCCCACATTACCAATAGGCCCACAAAATAACTTTTAACTGCAAAATTCTCTCTAACCGGAGGATTAACAACAAAACAATAACTAATAAAGAACAAATCCAATTCTTATTCTTATTGTGTTTTGTTTTGTGGCCGCGCTTTATTTTTCTCAACTGTTGGGGAAGGAGTTAAAGACAGAAACATAGTTTTCTCAAATTTGTTTCCATTGGAAATTTGTCAGTAGGAACATATCAACATTGTTTGTTTGGATCTTTCATATCTAATGAGATCACACAACAAGGTATTCGATCCTTCACTCCTGTCTCGTTTTTACCTTCTTTCTGTCAATAATTTTGATCTCACTCAGATTCTTGTATTTTCTTTTAAACTTTATTCTTAAATTTGAAAATGATTGATACGAGTTAATTTATTTTTCTACTAAATTGCGTTGGATTTGAAGGGTTCATTGTGTTATATGCTTTGATTGATCTTTCTTTGATACAAAATGGTCGCATAGCGGAGTGGATATCGCGTTAGACTCCGAATCTAAAGGTCGTGGGTTCGATTCCCACTGCGATCACTTATATTTTTTTTTTTTGTTATTTGGTTGGTTGGTTTTTAACAAACAGCTATCGGCAGCCAGAAGCATGGTGTTATACAATGCTTTGGCTTCTGCTAACGCCGGATCCTCCATGCCATGAGTTTTCCAAGTCGCCGCTGCCAGAATCTAACTGTTTCCGTCTCGGACAATAGCTCCTAATCCCCAGAAGCCCTCTACTCCCAGGTTAGCATCAATATTCACCTTTACCATGTCCTGATTAGGCTGTTTCCAACGCGATTCTTTCCTGCGATGTGATTAGCTGTAGTTAGCTGCACTTTGGTTGTGATTTTGCCTGTTATTTGAGTCAGTCTGGTTGCCTTGCTGAAATTCTACAATACATTTGTGAGCTTTACCATCGTTTTTATTCGTGACATATATATGGTATTCAGCCATTTCTTAATGTCAAATAGCCGATTATCCCAAAAACTTAAGCTGTTAGGAAAGACTACATCAATGGTTTTATATTATTTCTAACACGCCCCTCACGCAAGAGCCCACTTGGGCTTGAAGCGTGGATAATGCATAGGCCCACATACCATATGCTTAAATTCCACTTTTTTAATTAGAAAGTGAAGGGAGCGGGAATCGAACTCTAGACCACTTAGTCATAGAGGCTCTGATACCATATTAGAATTTGAGAGGCCTATACTCAACCACAAACGCTAGCTTGAGAGTTGAGGTTTGCACTACTTTATAGAAGCTTAAGCTTTTGGGATAATCGGTTATTTGACATGGTATCAGAGTCTCTATGACTAAGTGGTCTAGAGTTCGATCCCCGCTCCCCTCACTTTCTAATTACAAAAGTGGAAGCTTAAGCTTTTGGGATAATCGGTTATTTGACACTTAACATCCAAGTTTACTACATTATTCTCCTTCTCTGCTTGATTTGTTTTGGGAAAATTTGATTTTTTATTTTTGCAAAGCCAATCGACGTTTTCTTTACTTCTCGCTAGCGGTGGAAGGATATTGAAATTAGTGGATTCAAGTATTTTTTTTATCTATTTTCAGTATCCTTGCAGATTTTATTCCTGACTTAGCTCAGAGTATCTTGTTTGTGTGTTGCAGCTGTGGTGCGTATGGTATGGTAGTGCAGATTCTACTATGATGGGTGTTTGCTGTCATGTAGCATGGTTTTCTTGTGAGTAGCAGATTATGATTGCACAATTACAGAACAAAGACATAGTTCTATGCTAACCGCTGAACAAATTTGGTTAAAATACTTGGTCAACAAGGAATTGGCAATGAAGGAAGACAAAGTGAATCACAATTTAGATGTAAGTGATGTAGAGTCATAATTGTAAAAAGATATATTGCATTGTTAATGTATTTATATTATTATAATATTTGAATATCGAATATATTGAAGATATATTTGAATATATTTGAATGTACTTGATTTTAAAACACAGATTACCAATCATATTGAAACTTGATTTTCAAAAGTATCAATCTTCAATATATTCAAATATAACAATATTATAAATACATCAACAATGTAATATATCTTTTTACAATTATGCCTCTACATCACTTACGTCTAAATTGTGATTTACTCTATCTTCCTTCATTGTCAATTCCAAGTTGACCAAGTATTTTAATCGAAATTGTTCAGCGGTTGACTCTCTAGTCATACATATCAACATAGAACTTTGCCTTTGTTCTATAATTGTGCAATCATAATCTGCTACTCACCCGAAAATCATGTTACAAGACAACAAACACCCATCAGAGTAGAATTTGTACTACCATACCATACAAAGTTACACACCACAACTGCAACACACAAACAAGATACTCTAAGCTAAGCCAGGGATAAAATCTGCAAGGATACTGAAAATTGATAAAAAGAAGAAAAAGTAGTAACCTGGTGAAGTAATCACCGGAAACTGTTAAAAAATGTCGGCAAATTATCTAGATCTTTTGGAATAGATTCACATAATCTCAACAACCAGTCACAATCAAAATTAAGTATATGCATAAAACTTGATGTTGCTCCTTACCTTATAGATCCATGGTAGGACATGTTGATCCTTACCTTATAGATCTACACAACTTGCTAAATTAAGTATATGCATAAACTTGATGTTGCTCCTTTTATTGCCAAAAGCTCCCTATTATTCGGCTCATGTAATGTAACATGACAGCATCCTATGCGACAACATCCATAACTTGAAGCATTGTATGCCGGCTGCATTAGTGTCTCCTCCAGTCACTTCAATTTTAATTAAGAACAAACACAAACACAACTTCACAGAACACTAATACATAATTCAACCCACATTTTCAAGAATATATTTTGGAAATATCTCATAATATTTGCATGATATCTATCAAAATAATCTTTCTGCAAAAGTTCTACGACAGAATAAACATAAGTCAAGACACATACAAGAGGATGTTACTTGTAAGAAATTCTTTGTTTCTGATTTCAATAATTATAAAATGATTGATAATAGACTTGTTATGGAACAATTGCATGAAATTGAACGTATTGTCAATTATTACAAGCAACACAAGATGCACATGTACAAAACCATGAGAAGGAGGATATATATCTTGAGCAATTGGGTAATCATCCTCGGTTAAGAGAAGAGTATCGAAAACAAGAAGATACTAATCGCTTTCATTAAATAAACATTCTTTTATGATATTCTGCCTTAATTGAAAGTGATTAGTATCTTCTTGTTTTCGATACTCTTCTTTTAATCGAAGATGATTGTCTAATTGCTCAAGAGATATATCCTCTTTCTTATGTTTGATGGTTCTTTTGAAATCTTTTTAAGGTGAGAGTTTGTCTATTATGGAATATACAATAAATAGTTTCGTCCATGTGCATCTTGTGTTGTTTGTAGTTATAAAAAATATGTTCAATTTCATACATTTGTTCCATAGCAAATAAAGAATTTCTTACTTGTAGCATCATCTTGCATATATCTTGACTCATGTTTATCCCATAGATCTTTTGCTAAAGGATTACTTCGATAGATATCGAACAAGGAGTCTGACATACTGTTGAGGGCATGACCTATGCAAATATTAGATATTTCCAAAATATATGCTTGAAAATGTGGATTGAATAGTTGGTTAAATAATTACAGTTTAAATACAAAATATATGATTATGAGTGTCTTAGTGGTTGTGTATGCTGCAGTAATGGTGTGTATAACGTTTGAATTTTGGATTGAGCAATTTTGATATTTTACTTGTCAATTAATTTGAATAACAAAAATTCAATATTTTGCAAAAAGATGTGTTGATTGAGATTCAAACTCGGACAGTCACCGCATGCTGCTAGACCAACACAACGGTTATGTGATATTATGAACATCATTATCATATATTTGTTCGTATTAGCCAGTGCATAATAGAGAACTTAACCAATTGAAATAAGATTCTCTATAAATAAAGACATTTTGGTATCTGTGTCGGTTTCATATTTACTAGAGAATATGTGTATTTGCTAGAAATTACTATGAATTTGACCTGTTTCACTTATCTAAAGCGTGTGTTATTTAAATCAGGTATATTTTGTGCATTATTTAAACGTCAGATATCTCTGTTAAGAAGCAAAATCATTTGCATATGAAGATGCCTATGTAGATCTTCACTTGAGGATTTAATTTAGTTGAAGCTTGTGTGTTTGGCATAGCTGAAGCTGACTAGAAAATATCTTGCAGTAGTGTCATATGGGCCAATTTTGAGAGTTTCTTAAATCTGTCAAAAGAATTGGGATGCTCATGTTTGTGATTGATACTGTCATTAATCTTATTTAGATATTTATTTGCTTATAAGCTTGTTTTAGGTGTCAATTGGCATTTTTTACATTGTAATTATTATTGGTAATGTTCATTATCAAGTGTTTTGATCATTTGAAATATAATCAGCAGATTCAATTTTGTGATTTTATTGCTTATCCATGTCTAGTAAATACAATGTCTTGTCCTAATCGTTATTTATGATTCTTTTTAGTGACTTCTAATATTCTTGGTTTAATGTTAAGTAAATTATCACTTTTTGATAAAAAATAAATAAATATCAAGCAACTTATTTATCCTTGCATTATTGTATAGTTGCGTTCTTGTACATATTGTTTGGTTTGAAAGAAAGTACATGGATAGAAAGTAGGAAGGATGAAAAGTTTATTGAAATGTGTTTCCATCGTTTGGTTGTGATGTTAGAGAGGAAATAATAAAGTAGTATTTTTGTGGGACTCACAACTAAAACCCATCCCCCCGATTTGGAGGGTAAGTTTGAAAAACACATTCAATCCCATGAATTTACAAAAGAGCCCTCACTTCACATATGTATGTAGCTTTACCAATTCTCACCTCACATGGCAGATAAAAAAACAAGGTCTTCCTACTATAATTATTTATTTTTGCTTAAATGCAGTTTTATCAATTTCTCATTTTCCATTTACTTTCTTTCCTTTAACTTTCTCTCCTCATATAAACAAAGCATAAAGATACATTTTAGTCTCTCACAATTTTTAGTGTGAAAATTTTATGAGCTAATTTCAATTTTGACCGTAACTAATTATAATTTTATTTTTGTTAGAAACTGAATTAGATCATCAAAAAATTGTGAGGGTCTTCTTCGTTCAATAGTCGATACACCCAATGATGTTTTTAGGCTTAATTACAGTTTTGATTCATCTGTTTTCACTCACTCACAAAATTGGTCTTCCTATTTTAGCGACATATAATCTGACGATATAAACTCGTCCAGATGAATTGATTATTTACGATTTATTAATTAAATTATAAAAAAAAAATCATGAAATTGAAAAGAAAAAAAACGAGTTTTTCTTATAATTTTATAACTTAATCATTCAATATTATTATGGGTTTGTTTGATCTGCAAAATCTAAATACTGGACATAACCGTACATGACAATACAAGATAAAATAGCACAGGACAAACATTTGAGATATTGAACACAATTTTGTTTTGTACAATGTTTTTTGTGGACAAAAGATTATTTTGGTATTTTAGACAACTTATGCAGAGGACAGACAAAAATTTGTCCCTTGATTCAATGTGAGACAATAATCTCTATTTTTGTCCTGTCTTGTGACTCTCAGTTTGTTCAGTCCCAAAAACTATTAGTATCAAATAAAACACAATAGTACAACTGAAGTTGTACTATCTAGTCATTTATCTTTTAGCAGATCAAACACATTTTAAGTTGAATATCACGTCATTTAAAATATGTTAAACTACACACTATTCTTAAGTACATTTAAAATATGATAAACCACATTATAAAAAAATATTAAATCACATTATAATAAAAAATGTTAAACTGCGATTTTAACATCAAATGCGATCGAATCTTAGTGATTTTAAAATAAGGATTCAATTCTATGAGTGTGTGAAAATAAGAGAATTAAGACTTTCATCAAGTTTTTTTTAAGACCCTTGATTTGATTTGAGAGATACAATTTTTTTTTTTTTTTGAGAAATATATTAAATAAATTTGATTTGGAAAAAATTTAAAACATATTAATATAAACAAGTTTTTCTTTTAAGACCCTTGATTTGATTTGAGAGATACAGTTTTTTTTTTTATATTTTGAGAAATATATTAAATAAATTTGAGTTGAAATTTTTTTAAAAGATATTAATATAAAAAATTGATAGAGACTAGATTTTGAGTATCCTTATTGGCGAATAAAGAACTATCTGGAACCAACCAGAAGCATAGAACGTGTAAAAAGCGCTCACACTATTCATCCCAATACCCATTCAAACGGAACAAAAAGAACATTCTAGAATCTAAAACAACTCTATAAATAAAACTCAAAACTACACTTCTTTCACATAACAAACACATTCACAACTTCATTACCCTTTTCTCTCTCTTTCGTTTCAGTTACACAAAAACCAAACCCTAACGATCTCGATCTGATTCAACAATGGCCGGAAAAGGTGAAGGACCTGCAATCGGAATCGATCTTGGAACTACATACTCTTGTGTTGGAGTATGGCAACACGATCGCGTTGAGATTATTGCTAATGATCAAGGAAACCGTACTACTCCGTCGTATGTTGCTTTCACCGATAGTGAAAGATTGATCGGTGATGCCGCTAAGAATCAAGTCGCCATGAATCCTGTTAACACCGTCTTTGGTATGATTTCTTTCCTCAATCTTCGTTATCGCATTGTTTTTTTATTATTTATTTGTTTATTGTTTTGTGATTTTAATATTATCTACATTGTTGTTAGATTAAGTAAAGATTGTATATGAACATTGTAATATTTATCTGTTGTATTTTTTTGAATATATAGTTAATTATTAAATTAAATTCTTAGTGTTTTGTTTGGTATCTGATTTTTTATTTACTTATTTGTTTTAATTTCAAGCTTGCAATTGCTGGAAATTCACCTCTTGATGTGAATAAGCTGAGAATTTTGGGTTCAAACTCTGGTCTTTGCAATATAATAGGAATCTTTTGATTTCTTTTAACATCTACATTACATCTACACTGTACTTATGTAAAATAAGTTAATTAATACAATATATGAACAAAATATTAACATTATAATATACATTGCTGTTATATGAACTTGTAGTCTAGTTACTGAGATTTAGAATTGTTTGATTTCCGAAATTTTATGGGCTATGACATGATATGCTGAATTGATAGTGATTTATTTGTTTGTATATTTACTTTGATGTGATTATTTTGTGGTTTGTATGAATCTGTGTCTTAATTGAATAGTCTCATGCAAAAGTTTGGTTTCATATATTTTTAATGAATGTATTGATTTTTAAGGGGTAAAATTTGGAGAATTGTTTTCTTATTGGTTATTTGAATGTTTATGATAAAACAGATGCTAAGCGTTTGATTGGAAGGAGAGTTTCTGATGCCTCTGTTCAGAGTGATATGAAGCTATGGCCATTCAAGGTTATTGCCAGTGCTGGTGACAAGCCAATGATTGGTGTCAACTATAAGGGCGAGGATAAACAGTTTTCTGCTGAGGAAATTTCCTCTATGGTGCTTATGAAGATGCGTGAGATTGCTGAAGCTTATCTTGGTTCGACTGTGAAGAATGCTGTTGTTACAGTTCCTGCTTATTTCAATGACTCTCAGCGTCAAGCTACAAAGGACGCTGGTGTCATTGCTGGTCTTAATGTTATGAGAATTATCAATGAGCCAACTGCAGCAGCTATTGCATATGGGCTTGACAAGAAGGCTACAAGTGTTGGTGAGAAGAATGTTTTGATCTTTGATTTGGGAGGTGGTACTTTTGATGTATCTCTTCTTACTATTGAAGAAGGTATTTTTGAAGTTAAGGCCACTGCTGGTGATACTCATCTTGGTGGTGAAGATTTTGATAATAGAATGGTTAACCATTTTGTTCAAGAGTTTAAGAGGAAGAATAAGAAGGATATTAGTGGTAACCCAAGAGCTCTTAGGAGGTTGAGAACTGCTTGTGAAAGAGCAAAGAGAACTCTTTCATCAACTGCTCAGACAACAATTGAAATTGATTCTCTTTATGAAGGTGTTGATTTTTACACCACAATTACTCGTGCTAGGTTTGAAGAGCTTAACATGGATCTCTTCAGAAAGTGTATGGAGCCTGTAGAGAAGTGTTTGAGGGATGCAAAGATGGACAAGAACTCTGTTCATGATGTTGTCCTTGTTGGTGGTTCAACTAGGATTCCTAAGGTTCAGCAATTGTTACAAGACTTCTTCAATGGTAAGGAGCTTTGCAAGAGCATCAACCCCGACGAGGCTGTTGCATATGGAGCTGCTGTTCAAGCAGCTATCTTGAGCGGCGAAGGTAACGAGAAGGTTCAAGATTTGTTGCTTTTGGATGTCACCCCATTGTCTCTTGGTTTGGAAACTGCTGGTGGTGTCATGACTGTTCTCATTCCAAGGAACACAACAATTCCAACTAAGAAGGAACAAGTTTTCTCTACCTACTCGGACAACCAACCTGGTGTCTTGATCCAAGTTTATGAAGGTGAAAGAGCAAGAACAAGAGACAATAACTTGTTGGGTAAATTCGAGCTTTCTGGCATTCCTCCAGCTCCCCGTGGTGTTCCTCAAATCACCGTCTGTTTTGACATTGACGCTAACGGTATCTTGAATGTCTCCGCCGAGGACAAAACAACCGGACAGAAGAATAAGATCACCATTACAAACGACAAAGGTAGACTTTCAAAGGAAGAAATCGAGAAGATGGTTGAGGAAGCAGAGAAATACAAGGCTGAAGACGAGGAACACAAAAAGAAGGTCGATGCAAAGAATGCGTTGGAAAACTATGCTTACAACATGAGGAACACAATTAAAGATGAGAAGATTGGATCAAAGCTTTCACCTGAAGACAAGAAGAAGATTGATGATGCAATTGAGGCTTCAATTAATTGGTTGGACAATAACCAATTAGCAGAGGCAGATGAGTTTGAAGATAAGATGAAGGAACTTGAGAGCCTTTGCAACCCAATCATTGCTAAGATGTACCAAGGTGGTGGTGCTCCTGATATGGGTGGTGGTATGGACGATGAAGTTCCTCCAGCTGCAGGTGGTGCTGGTCCCAAGATTGAAGAAGTTGATTAAGTTCTAATTGTTTAGATGTTTTGACATATGGATTGTATGGTTTTTGTTTAGACCCTTTTATCCTTTTATTTTTATTTGTTTTAGAATATTGGAAGTGTTTTGTTGTTTTCTGGATGGTTTTTAGTTACAATTTTACCGGCCAAACTGGTTCTTTATTTTATATATTTTTCTGGAAGTTCATTCCCTTTATTTTGAATATTTTTTATTTAATTCTCTTCAATCGAACAACATTGAAGTATTTGTGCAGTGGCTTCTTACTTATTTTCTCAAATTATTTGTCTTCGAATTTCAATCGAAATAATTATAAGCAAACAGCTCAATGTTGGGTTTGTTTGTAGTCTTTAGGGATGACAATGAATGCCTATGGGTGAGGGTTTTACAATACCCAAACCCACGCCCATAACAAACACCCAAACCCAAAGGCTGTTTGGGTGGCAAATCAAAACCCACACCCATTGGGTTCGGGTTTTTCCACCCAAACCCATAACACGCATAATTAATTAATTACCTACCAAAACTCGGTCCGGATTCTTTTCGATAAAATGACAAAATACAAAATACAAGCAAATGGCCAAATACCGTAGTTTAACATAGTTTGCAAATAACAAAATATACCGAAGGAGAGTTGCAGGAATTGAATTTGAGAAGAAGATACGACGACTGAGACTGAGTGTGTGACCGTGTGAGTGAGTGAAGGTAGGGAGGGGTCGGTTGCCGAGTGATTAGCGTGTGTGAAAGGAATGTGGGATTGTAACCCTAATTTTTTTTATACTTATATATATACTTAAGGTTAATTAGGTAATTTTACTATATTCGGGTGGGTGTATGGGTTTCGGGTGTGGGTTTAGGTGATCCCAAACCCACGCCCATAGTTTTGGGTGTCGCCCAAACCCAGTCAATTCGGGTTTCGCCCGTTGACTTGGGTTTGAGTTCGGGTGGGTTTACTGGGTTTGGATTTTCCTGCCATCCCTAGTAGTCTTGCTCAAAAATATTGGCCTCTAAAGATCTTTTTTACTATTGTTAATAGTCTTAGCCTATGATTGGTATCACGGTGGATACACCAGAATCACGGTGAACCACCGTGATTTCATAGAAGTTACACTCTGTAGCTTTTAAAAAATCATGTTGGATCACTGTGATTCTGACATATCCACCGTGATACCAAACATATGCTTAGTTAGAACTCTAGTAAGCTTTGAATTTGATATCATCTTAGAATTTGGATTGAGTTTAACTCATTCAATCCTTACAAAACCTTGATGACTACCGACACTTATATAAACACATTTTCAAAGTCATATTTCACATGATGTGAGACAACTAATGGTTATAACTTATATGTACGAGGGACACTATGACTCTACTGCATCTTAATTAAATTCAGTTTACTATCATTGGTTGGATGCATAACAATAGCAATGCAGATAGACATGGAAGCTCAAGTTGATCAAGGTTTGAATACAGTTTTCATTCTTTTATTTTGCTTCATTTACGATTTTAATGTCCCTAATACTTAAACGACCAACCTTTTTTAATAATAGGATTTGTCCCTAATTTTGTGAGACTCACTATCATAGGATTGACTAGTTGCTACATGATACATAACCCATCTTATATTTTGTGGCGTAGTTGTTGCGTTTAGTATCTATGTCAGAGCTTGTGAGAAGTCAATCCAAACACAACAATTTTAATTCATGTGTGTTCAAATTATATGAGTGTTCATGAGTGTTAGGTGGAATTTCAATTTTGGACAGTTTATTTAGGTGGAATTTAAACTAATTTTTATTTTGAATTTCCAAATTGATGAACACTCATGAATGTTATACTCATTTTTAAATTTTTAATTGTATGATTGTGTCTAAATATAATTTGACTTCTAAACCACTTTCATTTTTACTCCATCTTATTCACATACTGACTTAAGTGTTGGAGTGCTAATATATTTTACGTATATATTTGCCACCTTAAACTATTGACTCTAAGAACATGTCACCACCACCATATATAATTGTCTCAAACTTTACTGTCGAGTCAATTAGTTCTGTTAAAAGTTTGAAAGAGTTATATCTTTTTTGTTTTTGAGGTCTATATCTTTCTTTATTATTACACCTGATCTAAAGTATCAAATCAAATGTTTTTTGTGTTCCAAATAAGTCAAATATTTTAATTACCATATATACAAAAACTATCATTCAAGTTACATATTTTTTTTTTTTTTTTGACAATAGTTACATATTTCTTTTGGAATCAACATCAAGTAATTTTTTTATTTTGTCAAAATCAAGTGATATCTTAATCTTAATTAGACCAAGTCTATGGTAAAAGAATTTATCAAGTTTTCACCGTGCAAAAGTTACGAATACTACTATGACAAATATGAATTGCACAAAACACAAATCGTTAGTTGATTTAGTGGTGATTGACACTGAACTTAGTATAGAGTACCACAGTTCAATCTCCCACAACTACGATCGGAAGAAGCTGAAACCACTTTATGTTAGAGCTGACCTCCGAACCAGATTAAACAGTCCAGTGATACTAAAAACCAAAGAAAGACAAAATAAACTCATTGATACGGTGGAATTTATTGGTTAATATTAATTAAAAAAAAATATAAGAAAAATATAATACGAAAACATGTCCAAAAAAAATATTAATCAAAAGAAAGTATCATCGGTTACTTATATGGTTTTATTAGTGATCACTCATTACCGGTAATCTACATCAACACCTTTAATTAACATGATTAATATCATTGATACGTTCAACATATTTGAGATATGGTGGAATATTTTTACCGTTACTCCCCTTCTTACCTCTGTATATATAAATATAGTTAGCCAATTACAAAATTATCTCATACCAAATTCAGTAATGATGAAGATTATTCACATTCTCTTCCTCTTCACTTTTATCTCATTCACTATTTGTCATGCTTCTGTAAACGATTTTTGTGTTGCAGATTTAAAAGCTCCAAACACTAATTTAGGCTATCCTTGCAAACCCCTTACAAATGTCACATCAGACGATTTCATCTTCCATGGCCTCGTAGCTGGAAACACCAACAACTCTTACAAACTTGGAGTGGCCTATGCAAGTGTCGCCAATTTCCCTGCCCTTAACGGACTTGGAGTCACCGCGATACGTGTAGACATAGAAGAAGGCGGATTTGCTCCAATGCACAGTCATCCCAATGCTGCCGAGTTACATATACTACTTGAAGGCGAAATTACTGTTGGATTTGTAACACCTACCGCGGTTTATTCGAAGGTGGTGAAACCGGGTGATCTTTATATTGTTCCACCGGGGATGTTGCATTATGTCATTAATTCAGGAAAGGGAAAAGCTATGGGTTATGGTGCTTTTAATAGTGAAAACCCTAGTTATCAAACACTTGATCTTCTTTTGTTTGGTAATAATTTGCCTTCTGATTTAGTTGCAAAAACTACTTACCTTGATCTTGCTCAAGTTAAGAAGTTAAAGGCTCAATTTGGTGGAAGTGGTTAGGAATGTAAAGATTTTTTCTTTTATCTTCTAGTTATGCCAAATATTAAGATACTATTGGTTGCTATGCACACTTTTTTCCTTTTGTTTGGTTTTATCTCTAGGTATGATAATCACCTGTCTAAAATGTACTTCAAATCAAATATATACTTAATTGTAGAGTTTTGTAGTATGGACCACCGGAAAGAAAACACATTGTTGATATTTTTATTTTTGAAGAAATCATTATACTAAGTTTCACATTTGGTGTCATGAGATCTGTAATACTTCCTCCAATCCTTTTCTTATGTTTATTGTATATTTAACATATATATATATATATATATATATATATTATAGGCTAAATATATTAAAGGTTTGTCTAACATGTGCAACATTACAATGTTAGTAGTAACTTTTTATTAAAAAACAATAATTATTTATTAAAATATTATACATTTAATATAAAATGCACAAGTTCCAATACAAATTTACTATTTTAAACTTGTTAACATGTGCAAATTTATAAAAACATGTTAATTTTCATAGGAAAAAGCCATACACATTAAAAATATATTGAAGACAAAATCAAAACAGAAACAGACAAGAAAATGCAGGCCAACATGACCATGACCACAAAACAAGCAAAAAGAAATTCCATATATGCTTGTGTAGATTTAACTGGAGTTTCCCCACTTGTGGGACTAGGGGTTGGTGATTTTACTGTGGGACAGGCAGCCCTCAAAGCTGCTTCAAGCAAGATGAGCAAACATGAGAAAACATGCTCTGGTAATCAACACGTTTTTATACCGTTTGCATTTGACACTTTTGGCTTTCTCGCACCAGAGGCGGTAAACCTTTTGAAAAGAGTTCAAAAGGTCATGCATAGTAATGTTGTGTCGCCTATGTCTATGAACGTAGTTTTCCAATATATGCTGGAATTTAGAAAACAAGAAATTTCCTTTGATCATGTCAAGAAATAACCTACCATACTTTTATTATTATAGTCATCATTTTCATTCCACCGTCTCTAAAAATATAAACTTGTCATGCACCTTCCTTCACAAAAATCTAATTTGTGCTCTTTTTCTTTAACTATATAACTAACCCTTTAACCACCCTTTCAAACCACAATAACATTTTTCTCTTCTTCATAGCTTAAATAACAAGTTAGCTAAATTTGAAGCTTTGTACAAAGGATCATAGAATTCTACATATTCATCTATATTTTGAATTTTTAGTATATTTGCAAACATAAACATGGTTTTTGGCCAACTTGTATATTTTGTTGCAGAGGAGGAAAGATCACATAATGATGAAAGCAACTCAACTTCAAGTTCAACCTTGTTTGGTTTCATAGACTTTTTCATATATTCAACATTCTTCATCAGAATACAGAAGTTAGTCTCGAGTTTTCGGTTTTTCCTTCTCTGCCAACTTTTTTCTGGTGACTTGGATGTAAAGGTAGAGGAGAAAATATTAGAAACTGAATCAAATGTTAGCAGAGAAAGTGGAGAGATTAAGAGAGATGAAGTGGAAATGGTGATGGAAAAAATGGGAATTTTTTGCAGCTCAGAAAGTGATGAATTACTTGAAGAAAAATATGGATCAAAGGAGCTTTCTGAACTGTTTGATGAGAATGAGCCAAGTTTGGAGGAAGTGAAAATGGCTTTTGATATTTTTGATGAGAACAAAGATGGACTTATTGATGCAAAAGAGTTGCAGAGAGTTATGTGTATTTTGGGATTTAAGGAAGGTTCAGAAGTTGAGAACTGTCAGAAGATGATCAAGAAATTTGATGAAAATCAAGATGGAAGAATTGATTTCATTGAATTTGTAAGAATTATGGAAAACAGATTATGTTGATTTAATATATGAACTTATTTTAACATGTTCTTTTATTTATTTTCTTTAACATAATGTTATCATCATCAATACCAGAATCAAACAACAAAAAAACTACTACTTTAGTATGAATTAGTAACCAAATGATATAATTGAATTCATAAGAATAAGACATTTTCTGACCATAGTGAACAAAAGGAATTTGGTGTTTCTGATGCATTCAGGATGCAATAGACACTTCTTCGGGCTGATATTGTTATTGTAAGAAGTTGCATGGAGATAAAACCGAGACTCTCAACTCGCTTGACAATCTCAGCAAGAAACCAGTGGTTCCGATCGGTTACATTTCAATGAAGATACAAACAAGGATGATAATTAGTGTATAATCCTTAAAAGGTCAGTGGTTTGTGTCATTTGGAAGTGAAGTCTCAAACTTGACACCTGATATCAATTCATCCTATCATTCTACAGTTTGTATCCAGAAACAAAGTGCAACCAGATTCTTACTAAATTATGTTACAGAAAAAAAAAAAAGAAAAAAAAAAGATGGAAAATATTAGCATTTTAAGAAATAAAAAAGACACTGAAAGCAATTAGTTGTATGTGTAAAATAACAGAATTTGAACTATAAATCGAATATACTAAATCGAAGAAAGCTCAATGAAACAAGAAATTATAAAAACTTCTTTGATTAACAACTGTAGTTTACAAATCACCTAAACATGTTGTTTCCAAACATTTATTAACCCTATGGCATCTCCAAACCATAGGGTTAAACCCAATTTTTTTTAATAATTTATTATTAAATCATCTATTTAATCATACAATTTATATTGTTGCAATAAAATCTGCAATAGAGACCTTTCATCTCTTGTAGAGGAATCACTGTTAATGTTATCATTACTAACAAACAAAATATAAATTAAAAATCAAGAATGAATGATTTTTCTCATCTTTAACCTGCCTCCATATCATTAAAGATAAAAGTTCACATTCATTCTAAACAATGAAAAGAACAAATCCCAAGCTGATGCTAAAGCAAAGAAAGGACCATCAATCACCATACACAATGTTATGTATGCATGAAATATATACAAGAAAAATTTGTAAGCTTAATAGAGTATGAAAAATAAAAATGAGAACACAGTCATTTTAAATTGTTTTTTTTGCCAAGTACGATATGAGTTCGAGTTATTCTCCACAACACTTGAATGTTGTTGGAAAAGAAACAATTAAGTTTCAGGGCAAAGGTTCTTGTGAATCTCCCAAACGAGACAAATGGAGATATGCATCAGTCCCTGCAAACGAACAACCAATTCCGGCATCAGAATATATGATTGTTTGTTGAACACGAAAGCAAACAAAGGTATAATGTAAAGGGAAGGGGTAAAAAAAAAGTATCATAATAAAAATCAGTACTCTAAAAATGTACTTGTACCGAAAAAGTACTCTAAAATTGTAAGGCAATATATATGTAAGATATGGTACAGCACATTCCCCGTTGCTAACATAGGGACCAGGATTGCTTGCTGTAATAACAGCACGCAGTTTTGAATCGTAGCCATTGATCAGAGATCGAACGGTCTAGATTACACATTACAAAATTAACTATAATCAATCTTAGCCATCCGTTTTAGATCTGACGGTCAATATCAGTAACTGCGTCAAATCCAGATCCCTAACATAGTAATTATATTCGCTTGACAGTTCAATAAAAACTAGTAATTACTATTGTACTAGATGTTCAAAAGGATCTCTACCTAAGGAAAATAAGTTATCATATAAAGCTGCAATCAGATCAACTCACTCTCCCCACCCCGCAACTGCAACATATGACGAAAATAAATTATTATGAAGTGAAAAGCAGACTCACCATATCCTTCCATAGAGATTATTTGAAGATCACCTCCAAAATATCGAGCATATAGACGACTAATAGGAATTCCATAACCATATCCAGCCATTGTTGCCACACTATCAGCCACTCCAAGATCTGCATGCTCGTCCAATGGGTTTCTGGCAGTACTGTACAGATATGTAAAGATTTTGGGCAGTCCACTTCTTGGTATTCCACCTCCCTCATCCGATATCTATTTAGACCAAATGCTTTAACAAAACATCTTCATGATAGCACTTAAAAATCGGCAGGTAAAAAAGTGACTCAACTCAAAATATTAACAACTGCATCACAAAAGTTAACCAGTTACCTTTATGGTAACATCTTCTAATCCATCAGCAACTATTATTCTTATGGGAGGTGAAACTTTGTCAGAATCCATATAACGCTCTTGGACTGCACGCAGCGAGTTCTTGACCAACTCAAACACCATAAGATGCAAGTGAGCTGGGACATACCTGTTTTGAAAACATACAGTGATTAAATTATGTTTTGAAAAGGTAACCGAAATAAATTCTCGACTATAATATTAAATCTTCATGAGATAACCATTCCTAACATAAAAAACGACATAGATTCTCTTTTAAAGAATAAAGTCAGTCAAGAGCTAGGCATAACCTTTTAAGATACGGAAATGAACGACAGAAAAACATAAAGCAAATTAATTCATGGAAATAAGAACTAAGAAGTATGTAACTCACGGAAAAGTGAAATCGGGATCTCCATAAATATTGATCTCAGGAGCACTTCCATATTCACGCAAACACATGGACCGTGCATCGTCACTAGCATTCCTCGCCACCTCCACCGGAGACATTTTTGTATGTATATAACCAACGACATGGGGAGGAGGGTTGGGATTGTGCAATTCAACATGCTGCCCTAAATCCAACAAACATGAAAAACAAATAAAATATGATAGAGTGTAAGCCTCGCGGTTTTGTCCTTAGTTAAAAGGTGCCTCAGTGGGTTGAGAAGAGTGAGTGATTATAAATTACAATTAGTCTCAATTCCCAAACAATGCGAGACTTTTTGGTGTGCCAGAACATAGGCTTTCACCACACCACAAAGATTTGAAGAGAAAAAGTAGCAGCAAATAAACTGTTTGTCTTGTAGAAGGTAGAAAGAATACTTTCCAAACTAACCTATAAGCATGCGGATCCCAATTCTTGACAAGTAAAAGCGATCAAGGAACCGATGAATCTCAACAAGATCTTCACTACCCATCTTTGTAGTCAACTCTTTTTTCAATTGCTGAACACCTAAAGCCATTGCAGGTACCACATTGTTGTGTCTTACTTTGATGGCCTTGATAACGTTGGTGAACTCTTTTTCATCCTTCATATTCTTGATCTCAGGGCAGGATCTAATGTCGCGGAATGAATCCACATACCAATCCCTAACCTAAAAACATGAAAGTGCACAATAAACGTTCAATAAACAGATACAAAACATTGATTGTCAAAGAGTTATTCTCCCTAATGTCTCTAATTTGTCATAAAACAAGCGTTAAAATCGACATCAACCCAAGAGCATCACAAAACTACAATTCTCGATGTCACCCTTAAGAAGTTATGGTATCAGCCATTTTCATGAGTCACTGCGTTTAACAGCAGGAAATATTTATTTGGGAAACAGCAATCAGAGTTATTGCCTTAATATTAGCTAGTACTTAAACCAGTGTTGTTAACTTGCCACCCTGGCAGTGCTGTGGCGTCATAGCATGACAGATTGTGCCTGCTGTCGAAGGCCACGACGCCTTATTATATCAGCTATGTTTCGCCATGTTTATATGGCATAGTTTTGGCTGACTGCCAAAATCCGCCATCTGCCAATAATAACACTGTTCTTTGTCAAAAAAAAAAAAAACTGTCTCCCCGTACACATTCGAACAAAATAGATATTGACATGCTTATAGTTATATGCCAAGCCAATTGTAAATATTATTTAACAGTACATGATTATCCACAACAAATATTATAACTATACACCTAAATTGTTTCAAAAAAAAAACACCATAGCTGGGAACAAAAAGAAAGCACAACAACAAAAAGCCTACGAAACAACAACAAAAAGCCTACGAATCAAGAACACTCCTAGTTTAAGGTGTGTCTGTGCATTCAACATGCACTCAGCACCCGTATTTATACAACACGCATCAGACACCTTAAAGAAGAGTCCCAAAAAACATTTTTCTTCGCTTCGACACATCATTCACACGATTTAGACATTTCCTTCAACACAACTACAGTGCGATAGAGACATCTTTTTTTTAAAAAAAAGAAATTATTTTATAAGTAATATCATAGTATTGAAAAGTTTCTACATACACACATTTTTGTCATTCCCAACCTTCATTTTTTTCTTTATAAATCTCCCTTTTTTGGTTTTCCTTTTCTAGTTACCTATTTCATCTATCACGGTCTTCATTTGGTGGCCATTTTGATACTCAATTTTTTAGATCTTTTACACACAACGCTCATATTTAATTTTATCTAATCATAATACACACACAAACATATATCCATCTCAGTGTCCTATGTTTTTGACATTAGACATGTCCACAAGTCCTTGTCATGTCGTCCATGTTAGACTACGCCCTTCATAGGTTATTAATCCACGATTCTCTCCATATTATAGTCGTAAAAAAAGAGAGAGCAAATAGACGTTTTAATCCTTGGAATTTTAAGGATTGGTCAATCGAGTCCCTTAAATTTATGAAATAGCAATTTAATCCTTCAATTTTCAATAATTTTGCTCCACAACTTTTTTTTGTTCAAGTAGCCTAGTGGCTAGAAATTTCATCCTTAAGGTGGATAAGTGGGATGACCGGGGTTTGAACCCTGGCCCCCCTGCATATATAATGCATTGTCCCTGCCAACGGAGCTAAGCTCACGGGACTTTTGCTCCACAACTTTTAACGATTCTATGTTTGTTTTGACTAAATTGATTGATACTTTTAAATTTAAGGAACTAAATTACCATTTCGCAAATTTGACGGCAACCTTTATAAAAGGTCTAAAATTTCTATTCACGAAAAATGGAAAAAACGTCATTTTGGTCCCTAAATGTATCGAAATTGTAAAAATTGTCTACTTATAAAACAAATTCAAGGACCAAATCAAGTCATTTGGCTCAAGTGGTTAATGAGCTCCCCCTAGAACGAATTGTTCAGGAGAACTCGAGTTCCATTCATAGTGGAAACAATTCTTGGCCCGACTTCACTTACCTCGCAACCGAACTCTGGATAATCGGACCCCCTTCATGGGAACCAGAGGACCAAAATGACTAATTAAAAAGACACTTGTGTGGATGTGTTTACAATTTCAAGACATTCAAAGACCAATGTGATAGCAAGATATAACTTCAAGACCTTCAAGAAAACTAAAAAATAAGTACCTTCAAAACAGCAGGTCTTTGAGACAAACCATAAGGAAGAGTCTCAAGTTCAATAGCTCTCCTAGCAATTCTAATGGCAAGTTCCTTTTGAAGAAACTGAGCAGAAATCAACAAATTTTTATCAGTAGGTTTAGAACCAAATTCCATCATGTACCTTAAACTCACACCAGTTTGTTTCAAACAACCCCATTTATGAACTTCTTCAATCAAACTCTTTGAAAATGCTTCAATAGCAGCCATGGCTCAAAAGGGTCAAAGAATTTAATAACAAAATCATTCAATTTCTGCAAATAAATCATCAAACATAATGAAAATTGTTTTAGATATATGATTAAAATAGATCTAAATAAAGAAATGAGAAAATGAATTATACCTGAATTGTGTAATTGGAATCATGACAAAAATGAAAATTGTGAATGTTGTTTGTTTTCAACTATTTCATGAATGGAAAATGGAAAATGAAAATTGTGTAATTGGATTATTATGGTTGTTGCTTGTAATTGTAAAGGTTAAGAATAACGTTGTTAAGATACGAAAATTACGGATAAGGTTGTGACACATGTGGGCAGAAGCTTTTATTTCGACAAAAAAAATATTTCCATGCGGTTGATTAATGTTTTTTTTTATACAGTTTTTCTTTAAGGATAAAACTTACATGAATTTTTCTTACTTTTCCTCTCATAAAAATGTAGTTTTTATTATTAAAAAGTAATTTTTTTATTTTTTTTAAAATGAAAAAACACAAATAACCACCTCTTTGTGAGTGGAAAAGTAAAAAATGCATGTATGAAAATGCATGTAAGTTTTGTCCTTTCTTTAATTGAAAGGATGTTTTTTATAGTTTTTTATTAAGGTTAAATAAGTTTTATCCTTATAAATATTTTGAATTTTGATTTTAATCTCTATAAAAAAAATCAGAAATTTTTTGTTCCTTAAGTATTTTTTATTGTAACTTTGGGTCCATAATTTTAAATCAACTATTATGTACTTTCACATTTTTATTAATCTTCTAAATATTAGCAGAAGGAGGTCTGATAATTCAGGATTTGACTACGAGGTAAGAAAAATTTGGTCAAAAATTGTTAGTATAAAAAATTGAACTCGGATTCTCCTTGATGTTTATAGAGGCAAAGATGGTATAGATGTTTTGATAGGGTAAAATGGAGCTCCCTTCAAACAATCATATGCATATGCATAGGATGAGATTTTTTCCACCTGGATTTGATTATCACTTCCCTCATTTGTGGTATTTTTTTAAAGTAATAAAACGAGCTCCTACTCGGTCTGGTCCACATATTGATTTGCCCATCGACTCGTCCAGGTTACGTCGCTTATATCGAGTTTCATGCGTATTCAGTCTTAAATATGAACCGAGTATACCATTGATTTCATGTCATACCAAACATAATCAAACCGACAAGATGGGTACATATTAGAAGGTGTTCAAGGAGCTTTCCAGACATTAATGTCTTTACCATCACCAATTTGTCACCTATAACCAAGAGAAAATTATAAATGGTGCTTCATATATTCTTCAATGTATAGCTTGGATTATGACCTAAGTTGGCCACCAAAAAATCTCTTCTTAAAAAATATCTAACTTTAGAATTTTAGTGAGGAGAGAGGAGGAATTATATGTGATGAGATTTCATCCTTATTTAACTAGCATGGCAAGGTTAAAACCTTCAAGGTCCATAAAAAAAAAAAAAATTATTTTCTCCAAATAAGAAGTGACAATAGAAGGGTTTGCCTCTAGTTTTAGTGTTTTTCACAAATGGAACCAAAACAAATTAACTGGTTTAGTTCGGTTGATCAATCTAAAACGTCTTTTTTTTGTTCCAAACAATGTCTTCATCAAGTGTATGGACAAATAAAGTAATATTTTATATCAATTTATTGCTAAAAAAGACTTTGTACTTTCATCCCTTACATAAGTGAATCATAAAGGACACATGTAAAAGAGTCACTAGTGCAACTCCAACGTAGGTTGCCTAGTGACGTCGTGGATGTATAAGTTCCGTTTCTCAACTTTCTCGGCGTTGAAGCTAATCCAAGTGGAGTTATGAATGCTTCACTCTTTGTGTTAGTTGCTTTGTGAAGCAATGCAAGGGTGTGTTGCTTGTCAATAAAATAATAATAAAAGTTACTAAAATCTCAACAGAAATGCATAGATGAGGAGAAAAAAACAAATCACTCTAATAACAACGAAAAATCCGAAAATAAATTATTTTCAATAGAGGAAAGATGAAGAGAAAACATAAACATTCAAATCTCGCAAATACAATTTTTTCTCATAAATAGATTTACAAATGTTCCAAAAATACAAAGAAATAATAGATCTATAAAAATGAGATAGGGAAGATAGATTCAGATCTGTATTCATCTTTGTCATCGTCCCTTCACCATCCTGTCGTATCTCTGGTGCGTCTCGTCAGATTGTTCCAAGGATGGTTTTGTTGTGAGAGAGATCGATCAAAGAAGAGACGAGAGTTTGACGATGTTTTGTTTTTTGGCGACAGTTTGATGAGTTTGATTAAGGAGAAAGAGAAGTGTAGCATGCTTGATTGGGGAAAGATGAAAATGAAAGTGTTTGATTTTGTATTTTTTTTTTTGTTGGTCGACGAAATGACAAAGTCATTGTAAACTCACACACAGAAAGTGGAGTGACCAGGGATCGAACCCCGGTCATGGCGTCCGACACTAGCAATTTCGATATTTCTACCATTTGAGCTAGGATTTGTATTATTATATGTATATAATTTATTATACATTTTTTAAGTTTTTTACTAGTTAACAAAATGAAAGTGTTTCCACACCAATCATTTAATTAATCTGTAGCTGGGCTAAAGCCCATTTCATTCTAAAAAAATAAATAAAATGGAAGTGTTTTATTTTGCATTATTATGTTTTTAAATATTAACAAAATAAATAGAATTCAAATTTAAATTTAAATCAATATTATATTAAAATAAAACCTATAAATTGGTGGATCAAATGTTTGTTGCTTATTGTAACTAGCGGGCCAGGCAGACGTGTTTGTCTGTGTCTAACTTATGTCAAAAAAAAAAACATGCCTTATGTCATATTTAAATATATTTCAATTTCAAGGGAGGGGTAAAGTTGTCCAAATAAAAAGTCAGTCCAAACTTCTTCATCCTCTTTATATATTGTATAAGATTTAAATATATTTGAATTTCAAGAGAGGGGTAAATTTGTCCAAATAAAAAGTCAGCTCAAACTTCTTCATCCTCTTTATATATTATATAGATTACCGTTGGATTGAAATTTGTTAGGATTAATTACTTAGAAGTTGCTTAAATTCAATGTAGCAAGATCCACAAAAAGTAACTCAAACAACTTGGAGATGCTCTTACTCTCTAATGAAACAAATAAGTAATGATACATAACACCTAAGAGATTTATAAGAGACTTGCATTGGAGATGCTCTCAGAGACTTAGAGTAATTAGTTTTTATTGTGAGGTTAATTAAAATATAAAATTACACAAAATTTATGAAAAAAAATTTATATGGTTGTGCATTATTATTATTACATTTATTGAATTATTACAACTAGGAGACATTTGTCATCATATTATAATTGAAAAACACAATCTTTTTTTCTTTTTGGTCATGAAAACACAATCTTTTTTGATAGAGGATATGTGGTAATGGGCAACAAATAATTTGAAAGAGAATTTCTAGAGGTTGTATTTTTGTATTCATTCATTATTATCAATCAGTGGTCAATTCCATTCTTGCGTGATGTCAAACAAATTCACATGTTTTCCTTTTGTGATTAATGTTTTTTTTTTGTCTAATAGCTTAATTACATTACATATTTTTAATGTGAAGAAATGTAAATGTAAATTCTAGGTTAAATTCGGGTTATTATATTAGGTACTGTTTGACTCGATTTTTTTTAGTTTTTTATTCTCTTTTTAATCAAAAGTTGGACTAAACACATTTTTAATAAAACTCTTAACTGTAATAAACAAAATTTTTTCAATGTGCAAAATTGGATTATATGAGTTTCTAGGAAAAGAGGTTGAAACCTACTATTGAAAAAAAAAATTGGAGTTTTTTTTGCAATGATCACGCTTCGATTCATACTGAAGATTTTTTTATTATTTTTTTCATTTTTAAGTTTGTTTTCATTTAAATAGTATTAGTTGTTAATTGTTATTATTTTTTTGAAAATTTGTTTTTTTTTGTACAAATCTTTTTAAAAAAAATATATTTTATCAAACAATTTTTGCTCTTTTTTTATAATTCTTATTTTCACTTCTAGATTTCAAATAGCTTTTAAGAGCTAAAAAAATTAGGTCAAACGGTGTCTTTCGCCTACTAGAGCTGAGTATATATAAGTTAAATTTTATTAATGGATCCGTTTAATCCACATTCTGTGTAGACTTAATTACGAACAATTTCACATCTATAACTCCATCTTTGTAGGTGGGAATAACTGGCCACAACTTTAATTAATAAGTCTCTGTTTATGAAGACCAAAAAACTAGCTTATAGCTTTTAGCTTATAAGCTAAAAACTTTGTTTGGTAACGGTCATTTTACTATGAGCTTATAGCTTATTTTACTAGCTTATAGCTTATTTTCAAATGCAATTTCAAGTAGCTTATAGCTTTTAGCTTATAAGCTAAGCTATAAGTTATAAGCTAACTTATCAGCTAACCGCTATTTTTACCAAACAGAGCCTAAGTATATTTAGGCCAGCAAAAGGAAATATTTTGCTCCTTCCACCCAATAGTCACATAATTAAACACCATCTTTTTAATTCTTCCTATATTCTTAAGGAAGCCTAAATACTTGGATAAATGGTTCACAATTTTCATAGACCTATATCCTTAAGTGCAGATTAATAATGACCTATATCGTTTAAAAAAAATTCAAATTCAATTATTAGTGAAAATAATTTTTGGCTAAATTGACTTTTCCTATCTCGTGACCGAACTCTGAATTAACAACTGTGAAAACTAAAGGATTAATAAAAAAAATCATAAATGAGGTTGGTTTTTTTTAGACAAAGTCTCTGTGTTATTATTATATAAAAATTAAATTAAATATTATATATGCAATAAAAAAAACTTGGACACTCTCCAATTATTATTATATAAACATTAAATTAAATATTATACATGCAATAAAATAAAATAAAAACCTTAGGACACTCTCCAATCAATGCAAAGAATCCAACTGTTGATATATTATTATTTTACGAACCCCAATTTATTTTAATTTATTATAAAAATACACCTTCAGCTACTCGTGATCCACTTATTCACTTTACGATGTGAATTTCTACCTATTAAACTACTTAACACAAAAAAAAATGCAACTCTCAGTACTAATAATAAATTTATTTAGGCTTTAATGCAGTTTTGATCCCCCTATTTTGAAAAACTTGAATATTTGATCCCCCTATTTTAAAAGTCAACTTTTTGATCCCCCTATTTTGAAAAACTTATCCCCAACTCATTTTGGTCAAATTTATGATGATGTGTCAACCTCAATGATGACGTGGCGGTGTCTATGTGTCAGCCTCATATTCCATGTCATTATTTTTTTTAAAAATAAAATATTATGTATTAAAAGTATTAAAAAAAAAAAATTAAATAATTAATTAATAATAATTAAAAAATAGTAAAATAAACCTCTATACATATATATATGATTAAAAATCAATAAATTATCCAAATATATAATTAAAAATCAGTAAATTATCCAAATATATAATTAAAAATCACTAAATTGCCCAAATATATAATTAAAATCCAATAAATTATCCAAATATATAATTAAAAATCACTAAATAATCCAAATATATAATTAAAAATCACTAAATTGCCCAATTATATAATTAAAATCCAATAAATTATCCAAATATATAATTAAAAATCAATAAATTACCTAATATATAATTAAAAGTCAATAAATTATCCAAATATATAATTAAAAATCACTAAATTACACAAAAATTGGCCAAAACACTAGAATTCAAAATACCAAAACACTAGTAGTATTATCTAACATCTCAGATGTATATTACTTGATACCAAAACACTAGTAATATTCATAAGATGGCTTCCGAATATTATTTTGTAAAGCGAGCATAATGATGAACACGAGCGGATGATGAATCAAACAGAGGAATGATAACATGTAGAGGAATGATGAACACGAGTGTGATGATGAATCAAAGAAGATGAAAGACGGAGATCGTCGAAGGTGGGTGGCGCTAGGGTTCCATGATTTGGGAACTGGGTTACTATTCGTGCGTGTCTGATTCTTCTACAATTCGTCCCTTTTGATCATCTGCGTTTTTTAATTATTGTTAATTATTTTATTGTTTTAATATTTGGTTTAAAGGTTTGATAAAAAATATATTTGATTTAAATATATTGTTTTAATATTTGATAAAAAAATATATTTGATTTAAATATATTGTTTTAATATTTGATTTAAAGATTTGATAAAAAAAAAAACTGATTTAAAAAAATAATATTAAAACATAATATTTTATTTTTAAAAAAAAAAATAATGACTTGAAATATGAGGTTGACACATAGACACTGCCACATCATCAATGCGGTTGACACATCATCACAAATTTGACCAAAATGAGTTGGGGGATCAAAACTTCATGTTTTTCAAAATAGGGGGATCAAAAAGTTGATTTTTAAAATAGGGGGATCAAAAGTTAAAGTTTTTCAAAATAGGGGGATCAAAACTGCATTAAAGCCATTTATTTAAATAGTAAGATACATAAACTCTTTAAACAAATTGTTAGAAGTTCGATCTCTAATTCTTATGAGTTTAACAAATTTTAGTTGGATCAGGAGAATCCACAAATCACATAGTACAGTATATAAAAAAAAATACAACCCTCAATTATTTAATAATTAGTAATAATTAATTAATTAATCACTTGTCGACAAATTCTCCCTCCATTTGAGCTGTTGTTTTGAGATATTATCATCATCATGATCTACTAAATCAATGGGAAGCAATAGCAATGTTATTTCCTTTCCAACTAATTTCATTAGTTCAATACAATAATCATGCACTAAGGAGGGGAGGTTTTACGGTATCCAGAATCATCCCTCTAAATTGCTTTTTCTTTTCTTTTCAATTAAATAAGTGATTGTTCACATATATTTGCTTCTTCGTTTATTGTTTTTTAAGTTTGTCGTCGTCGTGCGGCGTTGTGTTTGTAATCGTCTTGTGCGGCGTTTGTTGGTTTTTCATTACGGTGTTTCGTTGATTCAAATTGACATATCTACATCAACTCATTTCAAATCTGATGAAGACTTGGACGTCAACGTTGCAAATCCAGGAGTATGAATATTCATGTTACTTTTATTTTGTCATATTTGTAGGCACTCTCATGATGCTGTTGTATGCTTTTAACAATCTTGAATTTGTAATGATCTTTATGTATTTTCAATTTGAATAAATTAATCTTTATTTTCAGTAAAAAGAAATACAAAAATCATGCAAGAAAAAAAAATACATTAATCAATCAACAAAAGTCATAATTAAAATTTATGAAACAAGAAGCATTGTAGGAAACTTTCTGATATGGAATCATTGTCCCTCCCAAATTGTCAGCCAGTAACACAACAACAAGTGTCATTTGGATTATGGGAAAAAATCTTTCCCCCTACATGAAAGATCTTACACAAGTTGTATTTATTATAAGGACAAAGTCCATACTTCATAAATTAGATGAATCTTGCACCATGTAGAACTTTATTTTTACTATCAGATTAATAAATCTTACCATAAAATCAAATAAAATGTGATGAATAACAAATTTTTGTATAATGCAAAATTTATTTACTTGTGTACATTGGAAAAAACTTTATTAACACTACTAATTATCAAACGTCTAATTGATGTCTGACACATCCGTGTTCAGCACTAACATTTATACTTACATTTAATTATATAATTTTTTAAAATAATTATCGGTATTAATGTGTCCGTGATAATGTTGCGACATAAATAGGTGATTCACTATAATATGTAATGACATATATATTGACTTGTCATTTTCCTTTTCTTTCTGATCCCATGTGAGCCTATCTCGAAGGAAGAGACCATCCAACCATAAGCCAGACAGGTTCATTGTTCACAAACATACACACACTCTCTCACTTTAACTTCTCTTGTTATTTTCTTGCTCATGGTTTTACCTCAAACTGGTTTTTTTGTTGATAAAAATGCTTCTATATCTTTGAAGATAATGATGGGTCTAATACATAAGTAAGTGCTTGATCTAAAGTAAGGTTAAAAGCTAAAGCTAAAGTTTCTAGCTTATGATTTGCAAGTGTTGCTTTCAAGAAAGAAAAGGAGCTTTTTTTGGTTGGCCCATTTTGTAGATTGGTGTTTTTGAGAATCTTTTACAATTTGCCCACAAGGTGTTTGTTATTATGTCAAAACAATATTGGTTTACATTGAATTTTCTTCTTAGTCAAAAGGAATATCCAGATTTGCATGCTTGAGTTCAAAATCTAAGCATAAAAGGGTTTAGATTAAGTCAAATACTCAAGTAAGCTTTTTTATGTACTCTTGAATATGTGTCATTCTTTTTGTTGAAATTTTATTGTAATTTTTGTTTTGGTATTTCACTAGTCAATTTGATATGACTATATAGATTAGGTGTTAGTTAATTTGGCCAATGAACATTATTAGAGGCTAAGAGAGTTGTGTTTTAAGTTTGAATTTGTTTATCTTAACCCTTTGATTCTAAGTGAAAGGGTGCCCTGGTAATTTGGAATTCATCTGTGAGGTAAGTAAAGTCTGACAAAAAATTGTTGAGTCACGAATTTGGAGTTTAAGTTTGATTTGAGAACAAAGATGAAATCTTTGAGTAGTGTAGGACTTGGTTTAAGCATTGTTTTTGGTTGCCTTTTATTGGCTTTAGTAGCTGAAGTTTACTACTTGTTATGGTGGAAGAAGAGAATAATCAAAAGAGATATTGAAAATGACTATGGCAATGGTAACCCTTTGAAAGAGCTTTTCTATATGTTTTGTTGGAAAAGACCATCAACTTCTTCTTTAAGTTGTTCTTCAATGAGAATAGGTGACAACTTTGTCCATGATCCTCAACTACAATCTCATTCACAAACTACCAAGGAGTTTCTTTTCAAACCCTTCGGTGAAGACGGAATCGAAGCAGAATACATGAGACAACATCATCCGGACGACATTTTAGGTCATCCGAGATTCTTGTTCACAATAGTTGAAGAATCAAAAGAGGATTTAGAATCTGAAGATAGTAAGTCTAGAAGAGGTAGAAGTTTAGGTGATTTGTTAGATGTGGAAACACCATATTTAACACCTATTGCATCACCACATTTTTTCACTCCTCTTAATTGTAGTCCTTATAATCAACATGGATTCAACCCTCTTTTTGAATCAACAACTGATGCTGAGTTCAATAGATTAAAATCATCACCTCCTCCTAAATTCAAGTTCTTACAAGAAGCAGAAGAGAAACTTAGAAGAAAATTGCAAGATGACAACAAGGGTATTAATGGAAATGAAGTTGATGATTCTCTCATCACAATAATTGTTGACAAAAAATCAGAAAGAGCACATCAGTACCATTCAAGCACATCACAAGTACTTCCCTTAGCTTCCTGACACATTAATCTCTCAACCGAATTTGGATCCTCTTCAGCTGTTTCACGGTGGTATAGTCGTAGAGACGGTTAAATTTAGAGAGAAAAATTTCAGCTAACACCAAAGTTCTGTCAATCAATTAAGAATCCCTTTAATATTTTTTTTCTTCATTAATCATTTTAATTGCATTGTGAAGAATTCCACTTTTTTTTTTAAGCTATGGAATTTGTTTCTTACCTTTGAGTTATTGTAAAATGCAGCTATATTTTAATCTACCAAAATCACTTTTGAGATGTACTCTCAATGTTTCATAAGATATGGGGAAATTAAATGTTTATTAAAACATCCATGCTCTCACCATATTATTATTTTTTTCATTTCATTTTCCTAATGTATCTGACATGACACTAAGATAATTGATAACTTTTTTTGAGTTATGAGATGGTCCTACTCATTTATATATGCATCTTTTGTGTAAAGGACATTGAAGTGTATTTGTTATTTCATTTTCTTCTCTTTACAAGACTGTGAATAAGACATATATTGAATCAACATTGTCCAATGTCATGTTAGGCTACTTTGTCCAACTTGGTTTTTCTACGGTTGGAATTATCTCTCACAACACAAATCTCAAACATTCAATTTTTAATTGGTCGATTAATATATTTTTTATAAGTAGAAATCGAATACGATACACTAGAGTTTACAATATACAATGCGCACCAACTACTTACGTTAGCATTGATTTTACAACATTACAATCACTTTTGTTGTCCCATCAAAGATTAAACGATCTAAATTCACAACAACGTGAATTATATAGCATTGAGAGTTCGAGGGATCTTAATCAACATTGTCCCATGTCATGGTTTTATGCTTCTTTGTCTGGCCTTGATTTCTTGCGGACGTGATAATCCCTCATATATGTAATTACGCAATCACATTCGTCCAAATTTAATTGAACCACTCATATTTTGCTTTGATGAGTAGAAATCGAATTCAATACTTCAAAATTTACAACACTCACATACACATTATGCACATGCACTCGCACTAGACTTAGCGGTCAACCACTCGTATATCAATTTGGCAAAATGAGTATGATTAAGATCGGGCGATTTAGATTTGGAATAGATTGAACAAATGGAACCAATCAATTTCCTTCTATGTACAAAACATGTGATCTCAAAGAAAGGATTTTAGTGAAACCATTAAAATTTGCATATATGGTTGATACAAGCGTCAAGCACAACTTAACTAAGTGACAAATTTGATAAAAGAGAGGCTCTAATTTTGTGGCTTTTTTGCAAAACAACAAAGAGATGAAAGTGCCCGTGAATATTATGTCTAGTGGGTCTCATGACCGAAAGACACCCTCTTTCTAACCCCACTACCACGTTGAAGAATCATAGCAAAGTCAGAAAAAAAAAATACTAATAAATTTATATGGCTTTAGGTAATAGTAATACCTTTTTCTTGAGCTCTTTTTGTGTTGCATGTTTAAGGTAGTAAGGTACAATAGACTGATAGACAACACATAATAGATAGATTTTCTATGTATTTTTGAGATTGTATGAACATTATTATGGAATGTATTTAATAAAATTTATTTTGATAGTAATTAAAAATATGTTTTAAAGATTAAATATACTTGAATTTTAAAAATATTAGGAAAAATATAACAAAGAATTTGTAATGTGTAATCTTTAATGATAATAAGTAATTTTTTTTTTATAAGCAATGATAATAAGTAACAATACACGACCGGAGGATAGCATGGGATTAATTACTTTCCAATCGATAGTGACATGGTTTGTAATTCTCTTCGGTATGTAGTATGAGTTCGGGTACACGGTAAGATGCCATTGTGCTTGCACCATGTTGTAAGATGGGTTTGGGTCCTCAATGTTGCAATCTCATTTACTCATCCTGCTCTATTATTTGTAGTCAATGATATTAATGGGTGGATAAACAGTTGAGATCAACATATATAGGATAAAAATATGAGACAAATGACGGGAGAAGATCCTAATTCTAAGTAAGATGTGAGTGTAACATATTCCTCACTTTATGAGTTGTTCTTCCCACTTGAATTGGTTTAGTGGTGTTGGCTTAAGACTCTGGAGTTTGCTCTTGTCAAGGTCTCAGATTTGATTTCTGCTTATTTCAGTTTCGGTGGGTTAGTCCATATAGAATTAAAAAAACTGTGACTTTAAACGCCCCCCGACAAGTGAAAGGTGAGATTGGTTCCATCAGATTAGTCAATCCTTAAACCGAATACAATTTTTTTTAAAAAGAAACTCACATGAACAAGTGTGTTAGAAGGATTTGGATCTCTCATGCCATTTCGGTTCAAGCCTCTTATTTTCCTTATTCAAGGATGATTAGTTTATTAGGAAGAAGATGAGTTTTAAGAGAGAGAGAGAGATATAAAAAATAAATGAATGGTTTATATTAGTATTGAATGGACAACATGGGAGGATGCAAATCCAAGAGCCCTCACTAAAACTTTTCCTCATGTAAGTAGAATAAGTCTGATCAATTTTGTATTCAAAATTTTCATCATATTTTGATTTCTTCACAAATGGAAAGGTAGTAAAATGTACTATGTATTTTACAAATGTAAAGCGTAGTGTGTCACGTGAGCTTAACTCAGTTGGCAGTTGCATTATATATAGGGGACCGAGGTTTGAACTCCGATCATCTACTTATCCACCTTATGGTGAAATTTTCTAACCATTAAACTAAAAAATAAAATAAGTGTAGTGTTTCTGATCAAATAGTTTGAAGCCTCCACTGCAGGCCACTGGCTCCCACCACCCTTTTAATAATTTTTTTTTAATTTTTTTTGACGATTTTTTTTAACATTTTTGTTTTCTTAGAAAAATCTGTTTTGGGCCATTTAAACACAATCTGTTTGGGAAACTTTGGGCACTTTTAGAATAAAGACAATTTTTTTATGTTTTTTCTCCCCACTCTCTTCATCTCTTTTTGACCTCCCTAAAACCCTCCTCAAACAAAGGAAATTAGGGAGGTCAAAAAGAGATGATGGGGTGAGAAGGGAAACATCAGATTTTTTTGTTACTCCTATAAGATAAGATAAGGGAATTTTTTTGAGTTTAGAATGCATTGCATTATAGTGTCAGACTCGTTATAAAATATCAGCGTAGAATTAACCGGACTTCTTCTTTTTCTTAGCATTGTAGTTAGTAGGCTGCTTGGGATTATCAGCTTGATGTGCTGAGTTCGATTTTATCTTATTCATTTTTCGATTTGTCTTGTCGACGTGTTTTTGGATCCTATGTTATCGCACGCACTACAAATTTATTAAAATATTCTTGTCCGCTATTTATGTAGCGGATACACTCCAAAGACGACATTTACAAAATTTCTCAAAAATTTATCATTTTTATAACTTCCGCTATTTAAATAGCAGAATGGTAAAAATAACGTGTAGAGCGTGCGAGAAGGAGGTAGAACTGTAAAAGAAAATCACTAAAATTAATATAAGTCTTTGGGATAAATAAGCCAAGACTAGACGACTAAAATATGATAATAGTTTTGTCAAAAAAAAAATGATAATAGTTGCAATTGTTTAATCTAACAGTAATGCTATCTAGTACGACGTGGTCATAGACGAAACTGTACGATAGTAGGAGAAGCATAACCATACAGGAGTATAAAGAAGACTGATAATGGGTAAACAAATAGTAACAAATCAATAATAGTATAATTCTTCTGTTTCTAATAATTTGATTTCGTAACATCTAGCATTATGCTTAATCTAATTTTACGATTAGTTGACATTGACATATATTTTACTTACCAACTCGGAAATTATATTTGGGGCAGTAAATGTGTTATTCCAGTCATTTGATCTCAATCAAATGGTTGAGATTGTATTAATGAGTTAAAACTGATGTACAATTCAGACCGTCCGATTTGAAATTAACGGCTAAAATTAAGCACCACATTAATTGTGTAATAATTTACAAATCTCAATCGATCAACTTGTGTGATGAACATTTATTAATATTATATATCCATTTGATTCTTTTTAAGGGGAAAGTGAAAATGGGTTTAAAATGTAAAAAAGAGAAAAATCCCTAAAGATAAAAATCTATTTAATTGACAACCAAAGGATGAACTAAGTATCATAGTTTGATCTTAGGGTGGCATTTATTATATGGATTAGTATTAAACTTGTCCATAATAGACCACACAAGATAGATAGTTGAATTTTGCAGTCCTATTAAATCTTATCATACTCCTCCCACACATTATCACATATCCTTTCCTTCCTTCCTTCTCCCTCTTTTTCATGTCTCTGCTCCCTTTTATCGTATTTTCTCCAATAGTTTTGTAACTTTATATTTCTTATTTTATTAAAAAAAATAAGGATGTTGTGTGTGTTTGTCTGTGTTTGATTTCAATTAAATTAACATGCAGATATGCATATGCTTTTTGTTCTTATTCTAGTTAAATAAATTAATTTTTATTATTCAAGTTTATTAGAATACTTTATTTCTTTATGTTTTATAGGAAAATAAATCAAAAGAATATGAAGAATAAGGTGTATATGATGCATTTTAAGGTGTCTTAGTGGTCAACCTTGATTTTATGATAGTGGGATGGGAGCAATCTTTAATGTAGAGAAAGCGGAAAATAGCGGTGACAAAACGGAGCCAACTTGTCAGACCGGTCCATTTAATCCGTTTTTTTTACGATTGAGCCGAAGTTTTTAGTTTGACCCCTCTATTTGGTCCACTCCACTGAACTCACTTAAAAGAATATATTTGGGTTTGTAAAAGAATAAAATAAAAATAGACGAATACATGTTCATTTTTTTTTATGTTATAGTTATGATTTTCCATTTTTTTTATTTGTTAATTATGTATTCAAATGTTAAATTTATAATTTCATTTTTATTTGTGTTTGACATGGGTTGAGATAATAATTTTAAAAAGAAAAATGTTAACATATGTATCTTAATGTTAAAGAGTCAAATATAGATACATTCTCTTGGAACTTATGTGATCATTTTTAAAAAATTTAATTTTTAGAATTATTTAATGAAAAGTTTCTTTATTTCGATACCTTAACATGTGACACATAGCATGACCCTTTTCAAAACATATCAAAATGTAGTGGAGGTACAATCTATAATATAGATCAGTCGCATATTATTAACCACTATTTCTAAGACACTCATTAAAAATTCAATTTAAAGAAATTATTTATTTTGAAAAGTTAAACAATTTAATTTCTAATATACTGACTCTGTACTTTTTTGTAAAAATTTACTACTTAAGATTCTTAAAGTGTGTTCCATAAATACTGAGTTAACTGTATACAAAAAAAAAATACGGAGTTAATTAGTATTTTCATTAATGTATAATTACTAAATATTTATATTCTTTTTTTTTTGGTTGGTACTAAATATTTATATTTATATCTATACTATATATAAAAATAATACATGAATTTTGGTGTGCACTTTTCATAATACCAACAATACTCTTGATATGTTTTTAGTAGCAACAAAAATCTTTCATTAACAAATATGCCAAAACATAATGCACATCATTTTTTACCAAGCAAAAATCTTTTATTAACAAACTTACCATAACATAAGCTATGTTTTTTTTGGACATAAATTAGACTCAGATAGGCGCGGGTGGCCCGCTAGTTCTTTCCATAAAGAAAGTAGTAATTTGGTCAGTCCATTTTTTGGTATATGGTAGTTAGTTAGTCATGAATAACTAATTAATATGTATTTAATAAATTATTTTTGGTCAGACTATGTATACGCCCAACAACATAAACCATGTATGGAGTATGAATGAATAGTCAAAGCAACAGTACATTTATAAAATAAAGTCAAACTTTTTTTTTAACGACGAATATATTATTAATAATAGTCGGTCTCTGTACAAGACAAACAGAGACCGAAAAAAACAGAACTACAAAACAAAGGCGAACATAAACAACAAGAACTCGTCGCCGGAAAAGCAACCGATGAAACAAACCACAAAACAGAAACAAACAGATCAAACTGAAACTAAAACGATAAAACGAAACAGAAACAGAACAAGATGTCGTCGAAAAATAGATTGAACAGAACAAATAAAAAAGAACCAGCACAAAACAAAAACGAAAATGAAAATAACATATCAAAATGAAAAAGAGCGAAAACAATCAAACCTCATCGGAACCAAACAAAATGCGACATAAGCTCACCAGAAAAGAGCTCTGAGAACCCAAAAGTCAAACCTGTCGGAAAAGCAAGCAACCCGATGCTGGCGAGGTGGTGGTGACGCGATGCAAAGGCCTCAATCGCACCACCGGTGAGTTGACTACATCGTGGAGGAATCGATTTGGATGATGGAGATTTAGGCAACAGATCTATTCTGTCATTTTTTGAAAATAAAGTCAAACTATCTTCATAAGCTATCCTAAATAGTTTATGGAAATAAGTTGAAAACAATTTATGGAATTGTCGATAAATTATTTTCATAACCTCTTTTAAATAGTCTCACAAGTTATTTCTATCTCTAAATAAACTCAAATAAATTAATCCAACTTCCAAACAGGTGCTAAACAAAATAAGTCGTCTGATAGACTTGTGTTTCTTATTACATATCGATTATCATTGACAAGTTCAACCAACAATACAATACCATATATATATTATAAACAATACCATATATATTATATATAGATGCGAAAAGGACACAATTAGTATAACTTAAAAGGACACAATACAATACCATATATATATATATATATTATAAACAATACCATATATGTACCGTGAAAATCATCATTAATTTGAGTATGCAAACGATTATAAGAGAAAGAAGCTTATTTTAAAATTTACTTTTTAGAATAATGAAAAATCCCTTTATTTCGAAGCCTTAACATGTGACACATTATCATAACCCTTTTAAAAATCTATAACATAATTGTCTCCGAGGTACTCATTAAAAATTCAATTTAAAAAAATTAAGTATTTTAATGCATTGAATCTATTAATTTTTTCATAAAAATCTACTACTTAGGATTTTTAAAGAATGTCCCATAAACATTGGTTAGTATTTTCATTAATGGATAAATGCTAAATATTTATATTCTTTCCAAAATTAGGGGAGGTCATTACCCGCAGCCGCAGAACCCGTATTTTGTTAGTTTTATAAGTAATAATAAAGTTGGTTCACGCTATTTTTTTTTTTTCACCACTAGTTTATTTAATCTGGTTCAGAGTCAGTTCTGACATCAAGCGGTTTTAGTCTCCTTCCGATCACAGTTGTGGGGACCGAACGTTTCAATCCATTTATGCTATATGGTAGTTAGTAGTTAGTAGTTAGTCATGAATAACTAATTAATATATACTCCCTCCGGTCACTATTATAAGCAAAATATCACCTTTTAGGTTCATTGAAAAAGTAATGTATCTAGTCAATAGTATAGACTAGATGCATTACTTTTTCAATGAACCTAAAAAGTGGTTTTTTGCTTATAATAGTGACCGGAGGGAGTATGTACTACTAATTTTTTTTTTGGTATAGTATATGTACTACTATTTTTTTTGTTACATATGTACTACTATTTAACAAATCTCATTATGACTACGGTACACGCCCGTCACAATAAACTATGGAGTATGAATGAATAGTCAAAGCAATGCATTTATATTCACAGTATTAAAGTAGTAGCAAAATTGTCATTCAAAGAAATAAATAAATAAATAGTAGCAAAACTGGAAAAAAATTGAAATAGTCAAAGCAATACAATTGTTGTTTTTTTATTTGAAAAGTTAGTTTTTGAAAAAAATATTCGCCGAAGAAATTACCGGGTTAATCGCAGATTAAGTCGCTCTTTTTAAAACGTTTCGTGGTATTGATCGAATTTGTGCAACGTAGATTCAAGCAATCCTCTAGTATTGATGCGAAGATAAATTCGACATGGATGAAGCCACTCGAAAAGGGAGAATGTCCGAATTCTGGAGATTTTTGCGAGACGGATAAGCTAAGAGTTTGAGATAAACTACACACCAACAAATATGCTAATGTGATATCCGATCTCAAAAAACGGAACTCAACGGAAGCAGATCTAAATTTTTTTGGATGAGGGGAAGTGTTTCAGTGCAATGCAGAGAAGACCTTCGGGCTCAAAAAACGCCTATAAAAGTAATTACATTTACCTCCCTCCAAAGACATTAACGGGACTCGAATCCGGGGCATCTTGGATTCAAGACGTGTCTTTTTAACACCAAACCAAGCCTTTGGAGTTCCCACATGCCTTAATTAATTAAAACATTTAGTAAATTTGGGTATTAAAATTGAAATAGTAACATTATATTCACAATATCAAAGTAGTAACAAAATTGAAATAGTCAAAGCAATACATTATATTCAAAATGAACTATGTATTTTATTCAGGGTGTATAGTACAATATGTGCCTATATAAAGCATATCAAACTCCGCTAATATATATTAACAAATTCACATAATCATAAATAAGAACTCAATTGAATCAAATAAATCATTCATGGCTTCTACAAATGAGTACAAAGCAAGTGAGCTCTTTCAAGCTCAAGCTAATTTGTACAATCAAATTTTCAGCTTCATGAGACCCATGTCCATAAAATGGGCCGTCGAACTCGGCATACCGGATATCATCCACAATCACGGCCAGCCGATTACTCTTCCTGAGCTTGTCGCGGCTCTTCGAATTCCCGAATCGAAAGCCACTTGTGTTCATAGCATTATGCGTTTATTAGCACACAATAAAATCTTCACAATTGTGAACATAGATGATAACAAAGAAGCATATGCTCTTGCTCCAACATCAAAGCTTCTTGTTAAAGGCACTAATCATTGTTTATCATCAATGGTTCATTTGATAACTGATCCAAACATTGTTGATTTATATTATCAATTGAGTGAATGGACTTCCAATGAGAAGCTCACAATCCATGAGACTACATTTTGGGATTACTATCATCAAAATCCCAATCATTTGAAGTCTTTCAATGAGGCTATGGAAAGTGATTCTCACATGGTGAGATTGGCAATAAATGATTGCAAATTTGTTTTTGATGGCTTGACTTCATTAGTTGATGTTGGAGGTGGAACCGGAAATACGGCTAAAATTATTTCTGAGGCGTTTCCTATGTTAAAATGTATAGTGTTTGATCTTCCAAAGGTTGTAGAAGGTTTAACGGATAATAACCACTTGAGTTTTGTAGGCGGAAATATGTTTGAATCTATTCCTCAAGCTGATGCAATTTTACTAAAGGTATGCAAGATATAAAATCTAAAGTAAAAAAGATATAAAATCTATATATATTTTTATGAAGTATTTTTATTTTTCACTTTACAACTTATTTAATGAGGATGAATTAAGTTCAATCTAAGATAGTATCGTATATTCAAAATGACATCCCTCGTTTTACAAACTGATTTTGTAAAAATGAGCTAATTAACATAACAAAGTGTTGTGTTAAGTCATATCATATATTATTAATTATTTAATCTGATCCTTATTATTTTGTTTTTCACTTTTGTAGTGGATTTTGCATGATTGGAATGATGATGACTGTGTGAAGATACTTAAAATTTCTAAAGAAGCTGTTTTAAAGAAAAACAAAGGAGGAAAAGTGATTATAATAGATATTGTGATTAATAAAGAGCAAGATGAGCATGAAGTGACAGAAGTTAAACTCTTCTTTGACATAAGTATGATGGCTAGTCATAATGCAAGAGAAAGAGATGAAAAAACATGGAACAAAATAATCACAGAAGCTGGATTCACGTGTTACAAAATATTTCCTATATTTGGTTTTAGATCCCTTATTGAACTTTATGTTTAATTAATAATTAATATTAAACCAAGTGATATAAGGTGGTCATCAGTTAAGTGTTTTGAGTTTAGTTATTGCGAAGTGTCTTTTTCAAATAAAGTGTGCAAGTAATCAAAGTTACTCTGATGTATTCTTCTTATAAGAAAAAATTTAGGTTTTAAATTCATTAAATAATTGATTTATTTAGTTTTTAATATATAAAAAAATAAATAGTATAAAAATGCATATTAACAAAAATGCTAACTAGTATTTTTGACTAACTAGTATTTTTGAGGTACTCTTTAAGAAAGTACTCCGTAGTAAATTTTTATGAAAATGTATGGAATCAATGAATTAAAAATTAAAATGTTTAACTTTTTAAATAAATAATTTTATTAAATTAAATTCTTAATGAGTATCCATGAAATACTCTGTAGCAAGATGAGTATTCATTTCAAACGGAGGGAGTGTGTATATGGGTCCGTTTGGCCCGACTTTTTTAACTCTTAGAAGCTGATTGAAAACTAAAAGTGAAAATAAGAACTTTCAAAAACAGAGCAAAAGTTGTTTGGTAATTATTGTTTTTTTTAACTTCAAAGTTATCTTTAATCTAAAATTTGTTTAGTAAAATATATTTTTTTTAAAAAAGATTTGTACCAAAAATAAAAAATTTTAAAAAAGATAATAACAACTAATAATATTTAAACGAAAGCAACCTAAAAAATGAAAAAATAATAATAAAAAGAGCCTTAAGTGGGATTCGAAGCGGGATCATTACAAAAAAAAGCTCCGAATTTTTTTTTCAACCTCTTTTTCTAGAAGCTCATTTAATCCAATTTTGTACATTGAAAAAAACTGCTTTTTACGGTTAATAATTTTGTTAAAAATGTGTTTGGCCTAACTTTTGATTAAAAAGAGAATTTAAAGCTAAAAAAAGCCGGGCCAAACGGAGCCTATATATACGTAACTCATTGATTATATATACATATACATAGAGGGTAATATAATCTTTTACTTATTCTTAAGGAATAAAATAAACCTTGTCCCGTGAGCTTAACTCAATTGGTAGGACATTGCATTATATATGCAGGGGGCCGGGGTTCGAACCCGGGTCATCCCACTTATCCACCTTATGGTTGGAATTTCTAGCCACTAGACTACTTGACAAAAAAAAAAAAAAAAAACCTTCAAAAGTGAGAGTGCAATTAGGTCGGCCTAAGCACCGTGCATCCAACTCTGTAGAGACGGCCTCTAATTTATGGAGGTCTTAATATTGAGACTTTCTTTTGTCGCCTTATCTACTTCTCGCAAGCCTTAGCGTTTTCATTTTTATCATTCCGCTACTTAAGTAGTGGACGTTATAAAAATGAATTTTTTTGTAAATATCATCATTACTTTAGTAGCGGACGTTATAAAACAAAAATCTAATATGTTATATTTGGGGTGTATCTACTACTTAAATAGTGGACAAGAGTATTTTGATAAATTCGTAGAACACGCGAGAAAATGGATAGAGTGACAAAAGAAAATCTTCAATATTTTTGTTAAATTATAGTAGCCTAAGAAAAACTCTTTACTCTGTTCCAAAAACAGACAATAGAAAAGTCTCATTCTTAGTAATGAGAATTTCTTTTGTGGCCTCTGTATTTTTCGCGCGCTCTACTTGTTTCTTATTTTACCCTTTTACTACTTTAATAAAAATGAGAAATTTTAAAAACCACATCCACTATTTAAATAGCAAACGAGCCGGTGTTCGGATCTTTTGCATCAGTCAAGATATGTGAAGTGACTAATTTTAATTGCTCAATTTCTAATATCTAATATAATTGACTTTATTTATTATAGAATTGAAGTATGATATCACACGATTGATATCATATATTGGTAAAAAAAAAGGTATGATATCATATAAAATTATATTCTCCAAGTAATGTCAAATTCTGTCAAATAACCAAATGGAGCTTAATCTAATGCGTGTATTATCTCGTTATTGTCTCTCTCTCTCTCTATATATATAATATAAATATGTCAAAAGTCAAATTACTTATTTAAGCATATTTATAATGAATTATGAAATGTGTTGTTAAGCAGACTAACAAGTAGAGGTGGAAAGATGTCAAACCGGCCTACATAAGTCTACGGCCTAGCCTACATAGATTCAGGACAGGTCAGCATATTTCTTTAAATAGAGCAGATCAAGACTTTTTTACCGGTCTATTTAGCTAAAAAGGTTAGAATTCATGCCAATAAAAAAACCTATTAAGCCTACTAGGTCGGTCTATTTAAATAAATATGAATAATATTTTTACATCTATTGTTATTATATATTAAAACTTGTACTTTGATTAAATTATAAATCTATTAACTTTTTCAGTAATTCAAGTTTATTAATCCACATTAATTTTTCACATATAAAAATGTATTATTATAAACTAAAATCGAAATATGGTGTCCTATATAGTCAAATTCTACAAAATATCATGTTAAATATCAAAAGGAAGTTTAATTTCATTGATTTATTTGTTCATTATTATATTTAAAATTAAATATAATTATTTATTTAAATATGTTTATGTGAAATAGGATTTTAAACGGACTAATAGGCTATGTCAGGCTTTCAAAAGGTCAGGCTCAGGCCTAAAAAATAAGTCTATGATAGACCACATGCCAGGTTCAGACATTTAATTTTTTGACAGGCCAGACTCAGACCTTTAATTCTTTAACAGGTCAGACTCAGACTTGGCAAAGCCTAGCTCGACCTTGCCTATTTCCACCTCTAGTAACAAGCCAGCCAAACAAGACTTTCAAAAAGATGGTTTTTATTAAAGGATTTATTTTTTTCATCCCAATGATTCTTGTGTGATTTTTATTTGAATCCTTAACACATGTCTTAGAATATTTTTTTATTTGAATCCTTAACATGTGTCTTAGAATACATGTTAGTTTTTATTTTATTTTAAGTAAAGTCAGAAAAGTGTTTTTTTAATAAGAAGTAAAGTTAGAAAAGTTATTTGCAGTTTTAACTTTCTGAACGTATCTTACGTAATTCTTTTGATAAAAGATATCATTCTTCTAGTTATCATCATATCTTGTTAATATATTTAAATTTGTTGATCAAAGAAATCCAAATTAACAAATTCATTAATAAACTTGACCAAAATGTGAATCAAATAAATATAAGACAGTCTGGTCAAAAAGGGATTAAAAATAATCAGAAAAATTCAAGACAATCCATTAATTCAGTTATGCCAATCAAGTAAGATGGGAAACTTACATTCCCCCAAAAGTTTAAACAAATAAAATCAATCCATTTAAGAGTGTATTAGTGATTAAAGCTTCATACAATTTGCAAGAAAGCCTATGTTCAAATATTTGTAGTATAATTTGTCAAAAAAAATGTTTATAGTATAATATAATGTTAATAAAAAATAAAGATAAAACTAAGAAAATTGTTTGTAATAGACAAAGGCAGCATACACATGTTGTACGGGTGTTGGACACCGATCCGTGTTATACACGGGGACAAATCTAATCCTAAGAACGTCAGTGTTTCATAGCACACGGATATAAGGGGCGGCCAAGACAATAAATCTCTAAGTTAGACACCATTTGCAGCTGTATTAGTAATTCCAAGTTCGGAACAAAGTGACTTCAAGCCGGATTCTTCCAGCAGGCTGAAAGCAGCAAATCCGTAGTACGAGTGATACAGATCTGGAAACTCTCCGGGGAATTTGCTGAAACCACCATACTGTTTAAAAATATATATAAGCAGCAAAATTAGTTCAAGCCAAAAAAATGTGAAGCGATCATAGCATAAGTGTTGATCATATAAGTTATTTTTTTTATAATTAAAGATAAAATAAAGTCAAACTATTTTCGTAAGCTATCCTGGAGAGTTTATGGAAATAAGTTGAAAACAACTTATGGAAATGTTATAAATTGTTTTCATAAGCTCTTTCAAATAGTCTCACAAGGTGTTTCTGCCTCTAGATAAACTCAAATAAGTCAATCCAAACAGGTGTTAAACCAACGAGTTTCCACACTTGACAAGGTTATAGACTTGTGTTTCTTATTACTTATCAATTATCATCGGCAAGTTCAACCAACAATACCATATACATGCGAAAAGGACACGATTATAACTTGAAGGACCCAACATATAATAACTTCTTGATCCATTGTATCATGGTCCGTGTAAAATATGCTGGCACTGCAAGCTTAAAGCCTAGAAAGCGAGGTTGATTGAAAATGGATGAGGAAATGTACCGTAAAAATCATTAGTTGAGTGTGCAAAAGATAGAAGAGAAAAAGGCTTAAATACTAAGATGCTTTATAAAATAGCATAATCATAATAATGGAAATAAAGTAAACAGATTAGTAACTGTAGTACCTTGTACTGACAGGAAAGCAAAAATCCACGTAGAGCTTTATTATCCACAAAGTTGCAGCCTCCTAGAATTCTTAAAACGGCTCCAATCCTACCAAAATGAATGATTTCTGTCAAGGCTTTGACAAACTTACAAATAATATTGTACCGTAATCGTAGAAATTGATTAAGGATTTACTTACCAAAATGCATAACATGTATCACTAGATTTATTAGGTCTACCTTGCAATCCACCATCAGTTCCCTGCCTCTGAAAAGGAAGACAAAAAGTAAATGAATCTGCAGATATAACATTTCATGTAGCACTAAGTGATTAATTAATAAAGAAAAATCATCAAACCATCATAAGAAGTGCTTTTAATTCAAAAATAAGCAACTTTTGAATCTTGAAATGAACCTCATCCACTATGCTTATATAAACAACTACAAATATGGTTATAAGTGTCTTATGTATGATGTATATCTAGTGCGTATCTATTTTGGTAAGGAATCTCATCATGAATCCCTATATGATATATCAGCTTAAACGTTTGCCGTGTCACTTGATTTTACTTAAAAATATCATATTTTTATTGGTGATATATTGTACGATTCATAATATAATAAGATTTGATTCACGATTCGGAAAATAGGCCTTCTGATTCACTTGTTTAATCGCAATTTGATAACCATGTTTACAAATTAATACAATCTATTCAGCTTATGTTGAATGAGTTTGATGTACAAACCTGCAAGATCCAGTCCAACAACAATGGCAAATCTATCAAAGACGACAAGTTACAACTTGAGAGAACATTGTCTTCAATGAATCCCATTAACCGGAGAGATGCAATAGCACAGTAAGTTGCACCACCTGTGACACTAAAACAAGTAATGTTGATAAATATTTTTTGAGTAATAATGAACATTTAAACAAAACGGACAAAGATTTCCTTTCAAGATAGATGCACGTAGAGAACATAAAGTCCTACAATCTCCAACCAACTAAGACATTGTAAACATGTATCAAGCAAATCTATCAAGCAATAGCATAAAAAAAAGGAGAAAATTCAGGCAAAAGATTATAATAGTTGATGCAATGTTTTTAAAACCGAAGCGGAAAGAAACCGACACTATCTACAGTTTAATTTTTCAGCGGTTCGAACATAGTTTCATCCCAGTTTTAGCAGTTTAAACAGGTGAATCATGACCTAGATATTTCGCTGGTTTGATGTCCAGTTAGGTTTTTAAAACATTGAAATGATGTGACAAATAACATTGCAACAACTCTTCTTACAACATAAATCACACCTAAATTGAGATGAAAGATTGTTAAAACTTACCGTGAGATTCTGCACCGGGAACTAATCCAAATCCACCATCATAAGACTAGAAAGAATAAAGGAAAAAGAAGGATATCAGTTTCATTTATGTACAGACACATATTCATGGAAAATGCATATCCAAGATTAAAAAAAAATTAAAAAAATGACGTATTATCAACTCTTTTTCCATCACCAGTGTTGTCAAATGGGGATCACGGAAAATAGCAGTTTTTTGAAATTCTGCTACACATCCATGCTATAGCATAATAGCACCGCTATAACTGTTATTTGACAACAGCTTGTACTAAATAGTGATTTTTTTTTCAAATTTTACAATGTTGCAGCGCTATTAAACAACACTAGGGTGTACTATTTGCACAAACCTGGCAATTTAATATGTAATCCTTGACTTTTTCCTTGTCCATGCCACTCCAATTATCCAGCATAAAACAAATGGCAGCTGAAAAAGTTAATTAGTTAAGATACGATATGCCATGATTATCTATTAATTAACCAAATAGTACTTCCATTTCATGTATTTTTATCTAACCTGCACAATATACAAACCTAAGATCTGTTTCACCCCCGGTGAGAATAGGCATGAAACTGTCAACATAGATAAAAAGATCATGAATAAGAAGTAACTTCAATTGTTTATATGATTAAGGGCATAAATTTTGACGAAAATTTCCAGAACTATCATAAAATGGAAAAATAGTAGTGGAATTTACTGATATGGCCATTAAATAACCATAAACGGCGCAGCTTGAATCCAAATTTCAAAAGCTTACCTTCCATCAGGCTGTTGAAGGTTCTTCATGGAAGTCGACATTGATTCAGAATCAAGACTGGACAAATCATAACCAACAATTTTCAATATGGATAGGGCACAATAAGTGCTTGCCAAGTGACTGTTGTTATAGCGAAAAACCTTCAAAAACCAAAAGTTTAATTGTCAGTGGTTTTGAGTTGGGACACCGAATGAGTATTATGTAACTATGAAGCACCCGCATAGAAAGTACACTACAAACTGACACGTCAACATTGGTAATAATTTCAGAAAATGAAATCGACTATTATGTAACTATCAGACACCGAACACGCCTTCAATTAGAAATATCGGTGCTGCATAGTTATGCAAGAGATCCATGGTTTGATCTCAGCTAGTAACATTCCCCACCCCTTAACAAACTAACCACTAACATTTTCCAATTCAAAAGAAAGTTCGAATTGAATATTTTCCTACCCCATTCTTATCCGGCGGATACTGTGAAGTTCTGGAACCATTAAATCCATAGAATTGTCCTGCATCAAAAATTTCAAATCAAATAAAACTTTGCATTTTCATCAAAATCCTTCAAATGGGTCAATCTAAAAATCAAAATTTTCAAATCAAACAAAACTAATAATTGCATTTGCATCAAAATCATTCAAATGTGTCATCTAAAAATCAAAATTTTCTAATCAAATAAAACTAACAATTGAATTTGCATCAAAATCCTTCAAATGTGTCATCTAAAAATCAAAATTTTCAAATCAAATAAAACTAACAATTGCATTTGCATCAAAACCCTTCAAACTGGTCATCTAAAGATCGAAATTTTCAAATCAAATAAAACTAACAATTACATTTGCATCAAAATCCTTCAAATGGGTCATCTAAAAATCAAAATTTTAAGATCAAATAAAACTAACAATTTCATTTGCATACCATTGTTAGGATCATCTGTAGTTCCAGGTCTAACTTGGAAAGACAAAACCCAATTGACAACAGCTTCTTTCTCAACCTTAAATCACAAAAACAAAATAAATAATTATAAGATCAAGTGAAAAAATTGATGTAACAAATTTGAATAATTAATGAGTGAATGAAAAGATTAATACTAAGTGGAGAGAATTGAGGATATCAATGGAAGATATAACGAAGTAAGCAAGAGTGAGGTGATTGATTTCTTGAGATTCATATGGATTTGGAAGCAAGTGGTACATCATATGAGTAAATGTAACATGAAGATCTTTGTCGATAGTTATTTCCATAGATGTTTCTGAGGAACTCATCGGTCACTCTCACCACTGTTGATGCTGTGTTCCTGAATCCTGATGATGATGCAGAATTCTCGATTTGAATTGTTAACAAATAAATAAGAATAATAGATTTTGATGAAAATTAGTAACTTCGATTAACTATCTTTTTCGTTAAAAAAAAAAAAAATTAATCATCAATTTCTTTTTTAGATTTTTTATCTGGGTGGAGTATTTACTAATCGACTAACATGAAGGAGTCGCATATGTGAATTTGCATGTGATACTCACATAATTAACTTATAACAAACTTTTGAATTTACATGTATGGATTTGCACTTCATGATTTATTTTCACTAGTTGATGAGTAAATATTCTCAAATTATAAAGTCGTAGATTAAAAAAAACTTTTTATGTGAAAAAAATAAAGAAGACAATGCATCAAATGAAAAATCATCATTCTTTTGTATTATCGTATAAATAATTTAAAACAGTCATACAAATGTAGAGTGACATGTCAAATTAGTGAATTTTTATAAAATATCAGTGTAAATTTATTTTACATTAACGGTAAATATATATCCTTTAAATCTAAAATGTAAAAGTGGCATTTAAATTAGCAATGTTTTAAAATCCAATAGAGTAATTGGATCGGTGTGCTACCAATTGGACCGATTAGTATTAATTTTTTTAAAAAATATTTATGAATTATGAAAATTATATTGATGTATTGGAGAAATCAGGAATTATAATGATGGTTTCAAGAGTTTCATGAAAATTATTTTATTATATTAATGTATTCGCGAGGTTACTAAAAAATTATAATTGTAGTAGTTTATTATGATTCAAAAACATTTACAAATAAATTTACATTTATTTTTCTCTAAAGGGTGTAATATAGTTTGAACTCGAGGACTATCATATTCAACACCTATTTTTTTTTTCACTATACCAAACTTTTAGAATTAAAACAAAATGATTGTTACATTAAAAAAAAAAAAACAAAATGATTGTTGAAATAATTAGGAAAAAATAAAAGCTTACTATGTCTTTACAAATTATTTCAAAATGATTGTTACATATTATAATTTTTTATAAGAATGACATAATTTTTAAAGGTTTTTTTTTCAAATATACATAAATAAATAAAAAAATCCTATATAAACACACAAATTCAGAAGAACCTATAAATGATCATAACATTCCCGCACAATCCCTAACACCAACAATACTTTTCTCGAACAGTTGGTGTGCACACTGCAAAACCATGAAACGCAGTAGAACAACGGTCTTAACATTCGCTGAGAAATGCAAGGTTCTTCATCCTTCTCTTCTTCTCTTCGAATTTCAAGTTTCCTTCTCACAATGAAATTATTCATTTTATGCAATTTTTCATTTCAATATTTGATACATGCTTTTACTTCACTGTGTTATATGCAGAATATATTAACATCAAATTGGCATGGTTCTCTTAATACTATCAAAGTGGATGCTAAAGGAAGGTACCCTTTTACCCTTTATTTCTTCCTTTTTTCATATTCACTTTTGTTACTTCCTTGCACAACTTGAAATGTTGCATAAAGTTTTTCTTTTTATTGTTACTTATTGTTGAAGTATTGGTTATAACTGGTTGTTTAATAGCTTATGAATGTTAGTTACAACTCACACGTTAACTACGCTTAGACCTTGTTTGGATAAACAACTTAATTTGCCATTTTAATTTTCAGCTTATAGCATAATCGCTTATCATGATAAGCGCATATATTGATAAGTTCTTATTTGTGATAAATGCTTATGTATAAGCTATTTCTATAATAAATGATAGAATAAATTTAAATTGTTTTGGTATAAGCTTTAAGTTGTTTTCATAAGCTATCTTGGAAAGCTTATGAAAATGAGCTGAAAACAACTGATGAACATGTCATAAGTTGTTTTCATAAGTTCTCCTATACAGTCTCATAATTGCTTATGCTAGTAGATAAGTTCAAATAAGTCAATCCAAACAGGCTCTTAGTTGGGTTTCAGTTAAAATCTGTATACAATCAGTTAGGAGTTAGTTGGCATTGAGTCAGAAATCTGATCCTATATAACATGGTAACACACTTCAGTTTGTTCTTGTGTTGAATACAATATCAAAACTGTTTCATACACTTTCTATCGTTTTCTCTCATTTCTTTGATAGTTCAATCCCATGGTACATATAAAAAATTAGGACATAGGGTGTGATGATTGTTACGGCTCAAGTGTATGTTTGGAGTTTGGACTGACAGTGAGTTTTGTGAAATCACTGTGGCACTGTGATTTTGTTGAAGTTCAAAAATGTAGTTTTTGCCAAAATTGCGGCGGCACACGTGATTTCATCAAACTCATCGTCGATATAAATATGTAGTAAGTAGTTTGCTAATGGGTCTTTGTTTGTTATTTTTGTATGATTTTAACAGCAAAGGAGATATCCATACATCTAAGGTCAAATACATACTTAGAAGGGGGCAGCCATACCTTTGGGTGCCAGAAAATGATTTGCATAATATGGTATGTTTTTTGCCTCTCTATTTTCTTTTTCCTTTTTTACTTTTGTTTCTTTTTCATGTCCAATGTGAAGATAATAAGTCTAAAGACAACTCTTAGGCACTAAGTTCAACATGAATTTATCCTGTTTTCACCTGGTGTATCGAAAGAGTATCTTATATTATATCCATACCCTAAAGGACCTAAAAGTTGTAGTTCATCATTTAAATATCAGAGATGTAGCTTAAGGGTCAGTTTGGAGTCTCCTTTGTGTTCATTACTTTTAGTTTTTAGTGATAACTAGTTGCTTTGACTGTGATTATTCTATCTTCCTCTGCTTAATCATTTTATCAGTGTTTGCGGTCGACGGTTCATGCATTCAGCTGGACCTATTAAGTTCATGAAATTGTAGCACTTATTAGCAGAAGCCAAAAGGAACGCTTAGAACACTGCCTTATAGTAGATGACTTTTTTCTTTGCATTCTTAAGAATAAGACTAGATGTATTGACAAATCATCTGAGTACTTTTTCTAGTTGCAATATGAAAATTTTGATTGTTTTATGCAGAACACAATGATTGATGAGCGTGGTTCATTTGCTGTGACCAGTCCCTTTCCAGGCCGATTAGGAGCCATATTGAAATCATTGCAAAAGGTTGTGTATACCTCAGATTCTCCAAGAAATTTCTAATAAAGGACTACTGTTCTAGTAGTGCCTGCTTTCGGATTCTCCTATAATTAGAATAAATAAAGGTATAAGCTAATTGGTATATTCACATGCTGCAGTTACCAGCACGGATTGCTTTATCTGGGGATGTTCTTCCTCTCAACGAAGATAAGGTATTGCTACATTATCTTCACATATGCTTGCTTTTTATCATTTCTCTTTCGCTAACATTACTTACTAAAGTAATGCCAGCCGTTTTTATCTGAAAATCACTTTTTTTGAAATTTATAGCTTTTCAATGTCTTAAGTATGGCCAAGTAATTGCTGCTGCTTCAGTAAACTTTATTGACTATGCTATGCTTCCCTTTAGAAGTCTAGTTAAAGCTTTATTTGTTACTTAATTGTTAGGTAGGGTAATATTCTTAGTAAATAATTTGTGCAAAATGAATTTGATTCGGGAAGCCATGATAAAAGGAATAAATAATCATATTTTACTTTTATTATATATCAATCATTTAAACTAATAAAGTTGCAGAGTCAAGCATTTTGTAGAGGATGTCAGAAGATATATGTTTCCTAGCCAGATTAGAGTGAATTAGTTTCACAGTATCATTGTGGCTCCGTTACATAGTAAAATACTGGTTTGTTACCTATCTCAGACAGTCAGACTAAACTAACCAACTCACCTATCATTATTCCAATTTCACGACTGTCAAATAATATTTAGAATTGATAAAATAAAAGAACTAAATAACATTTTACAAGTCCTAAGTGGAAAAGGGGAATGCCTACTCTATATTTTTAGGACATTGTCTTCTAACTGTATCTCTATATTTGAACTCTGAAAGTTTTCATACTGGCTTTGAAAACTTTCCACATGTTTATGTGTATAGCAGAAAAGATGGAGTTTTATATTATTTTGCATATTTTGTGTTGTTTTTGCTATACAGCACCGACACTTCAAGTTGAAGACGTGTCTGGTGTCCTTTACATGTCAGACACCGTCATATGTAGAAGACAATGTCCTAAAAATATTATCGATGTATACGTGTCAGTATTGTGTTAGGGTTGTCTATGTCAGTGTGTCATAAATCAATAGATCTTTTACTAAAATGAATAACATCATTATCACATTTATGCTCCATCTTGTTTTTTCTAATGTAAGCATTAGTGTCCTACTTTTACTTACCTCTAGCCAAATTTGATATAATATCGAGAAGGACGGCTAATCATAATATTGGCATGTGACAAAACAACGATGTATATTAATATAGACTTGTTCTCGGTATTGACGATTTATTGATCTCGGTGTAGGCCAAGTCGCTCGCGGAGAAGCTCCATGAAGTCATACTATCTGAGCAAAAAGCAACCAAAGAGTTTAGTTACACTGTTTCTGGAGTACTAAGTTCTAGTGGTAGCCGTACATCACGAAGTGATAATCTTCAGGAACTATTGGGAGACACTGAAAAATATTCCATATTCAAATTTAAAACGAGGTAGGAACTATGTTTAAATCTATGTCTTGAATTGTGCTGTTTCGTAGATGAATGCAAATATCATATCTGGTTCTAGTATCTAGGTTCCCGCTCCTCCCCCAATCCCTAACACTTACTACAGTCCTTGTAAAAGTTCAACATGTAAAATTTCATATTTTTATAGAAAACACTCACACACACGTACACCCTCTCTCTTCTACACACACACTCTTCTGGTGGGAGGGAGGGTAAGCATACTCACTGTTTTGTTTCCTTCTAGGAAACTTATTGTTTTATATACTCCTTTTGTCTCATATTATTTCTCATTTTAGAATATCAATGAAGAATTAATTACTTTTTTACACTAATATACTTTTATTGATTGTACCCCAACTCACCTAACTACTCCACGGAGTATTAATAAGGATACTTTATTAAATGAATCTTATTTTATCATAGAAATTTGTTCACTCAATGATTTTCTTAAGAATTGCAAGTAACCTTAATGACACTTGATAGGTGAGAGAGGAAGTATTTGTTAAGTGTGACCAATACTTATGACACTCAAGTAATGGTTACTAGGAAAAGGAATTAGTCTTTTTAGAGTCAAGAGCAAGAGATATGATTACCCACGATCTTTTTCAGTATGCATCTCTGCTAGTCGGCTTTTTATGGTAGTCAATATTTTGGAAGTTCTTCCTGAAATATTGAACTTGAAATTTTTTTATTGTCCTGCATCCAATGAACTATGATCCAGAACACCATTAACTATGAGTACAAATTAAAAATCTGAAATGTTTGTTCCATCTAATGTTAAGAGTTTAATGCTCAGATCATGCACATATATTGATGCCCATGGAAGCACTTTTGAAGTGGATGTTGAAGATTTAGGAAAATCTAAAGCTGATCTATTAGGTGAAGACCTGGTTTGAAATGTGATATTAGTCCAGTAACTGTTATTTAATATTAACAAAAGATTCATATCTCGTGTTTTTCTTGTTTAGCTCCATTTTCAGCGAAGTTGATTGACGGAATTAACCAAAGTGAGGCTAGGCGTAGAGCCCTCGTGCTTTTATGTCTTGTTCACATGAATGCCACTGCAAAGGTAACTTAATGAATGATCTTGATTCTTCTATGCACCCCAATTCTTTAGGTGGTTAATTGCTATCTTGCTATATTCTTGATTACAAGCATGGTTGTTACTTGTTAGATGCATTGATCATTCTTATATAATGAAAAGTCGCATAGCGTTTTTTTTTTTTTTTTTTTGACAAAAGTCGCATAGCGTTTTAGAAGCAGAAATATGTGTTAACGGTTACGTCTTTTGTATAAATAGAAAAAGCTTTAATTGGTATGGCAGGGCCAATAGTTTGCGATGTGTTCAAAATATATTTTGATCTCAGTATTTATTGTATAGGATTTGTAGTTATTGCCTTGAGCCTTTATAAAATCGACTCTGCTGTGTAGTTAAGACACACGATTTCACCATATTTCTCTCGTTTTCTCTTTCAACATGATGTATCTTCATCCTTTCTCTAGATTATGGTAATTTCTTTAGTATTGCTGATTACGACTAACCATATCAGTTTATTTACTTTGTCTTTGTTCTCATAAATTATAACAAAAACTAATAAAGTCTCTGGTGTTGTCTTAAGGATGCTTACATGACATCTGTTGATCGCAAGGGATTCGATGTTCTAGCAAAAGTCACCGGTCCAGTTTCAAACGATGGTGTTGGTCAATACCTATGGAAAGAGTTCAGGTTCATGTTCGAGAAAGAGGCAAATGATGTTGAAATGTTCTGTAATCAACTGGTTGAAATGGAACAGGAGGTCATCAATAAGGTTTCGGCCTTTAGTGGACTAAATTAAACATGCAACCTTGGTTGGATCCTTTTCTTTTGTTAAAATAATTTTTGTCTTCTAAAAGATGAGTAGTCGCGTGACATTGTACTTCTGATATTATTTTTCATGATGTAAAGAGCTGTTACTTTTTACTTCTTTTGTAAACGAGAATTAAGTTCAAAAGCATCACTATAATGCTGAATATTTGACGTTTTGCTACTAACTATATTGCAAAATTCATGAATTGATTATCAAGATGAAGAGGTCAAAAGATTTTAAAATCTCCAGCTTGTAGTTTCATAATTCTAAGTGTGTTGTAAATTGTGAAAAAAGATTTGTACTCAAACAAAACTAGCTTTAATTTAGAATTTCTAATAGAAATTTTCTATGAACAAATTGCAAAGGCTTGTTTCGATAGACATATTTTCAATTTAGTAGAGTTTATCTAGTGATATAAACTTTCGAAAGGGTGTTTACACGAGTTCATGAGAACGGTTAAACAATTTTATGAGCCAGTTAAATTTAGTTTGAACAAATAGCTTAATTAAGTGTTATAAGAAAAACACTTCTTAGTTTATCTAGGTCCGTTTGGGTTAACTTATTTTTGAGCTTATGCAAATAATTTATGCAATTTTTATGTATTATTATTTAAGTTTATTCAAGTAGTTTATGATAAAATAATTTATAAAAATATAATTTTCACAATTTATATTGCATAAACTGTTTGTATAAGCTCAAAAATAAGTTGATCCAAACATACCCCTAATGTATAAAAGCTATTTCTACAATCCAATAGAAAATGTGGTCAAGCTTATATGTTGTATCTATAAACATAGAAAAATTTATTTAAATTAGCCAAAACCAGTAGATAAATTGTAGACACAGCATTATACTACATATTTTCATAAGCTCACAACTAACTTATCATTTGATTTAAAAAGAAACTTCAAAAGTATTTTTCATTTATATAGTTCAATTTTTCCCACAAATCCAAGTTCAGGCTTAAATGTTACTGTAAATACTTAAAATTGTTGGAACGTATGCCGTTATCAAAATTCGAACCACTTGTGTGAAAGTTTACTCTAAAATATTACAACTATTATAATTGTACATGTAAAAGTATTCATACGATATTTATAATTTATATTAATCAGTTAAAAATATATATCCACAGAAAACTGGAAAAAAGCATTAAGAACTTCAATTTGGTATAAAAGAAAACAGAAACTGAATAATCCTGATAAAGAAAAATTGCAAAAATTAGCAAAATTGTACTATATATTAGCCAAAAGAGTACTGAGCAAAATACGATGTTTTCGGTCACACCGTTAAAAATACATTTAAAATAAGACAATATTGTTCATAAAAGCAAAATACTAAAACAGCCATAAAACCCAACAATCACAAAAGCAAGCATAATCTTCTACCACATCCAACTATTACACTTAGTCGACCTCCTCAATCTTGGGACCAGCACCGCCGCTGCCACTTGGAGGTGGAACAGCATCATCATCAACATCGGCACCTTCACCAGCTCCACCTTGGTACATCTTTGCAATGATGGGATTGCAAACAGTCTCAAGCTCCTTCATCTTGTCTTCAAATTCATCAGCTTCAGCTAGCTGATTTGCATCGAGCCATTGAATGGCACCTTCAATTGCATCCTCAATCTGTTTCTTGTCACCTGCAGAAAGCTTTGAACTGATCTTGTCGTCTTTAATGGTGTTTCTCATGTTGTAAGCATAGTTCTCCAAAGAGTTCTTTGCTTCAACCTTCTTCTTGTGCTCCTCATCTTCACTCTTGTACTTCTCTGCTTCTTGAACCATCTTCTCGATTTCTTCCTTTGACAACCTTCCCTTGTCATTGGTAATGGTGATCTTGTTCTTCTGCCCAGTTGTTTTGTCCTCAGCAGAGACATTCAAGATACCATTAGCATCAATATCAAAGCAAACAGTAATCTGAGGAACACCACGGGGTGCTGGGGGAATGCCGGAAAGCTCAAATTTACCCAACAAGTTGTTATCCTTAGTTCTTGTTCTCTCACCTTCATAAACTTGAATCAAGACACCAGGTTGGTTATCTGAGTAAGTGGAGAAAACTTGCTCCTTCTTGGTTGGAATAGTAGTGTTCCTTGGAATCAATACAGTCATGACACCTCCAGCAGTCTCCAAACCTTGAGACAATGGGGTGACATCCAAAAGCAACAAATCTTGAACCTTCTCGTTTCCTTCACCGCTCAAAATAGCTGCCTGGACAGCAGCACCATAGGCAACAGCCTCATCTGGGTTGATACTCTTACAAAGCTCCTTACCATTGAAGAAGTCTTGCAAAAGTTGTTGAACCTTGGGAATTCTAGTAGAACCACCAACAAGGACAACATCGTGAACAGTGCTCTTGTCCATTTTTGCATCTCTCAAACACTTCTCTACAGGCTCCATACACTTTCTAAAAAGATCCATATTAAGTTCCTCAAACCTAGCACGGGTGATTGTTGTGTAAAAGTCAACACCCTCATAAAGAGAATCAATTTCAATGGTGGTTTGTGCAGTAGATGAGAGAGTTCTCTTCGCTCTCTCACAGGCAGTTCTCAACCTTCTAAGTGCCCTAGGGTTTCCACTAATATCCTTCTTATTCTTCCTCTTAAACTCTTGAACAAAATGGTTAACCATTCTATTGTCAAAATCTTCACCACCAAGATGGGTATCACCAGCTGTGGCCTTAACTTCAAAAATACCCTCTTCAATAGTAAGAAGAGATACATCAAAAGTACCACCTCCCAAATCAAAGATCAACACGTTTTTCTCACCAACACTTGTGGCTTTCTTGTCAAGACCATAAGCAATAGCTGCTGCTGTTGGCTCATTGATAATTCTCATAACATTGAGACCAGCAATAACTCCAGCATCTTTGGTTGCTTGACGCTGAGAATCGTTAAAGTAAGCAGGTACAGTAACGACAGCGTTCTTGATGGTCAAACCAAGATAAGCCTCGGCAATCTCACGCATCTTAATCAAAACCATGGATGAGATTTCCTCAGCAGCAAACTGCTTTTCCTCACCCTTGTAGTTAACACCAATCATAGGCTTCTCACCGGGACCAGCAATGACCTTAAATGGCCACAACTTCATATCACTCTGAACAGAGGCATCAGAAATTCTCCTTCCAATCAAACGCTTGGCATCTACAAAATTACAATACTCGGTTAAGAACAATACGACAAACAACAGCTCACAAACCAGACAAAAGAAAAATCCTTCGACACAACACATAAAGAAATCATCCCAAATCAATATAACAACAGCTATAGATTCTTTTGTCTTTCATCTAAAAACAAAAAACTTTATTCTTTTTTAAAATCTAAAACAAAAAACAAAATCTAATATCAATTACTCATGAAACATCAAGAAAGTTACTAACTTGTATAGCTTAAAAATAATTAATACATAAATCCAATTGTATTCAAAACAGGCTAATAAACACAGATCCAATCATATTCAAAATAGGTTAACTAAGACTAATTTTAACAGATTAAAAATAAAATATTTACTAACTAAAATAGGTTAAGATAATTACTAAAAAAACACAGTAAATCCAAATATTACTAATTAAGATTCATCATATAACAGTAATAGCAAAAACAAGATCAATAATCATAAGAACAAACACAAAAATAGAATTTAAAATTACTAGACTAATTAGACAAATTAATTACATAAAGTTAAATCAAGATTTGACACAAAAAATACAACAATAATAAAAAAGCAGAGATAAAAAATAAATTAAAAATAGGAAAGATTAGGGTTTGTGAAAAAGTACCAAAGACGGTGTTGGTAGGGTTCATCGCAACCTGATTCTTAGCAGCATCACCGATCAATCTTTCACTATCAGTAAAAGCAACATAAGAAGGTGTGGTACGGTTTCCTTGATCATTAGCTATGATTTCAACACGATCGTGTTGCCATACTCCAACACAAGAGTATGTAGTTCCGAGATCTATTCCGATCGCCGGTCCTTCACCTTTACCGGCCATATTATCGATTCGAAAATCGAAAGAGAAGAATATTAGGGTTTGTGAGAAGAGAGAAAATTAGGGTTTGAGATTTGGAACTATGAGGTGAATTTGTGAGGATGTGAGGTAGTGGTAAGGTTGGGTTATATAGGTTAGAGAGAAGTGTGTCTAGAATGTTCTATGAGGAAGTGGAGTGGGGTCCACTTTGAATCTAACTAACCTACGATTGAGCCGTTGTGGGGAGTGGAGGAGATTGTAATGACGAAATTCTCTTTTGTTTGGTTGGTTGGTTCCGCGTTGTTATTGGCCGACTTAAATGCATCAGATTCACACTTGCTTTCAAATTCAAACAACTTGTTCTAGGGTTTTTGGGTTGGATATTGTGTGTGTGGGGGTACATAAGGCCCAATTAGGCCCGAATTGAAGAGAGTAATTATGGGCTCTCTTTTGAAACCAATTAGGCCCAAATTGAATAGTAATTATGGATATTGGTTGATTTTGTGTGGGAAAATTGCTTTTCCAGCCCCGTGTTTCTTTTATTCAAAAAATTCCATTTTGCCTTTAAAAAAATTTCGGGACGTAAAAATCGAAATTTTTTCAGTTCAAATTTTGAAAATTTTCGGTAAACATAACCCGAAATTATTTTTCAAGGCAAAAAAATTTCGGTAAACATAAACCGGAATTTTTAACAAAGGACAAAACAGGAAATCCATGGAATTTTGGGGGATATAAAAGAAACACGGGGCTGACAAAGTAGCTTTCTTTGTGTAAGTGGGTACATGAAACTTTATTTATTTTCATAAGTTGTTTCGCATAAGTTAAAAAATAAGTAAATCCAAACGGATTCATAGTTGGTTGGGTACATCATTAAAAATGTGAAAATTAAAGAAACAACAATATTAGAATCAAGCTTAAAATCAATGGTACTCAGCTGAAGCTCATGAATCCATGTTAATGCACAGAGAAGATCCAAAGCTTCATTAGTGTACACATGAATAATATGTCAAAATCACTCAATCTTTGCAAGAACAAACATTACTTGATAAATTTTTATGCAAATCTTATTCCTACTTTATTTTGTAATGTTGAGAGTGAGGCATCTACATTACCCTTGTATTTACCTAATAAGTGATGCTTGAGCCAAGTTATAGTGTTAGGATCAGTTTGTTACGAACAATTGTCTCTCTTTCTATTACGCTCATATGTGTTATTTCAATTTGATAGAAAATTGAGACATCAATCCCAAATAACCTAGAAAGGCTCTTGTTCGTCTCTCCATTATCGGTTATTCTATCCCTGTCTTACACTCCAAACCAGCACATCAACCAAAGTTACTTGGTCCTTCGATAGTTTATGTAGAACAAAATAGTTTCAAGATCAACGATATGTAATTCTGTGTTTCGATGATGACAATTTGAGAATAATTTAATACTTTAATGTGTTTGTTTGTTTGCATAGCACCTCGTTACTCTATAGATATTGTTGTCCATTACAAACCAAGTTTACCACCTTCTGATGGCCCACCAAAATTGAATCTTCATCATTTTTTAGTAGTGGGCCGCCCATAAGCTATTATGTTCTTATTATGACGCTTCAGATGTTTACTTTTGCCACCCAACCCATTCTCTCGCGCGTCCTACAAATTTACCAAAATACATCTATCTGCTATTTAAGTAGCAGATGTTCCCCAAAAACACTCTGTCAGAATTTTTTTATAACATCCGCTACTTAAGTAGCGGATGACATTTTTCAAAAAATCTCGTTTTTATAACGTCAGCTATTTAAGTTGCGGAAGGATAAAACGAGAAATGCGCAGAACGCACGAGAAACTGGTATGGTGGCAGAAGTAAATCTCTGACGCTTCAACTATCTTGCCCAATTTTTATCATGCATGCTTCAACGCTCTACTAAATTTATTTATTCAACGTTATTGTATCATATACATCTGCATCTAATAAACAAGTTTGGATTTTCTCCATTTTCTCCTCCCAATTATTACAGTTTTAAAGAGTTTTAAAATATATATTTAAGCAGATGATGTGTCATGAAAAGACCCAAAACTGCACCATCTTTTCATAAAAAAATTGAGAGAAGTTTATCGCTATAAAATTTAGAGCCGACTCTTTGAGTAAAATACATTTGTTAAAAGAATTTAATATTTAACTAACTAAACTAAAGTTCATTTGAGATTTTAAAGTAAAGATCTTACCACTAAGGTAGTACTACCTCATCAACATGAGGGATTTACAGGTGATGAAGGTTCCCATCAACGAGGAGTTGTGCAAGGAGCTTCAAGGTAGTCTGGTGGGATATCTAGCACGTGAACAGGATGTGAGACGTGTTCAGACAACCTTCTATATGGAAGGTTTTCCTTCTGTATTGGTTACTCATATGGGGGGGGAATATGACACTCATTAGAAGCTCTGTGGAAGGTGATGTTGCAAGATTAGTGAGGAGCAAGAAGGAAAGTGTGAAGTACTATTTTTCTAAGATCAAGCCCTGGAATCCCGGTCTCTTAGCTGTTCAAAGGGAGGTGTGGATCCAAGTGTATGGGATACCACTACATATCTGGGGTGAAGAGTTCTTCAAGATGGTGGGAAACCGTTTGGGAGTGTTCTTGGATTTTGATGAAGAGACTATTTCGATGTCAAGATTTGATGTGGCGAGACTCAAAATTATCACTGATTCATGGAAGTTTTTTGATGATGAGCTCAAGGTAGAGGTTGAAGGTGTTTATTTCAATCTCTAGGTGGTGGAGGAAAAGGGGAGACAAAGTCCAGTGGTGGAGTTAGTAGGTGGTTATGAGGATCAGGGTAGTGTGTTAGCGCCTTCCGACGTGGTGGATAGGGGGGAGACGGTGGGCCTGCCGGAGTGGCTAACGTGGTGGTTTCCGATGAAGATGAGGAGTCTGGGAATGACTTTGATGGTGACAAGTCAATTGGCTATGTGCAGAGGGATAGACAGAAGGTAGGCAGTGGTGGGTCTAAAAGTGGTCAGGCTCCAACATATAAGGAAAAGGATCAGAACTATGGAAAGTCAAATTATATTTCCATCTCCCAAATGGGAAGCCCTTATGGCCCTGATGTATATGTTGGTAACGAGGTAACAAGGTTCAGAACTGCGAAGAATGTGACGGTTTTGGAGGCATCTGTGCAGAGGAAGGAGAGAGAAGGTGGTCTTACAGGTGGGTCCAATGGTGTAGCACGTGATGAGCCAGGTGTCCTAGGGGAAAGTGGAGCCCAAAAGGAATTACCTTTCTCGGGCCTTTTATCCGATCCAGCAGAGGTGGGTAATAGAGAATTGGGCCTTACACATTCGGATCCTTTTATTTTGGGCCTCCAAGGTGAATTTTTGGGATCTCGTTATACCTCTCTCTCGGAACCGGAGGAGGTGCTTTCCTCGCATCGAAACAAAGTCCCCAAACATTCATCTAAATCCCATAAACATAAACCTGGTGTGAAATTCAACCCATTGGGAGTTCCAAAGTGTGTAAAGATCCGGGAAGCTGTGAAAGATGTTGGTGCCAAAGCGAAGAGACGGCGACGACAGCAAGAAGAATTTAGGGGCGGTGGAGGAATAAGTGTTAAACCGGAAGTGGAGCAACCAAAGAGGATATCCTGCGGGATCACGCCTTCATCTGGTATCAATCTACTCCCAGGGAGTGATCAATCAAAGGTTCCGAACTCTATGGAGGAAGATCAGAACGAAGAAAGAGAAAGGGTGACAGAAGCAGCAAAACTTTTGGCAATACAAAAGCAGGTTGGTTTCACTTTTGAAGAACCAGAGGGAGAAACATTAAAAAAATTAGTGGACCAAGAAAGATGTGATAGAGCTAAGAAGATGGCATGGGAGCAAAAGGAGGGTTTTCAATGATTGTGTCCTCCTTCAATATAAGAGGGCTAGGAGGGGCGTTGAAAAGGAGAAGAGTTAGAGATATGGTTCGCCATCAAAATATTGATTTTATGGCTATCCAAGAAACAAAGGCTGAGGTGATTACAGATGCTATGTGCTATAGTATATGGGGTTCGACAGATTGTGCTTGGGCTTATTTACCATCGGAAGGTAGAAGTGGGGGAATTCTCTCCATTTGGAGTAAGTCTAATAATTCGCTTGTCTTTTCATTTGTGGGAGAAGGTTTTGTGGGTGTGTGTCTTGAATGGGGTGTCCATAAAACTATTTGCTTTGTTGTTAATGTGTACTCTAAGTGTGATATCGCCTCAAAAAGACGGCTATGGGGTATTTTGTTAAATTGCAAGCGTGGCATAGGGGATGAGAGGTGGTGTATAGTGGGTGATTTTAATGCGGTGTGTAGTGTGGATGAGAGGGTGGGGGCGAATAGTGGTGGCAGTACGATGATTACTAGGGAGATGGTGGAGTTTCGGAACTTTATGGAGGAGCTTGAATTGGTAGATCTTCCTCTCCTAGGAAGACGCTTCACTTGGTATCAACCAAATGGAAGGGCGATGAGTAGACTTGATAGAATGTTGATCTCCGATGAATGGTCTTATAGGTGGGGGATTGGCTCTCTTTGGGTTCTTCCTAGAGACATCTCGGATCATTGTACCCTTGTCCTTAAATACAATCAAGGGGATTGGGGCCCAAAGCCATTTAGATTTAATAACTTTTGGCTTGAGAACAAAAAATTAAATGAGGTGGTGGAAACCTTTTGGAGGAATCAAAGGGTGGAAGGTTGGATGGGGTTCGTCTTGAAAGAAAAATTAAAAGGGCTTAAGGCTTGTCTTCGAGATTGGCATAAGCAAGAATATGGTGCTTTAGAGGCAAGATTAGAGAAGCTAAAGGAAGAGATTTGTGACTTGGACCATAAAGGTGAGGAGGTAGGGTTAACTATCCAAGAGTTAGAAAGTAGAAAAGAGAAATTTGGTGAATTGTGGAAGCTTCTCAAAAGTAAAGAGACACTTATTTTTCAAAGGGCGAGGTCTAAGTGGCTCAAGGAGGGGGATGCCAACACAAAATTCTTTCATGGTAGTGTAAAGTCTAGAGCGAAATCAAATCATCTATCGGCCCTTTGTGTTGATGGCGAGTGGCTTGATTCCCCAAACCCAATCAAAGAAGCGGTACTTGATAGAAATTTAGCAAGTATACTAAATGCCGTCAAGTAGTATATAAAAATCGTTCTTTCCTCAGGGATTGTTGTAATTCAAATGCAATTTGAATTCATACTTATAGAAATTGACATAAATGTAAATTGGGGGGGGGGGGGGGGTTTCTTGGTTTCAAGTTTGTTCATAAACTAATGATAAACTTTGGTATTCAAATTTATAGAAGAACGACAATTGATCCTTTCGGTTCATCTAATTACTATTTCTCTTGGTAACTTCATGTATGATAACGAATTTACTTAAATTAGTTTCATGATTAGATTAAAACATAATTGATCATGCCCAATGTCATGGTAACATAATCCTCTTCCTAAATCATCAATCTCTAATTTCTTAGGATAAACTATGATCAAGTAAGGGATAAAAACTTTAATCCTTTTTATCTCAATTGATAATTCAAAATCTCTAAAGTAAAATCAATTGATCAATTATTCCTAGATCGATGATTCATTCCTATTTTCATAGTAAAACAAATAATTGAAATCATCATACAATTGGCCAAATCATATAAAACATTAAGAACAAAGAATAATTGATAGAAACTAACTTCGTAATTCATTATCATATCAAATGAGAGTCACACAATTCAAGATCAAAAGTAATTAGAATTCCCTAAGGATCAACTATGAGAATTTAGCTAGACATAATTGAATTAAACATTACATCCAAAAGAATGAAAGAAAGCATTATTACAAGATGATCTTGATGTGTTTCCACACTTCAATCCTTGCTTGGATGCTTCTTGACCTTCAAAATTGCTTCAAAACTCAGTTTCTGCTCTCCAAATTCCATCCGGATCTAAAATTTCCGTTTTCCTTTAATAGATCCGTCAGAAAATAACGTTTTCCGCCTCAAACACAAGTTTTACGCTTCAAACACAAGAATTTACGCCCCAGGCGCCAGTTTTTACGCCCCAGGCGGAAAAACAGAAGATGGCCCAAACTAAACACAAGCTTTACGCCCCAGGCGGAAAAACAGAAACTGACAAACTTTTCACCATCTTTACGCCCCATGCGTGGATTTCTACACCCCAGGCGTAAAACTTCATTTTGTTCATCAAAATTCAAATGTTTCTTCCTTTGGTTGTAGTATCACTTCAATGCTTTATTCTTCCATTGTAACAATCAAAAACCTTCTAAAATGCTTGCATTTGGTCTTTATTTTTAATGTAATGACACACGTCATCAGTACTCTCCTTCTTTGAGAACCATGTGTCATCCTACCCTCATGCTAGACCAAAGCTTGATGGGGTGGTTTTTCAAACTCTCTCGGAGGCGGAAAATATGAGTCTTGTTACTCCTTTTACTTTGGTAGAAATTGAAGAAGTGGTTAGATCAAGTGATGGGAATAAAAGTCCGGGTCCGGATGGGTTCAACTACGCTTTTTTAAAAAAGTTTTGGGAGTTAATCAAAGGTGAAATCCGGATAATGTTTGACCAATTCCATGGGAACTCTTGCCTTCCAAAGAATTTTTTGTCTTATTTCGTCACGTTGATCCCTAAGGTTAGTTCTCCTAACTCCCTTACCGATTTTAGGCCCATTTCCCTTCTTGGATGTCTTTATAAATTAATTGCAAAGGTGTTGGCTAAAAGACTTGCTAAGGTGGTGATCTCTCATCTCCAATATGCGGATGACACATTGTGTATAGGGGAAGCGTCGGTGGAAAACCTTTGGGCTCTCAAGGGTATTCTTAGAGGGTTTGAGATGGCCTCCGGACTTAAAGTCAATTTTTGGAAGAGTGGGCTTATAGGATTAAATGTGTTGAATTTGAGGTATTTAGGTAAAGGAAGGGAAGAAAATGATAAGAAAGAAAAATATTATTGATGATGACCTAAAATAACATGTTTACATTATTTACATAATTTACGTAATGAAACAACCTTGGTATTTATAACCAAGGGAACTAATTTAAATTTAAACTAAATCCCTTAATCATAGGGAATAAAATAAACAAATCTAAATATATTTTCTCAACATATATAATATAAAATTTATACATATCTTAATATATTCTAACACTCCCCCTCAAGCTAAAGCTTACTAAGCTTTAGCTTGATACAAAATAAACCCTAAAATTAAAGTCCTTGAAAGCGCCAACGAAGAGGAGCAACCAAAGACGTAGTAGAGCAGCGGCCGAAGCATGAATCCATATCAAATTAAGTAAAATACCCGCGGATTAAAACATCACAAACGGAGACCCGCGGATTAAAACATCACAAACGGGACCGCGGATTAAAGTATCACAAACGGAGACCCGCGGATTAAAGCATCACAAACGGGACCGCGGATTAAAACATCACAAACGGGTAACGGAAGTAAAGGTAACGGGAACTCATGAAAAAGTGGCATGTGGGCTGCATGGGTCAGGGTAACAAAAGGGGTAAAACAAAGTTAAGTAAAGTATTAATAAGAACGAAAAGCGTAACAAAATAAAAAGGTGGAACAAAATAAAAAGAATGACGGCTAGGGTTTATATGAACAAAGTTAAGTAAAACAGCGGAATTATGTTTCAAGGTGGATACCATGGCTCTGATACCATGTTGAATTTGAGAGAAAATAATAAGGAAGAAGAATAAGATTGACAATAACACAAAAGAACGTGTTTACATTATTTACGTAATGAAACAACCTTGGTATTTATAACCAAGGGAACTAATTTAAATTTAAACTAAATCCCTTAATCATAGGGAATAAAATAAACAAATCTAAATATATTTTCTCAACATATATAATATAAAATTTATACATATCTTAATATATTCTAACACTCCCCCTCAAGCTAAAGATTACTAAGCTTTAGCTTGATACAAAATAAACCCTAAAATTAAAGTCTTACATTATTTACATTATTTACATAATTTACGTAATGAAACAACCTTGGTATTTATAACCAAGGGAACTAATTTAAATTTAAACTAAATCCCTTAATTATAGGGAATAAAATAAACAAATCTAAATATATTTTCTCAACATATATAATATAAAATTTATACATATCTTAATATATTCTAACAAAATGTTTCACCCCTTTTTGTGACGATGGCTTCTACTTTTCTTAATTGTAGACTTGGTTCAATCCCGTTCAAGTATCTTGGGCTTCCGATAGGGGCAAATCCGAAAAATGGGACTACTTGGGAACCTCTTTTGGATCATCTTCGGAAGCGATTGTTTTCGTGGCGAAACAAACACATAAGTCTTGGTGGTAGGATTGTGATGATAAATGCGGTATTAAATGCTATTCCAATTTTCTACCTTTCCTTTTTGAAAATGCCGATTAGTGTTTGGAAGCAAGTGGTTCGCATTCAAAGGGAGTTTTTATGGGGAGGAGTGAAGGGAGGTAATAAGATTAAGTGGGTGAATTGGTCGGTGGTGTGTAGGGCGAAGAGTAAGGGTGGTTTGGGAGTGCGAGATGTTAGAATAGTAAATCTTAGTCTTCTAGCTAAGTGGAGGTGGCGGCTCCTTCTTCCGGAAAGGTCTCTTTGGAAAGAAGTTCTTGTGGCTAAATATGGCGAACACATCCTTCATAGGGTGGATTGGAGCGACTTTAGAATTCCAACTACGGCGTCAAAATGGTGGAAGGATAATTGCGCTCTAGAGAAGGTGGTGGTGACTAAGAATTGGCTTGCGGAGGTGGTGATTAGGAAGGTGAGAAATGGTACCTCTACTCCCTTTTGGTCTTCTTGTTGGATAGGTGAGACTCCCCTCTCGGTTGCTTTTCCTCGGCTCTTTTCTCTTTCTAATAATAAGGAGAGTATGGTGCGAGATGTGTGTATTCTTGAAGAAGGGAGAGTTTTGTGGTCTTTTTCTTGGCGTCGGAACCTTTTTGAATGGGAAAATGATCTTGTATCTCGGTTGAGAGTGTTGCTAGAGCCGGTTGTTCTCTCCGGTGAGGATGATTTTTTGTTGTGGAGACCGGATCTGGATGGAGTTTTCTCGGTTAAATCCGCTTATAATTATTTGGGTGATGAGCTTAGGTCGGATGTGCATTTGGAGGAGGAGGTGGCGCTGATTTTTTCCCGTCTATGGGATAGTCCGGCTCCGTCTAAAGTTATCGCTTTCTCGTGGCAACTTCTTTATGATCGGATCCCTACTAGGCGGAATCTTGAGGTTAGAGGGCTTTTAGGAGTGGATATGCCTTGGGACTGTGTTGGGTGTGTGGAAACTACTAGTCATTTATTCTTGCATTGCCCAAGTGCTATGATGGTGTGGTATGAGGTCTTTAGATGGCTTGGGGGTGGTAATTGTAGCTCCTCCTTCTATGATTTCTCTTTTTGAAGTGTTGAGGGGTTCCGCGAGAAATAAGAAGACCCGGATTGGTTTCTTGATGATTTGGAATGCTACTCTGTGGTGTATTTGGAAGGCGAGGAATAAAGCTATTTTTGTTAATGGATCTTTTAATCCCAAGGAAATAGCCGAGGAAGTGAAAGTGGTTAGTTGGAAGTGGAGCCTAGCTAGAACCAAAATGTCTCCTTGTATGTTTTACGAATGGACTTGGGATCCGGGAGATTGTTTTCTTCGATAAGCGCATATTGGAGGTGTTGAGGGTGGAGTGGTTCTCCCTGATAGCTCTGTTTTCCGCGTGGTTGAATCTTTTAGGAGGGAGAGCTTGTTTTCTGTTTGTTGTTTTGGTAGTGCTTTGAAGCTGTATTTTTTTTTTTTAGGAAGTACTTATGTTGTTTTCAGGGCCTTGTAACATTACTGTATTTTGTCTATGCTTCTCTAATATTTCTTATGTTAGAGGATGCCTAATAATATTTTGCTATTTCAAAAAAATATAGGGAGATATAAAGAGTACAATCCATACTCAATCCAAACAAAAAACAAGAAGCGAAATAATACAAAAACACAACCAAAAAACAACCACAACAACCACGAAAGAGCAACAAAACACCTCTCTCTCTCTCAAAAACAAAATTGAGGATTCTTCCTACACACGAATATATATATATAAACATGGGATATGTGAATTGCATATTAACAATCAAACTATTCCTAAAAAAGTTAATTCAATGTATCTGTAGAATGCCAGAATTTCTTACGTACATGATGCTCATATATGACTATTACTTTTGTCTCAAACATTTTGTCCATATCTCTCGATTAGCCAATTTTTTTTCTCTCTTTTTTGGTAAGAAAATATGGACTTCCATGAAAACAAAGAAAAGGATCAGAATTCTGACATTAACCATGCAAGATTGAAATTTACACACCATGCTACAAATACATCAACACTTGTTTCAAATATTAATCTCGTATTTGCAATACTAATTTCAATATATTAATCTTGAAATTAATTATATATATAAAGCTATCTTGAACGGTTGACAACTAGCTAGGAAATAATATAAGCATAATTCTAAATAGTAAGCAACAATAATCGCAGCCGTACCCTAAAGGTTTTTGAGGTCTCTACAATGACATCACAATTGGGTATCACCAGTACTAATTGCCTGCATTTTACCGTAATATTAAAGTTCACAGTGTAACCACAACTGCAACAACAACCACACTTTAGAACGATGAATATAAGTTACATATCATTAATAAAATACAAAGTTTTGTGATCATTCCTTCTCTCCTTTATCCTTCCACACACACAAACATAAATAGGTGAAATTTCACAATATATTCCGTAGTTAGAAAGTGAATTAAGGATTCTAACTCTTAAATATACCTTTGATCATAAAAATATGTGGCTCCTTAAGAACCTAAAAACACTAAATTATGAGGATCATAACAATTGGCTTGGTGATGGAGTGAAATTAGGAGATTCATTCCATGCATTTGCATTACCACTTCCATTTCCATTTCCATTCCAAAATAGATTACTACTATTTCCTGAACCACTCAAGAGATTTTTTGACAAACTCAACCCTTGACAATTATTTTCTTCCATTTTTACTATGTTAACTTGAGGCATCATTCCAATAGTAACACTTGAAGAATCCGTTGCCTTAGAGCGAATAAAATTTCTTTGAGTTTCATCATTATTTTCTCCACCAAATTGAAATAATCCAATTTGTGGCTCCAAACTAGTCAAGAAAGGGAATTGTTGGTGATTCTCTTGATGTGGTTGTTGCTGCTGTTGTTGATGAACTTGTAGCGAATTCGGAAACTTCCATTGTTCACCAATGCCATTTGATAACAACAAAGATCCACCATTAGTACTATTACCAATTGAAAAACCACTACCAAGTTGAAACTCAACACTAGTATTAGTACTATTGGTAATATTCTTTGCCACCATAGAACCAATGCCTTGAGAAACATAGTCATTGTTGTTATAATGATGCAAAGAAGCCAAAAATGGGAATTGTGTAGGAAAATGAGAGATCCCTACATTCACATTAGAATTAGTGCAACCATTATTAGAAGAAGAATTTGCACTTGCTGAGCTAGAACCACCACCACCAATACCGACCTGGCGATGATCATTACGATTAGGTTTTGAAGTTGATTTTGATATTGAATTTCCTTTGCTTCTTTTATTATTCTTTCTACAACCTCCTCCAACAGGAACATTTCTAAGTGCACCTCCTCTAGTCCAATAACGACGACAAGTTTTGCAAAAATGTCGTGGTTGTGAAAGATTGTAGTTGTTATAGTAGCAAAACTTTGTGTTTGTTGATTCACATCTTGGACATTTTTGTGTTGCTCCAACATCACTTTGGTGTATCTTGGACATCTTAGCTTGATCGGTCATTGATCCATGTCTTATAGACCCTTGGTAGCTGCCATCAGCTTCAACGGTAATAGTCACCGTTGAAGCTGATGGCTGCTGCAGAGGTGATGGGTTTTGAGTTCCAATACCAATTCCTTCTTGCTGATTATATTATTTCATCACAAAAGTGTAAGGAAATAAGTTATTGAAAAAAAAGAAGAAATTATACTATTGACAAATGAATAATTGACAATATAAGTACACACACATATATACATAGTATATTCAAGAAAGAAAAAAAGATTGATTATAAAGTGTGTAGGAATATATCTTTTTTGATCAATTATATCTTCTTAGCTTTATTCATGAAGAAGCTAAAGATAGAAAAAAGTGAGAAAATAAAAAAAATTAACAATAAAGAAAAATATGTAAGCTATAGAGAATGAAAGAAAGAATTAATATTCTTGATGAAATATTAATACCTGTGGTGACCAGTTGGGTGGATCTTGATAGATTGGAAGAGAGGGGAAGACCATGGTTAAGCTTTCTATCTTTTGCAAAAGTTTTGCTGAATTCTTTAGGTGAGTGTATGTGGGTGGAGAATCACATCATCATGAGAGAGTTTGCAGAGAAAAAGAGATCATAAAGAAGGAAAAAAGATAAAGGAGTTTTGTGGGTGGGGGTGTATGTACATGTGTTTATATTTTTTTTTGTTCTTCTTTGTTTCCTATTCTTTTCCTTCTCTTTTTGTATTTTATTAAAATAATATATTTGTGTGATTATTGAAGAGCACCAAACGTGTTTCTTATTCCATAAGCACCTTTATTTTCTTCTTTTACTGTGGCATTAACATTAATTTAGATTTTATAATATCTCCAAATCACCATGCATATATGATAAGAGAGAAAGCCCTAGCCCTAGCTTTTAAATATTAATATAATGGTTTTGGGTATAACATATATATGGATATTAATTTTAACCGTACCATAGTATTTAAATATAAGGTGTAATTAGATACCAATTGTTAAAAACAATAACACTCTGGTTTTTTTCTTTTTCATAAACTAAGTATCCTCATGCGTAATTGTAAAAAATAATCTTTCAACTTTTGTACGTAGGATCCAAAAATGAATAACAAACTTTTCATATGAGTTTTAACATTGTTACATGTCTAAGTTAGATATCAAACTCAAAACTTTAATTAAGTGAGAAGAGACTCGCGTCATCTCTTATAAACGTTTTTGGATATAACGACTCTCGTTCTAAAAGATAAGAAAATTGTAAATAATGAACACTCAATATTTAATAACAAAAGTTAGGTTAAGCCTCCGACTATAAAACAGCTGCCATTCCTTTTTACTATTTCAAACTTTGAAACCATGAGGTTTTAATCTTAAAAGAATTTAGAATAATAAAAATAGAAAAATGTTAAATAGTACTTCTAGACGATGGTTAAGATAAAATGTATTGAAATGTCTTAACTTTTTTTTTTATAAAAATGCTGTTAAAATTTTTGCTTTGATTTTCATTTTTTGTTAGAAGTCATACATTGACTAAAGATATGGCAAAGATATGTCTCTCAAATTCTAATATGGTATCAGAGTCTATCCTATGTCAATTTGTTGTTTGTTGTGGAGACCTCCCATACCACCCGTTGCTGTTGATTCCACGCACCAAACACAATAGTACTGAGTGTGAGAGAGTGTGTTAGAAGTCCTACATTGGCTAGAAATATGACAAAGATAAGTGTAGTACAAACATCAACTCTCAAGCTAGCTTTTGTGGTTGAGTATAAGCCTCTCAAATTCTATTATAGTATCAGAGTCTATCCTAGATTCATTTGTTATTTGTTGTGGAGACCTCCCATATTTGAGTCACCCGTTGTTGTTGATTCCACGCACCATGTCCAATATTATTGGGCGTGAGGGGTGTGTTAGAAGTCTCACATTAGCTAGAGATACGGCAAAGATAACCTTTATAAATATAATGCAAACATCAACTCTCAAGGTAGCTTTTGTGGTTGAGTATAGACCTTTTAAATTCTAATAGTTTTCTTAACTATTGTCTTGGAGATACAGTTTAGCATGAAATATATAAATATATATAGAATTTAAAAGTAAAAAGGTGATGAGTCATGGAGTCATGGTGGGGTGGTCTTCGGTGGAAGTGTCTCAATCGAATGGACCTTTATTTCCTTTGATTCTGCTCCAGAATAAAAGTCATGGTTTTATATTCTTTATTTAATTAAACTTTATTTTTACAGTAACAGCTTTTTGCTTTTTATGTAAAATTATTATTCATTTACTATATGTTATGTGCCATAAATTTACATACCTTTTGCATATTGTCATTTCTATTTACCACTTTCAGTTCTAGATATTACAGATTTATTATATATTGTGAGCTTATGATACCAACATTTTTCGTCTGCAATAGTTTGATTTTTGATAGAAATAATTTTTAGTTGAATTTTATTTACTCTTTGATTTGACTATAAATTATCAGACTTTTTTCTAAAAATCGGAAATAAGGAAAAAATTTATATGCATATGTAGTTTTTACTTTTCCTCTCACAAATAGGTAGTTTTTTTAATTAAAAAATAATTTTCTTTTATTTTTTAAAATGAAAAAACACCAAAAATCAACTGCATGTATGGAAATACACGTAAGTTTTGTCCCTAAAATAACACACTCCTTGTTACAATCTAAGGATAGAGTAGTAAGATTCAATATGCCCTCACATATGAAGAGAGTGGAATAAATTCAAAATGAACAAAAGTAAAAGATGTGAAATATGGTACCGACAATATATGAATTGACACAAAGATGTTATAGTGGACAACGTTGAGGGAGTGGTGGCATGGGTGTGCCTCAAGAAGTTTTAATAATTTTGAATCACATTTAAAATTTTAATATCAATGTTTTAAGGTGCTTGATGCATGATATTAGTGAACTAATATACATCTTAATTGTGATTTTTGTAGAGGGTTGTTGTGTGGAAAATTTCATATGGGAAATGAGTGTCACATGGTCAAATTTAAGTTGGAGAATCACATCATCAAGTGAATTTTTATTTAGAACAATCAAACTTTACTTTAAAATGGAGGTTCAAGCTCAAGCTTCAATCGAGAGACTTAGATTCAAGTTATGAAGTTGTCACAGCAAGTAAATGAGTTTTTGAATAAAAAAAGAGCAGTAAGTGACTAAAAATGATTACAACTCAAAAATATTTTTGTTGAATTATGGAGGTTTAATCAAGTTTCACTAAAGTTTTTGGCATAGTTTAATATGAGGTTGCGGATGCTGTCGTTGCATGCAATTGCAGTCATTGCGCTTGGTGCAGTGCGCATTTCGGCTGTTACGAATAGAAATAATTTTTTATCACAAATTATATTAAGTGACATCACTATGCCACGACACTATTTAGTATTTACCTACTATACTAAAGTCTCAATTTTTTCTTTTAAGATTTTTCATTAGATCCGCTGTATTTTGGGATTTGGGGGTCTGAATATTTAAGTTTGGAGTGCTATAATGAATAATGAAATTAGCAGAGAAACTAAATAAATAAAAAATAGCAACATGGAGTGGTATAGCCAATGATAAGGTGAGAACCATCAAATAGTATGTTGTCTTTCATCCTCAGACATTGCACACTACAAATATTGTTAGGCTTGAGATTGAAGTTGCTCAATTTGAACTCAACCTCATGATGCTTTAAATGCTGCAAGCAACTGCAGAGACTAATATTTTCAAACAGTGTTTTTGAAATTGTAAGTAAGTTTTAGGTAGCCGAGGTTTTAGATGATGCTTTTACTAAGATTGTTTTCTTTCGCTCTATACAAGATAGATACAAATACTGGTTGAACTCTTTGAGCCAAGGAGTACGTAATAACATTTATTTCAATGAAGAAAACTGAAGGAAAAAAAAAAAAAATCTATTTGAGGCATAGTTTAAAGAGTTGCTTAATTAGTAAGTGTCCTCATCATGGGATACCAATTAACATCTAAATGGAAACCTTTTAAAATTGTTTGGTAGCATCAACAAAAAATAAAGTGCACACTCCACTTGTAAAAGGAACAAGGAGTGTCAATATTTTTACTTAAAAATTAATTCCAAGATAAAATTTCACCATATTGACCAGACACTTAAAATGAGCCCTATTTAATAAGTCTTATAGTGAATTTATAGTTACTAATTGTTATTGACGGCCAATGACAACAATGAGTGATGCAAGGAAAGTTGTCGCAGTGCTAGAACCCCTTTAAGGATTCAGTTTTAAAGGCTTTTTCAAGCTTCGACTAGAGTAATAGTACAATGGGGGAGATGAGTAGTTGGGTTGATGGCCAATGGGCATGAGACCTAAGATGAAGAAGATATCTCTTTGTTTGGGAACTTAACCATATGGAAATTTTTTTTGATATTCAGATCAGATCACCAATCTCTGTTGCAGACGATTTTTGGTGTTTGAGGCATGGTCTAAGTGGGATTTTCTCAGTTAAGTTGGCTTATTTGGTCCTCCGTCAGTCCATATCTAACGATGTGTTCATCTCCAAAGAGGAATTACGTTTGCTTACAAAAGTTTGAAAAACTTGGGCCCCTCAAAAGTGACAGTATTTTCTTGGCAACTTCTTTAAGATAGGTTGCCGACTCATCATAATCTCTGGCAGTGAGGTGTCATTGCGGATGCTGATGCATCCAACGCATGCAAAATAAACTATAAATTATAAACTCATGATGAAAATACTGTTACCAAACATGTTTTTTATCTTATAAGCTTATAATACATAAATTATAAGCTATAATATATAATTGTATATTCACATGAAAATATTTAAACAATAATGAATTTTTTAAATTTGTTTTTTGACAAACATGATTTTTTTTAATTAGAAAGTATAAGAGGGACAAATGATGGTGGAGGTGGGCGTAAAACCGCCAGTTGTTAAGGTGGGGAAGAAGAAATTGAAGGACATATTGTGTCAGCATATATGCAGCTGTGATGTCTATAAGGTGTGTGTGGGGGGCTCTATAGTCTTGCTTTTCTTAGCCAAGTCCCCTCTACTTTCTTGTTACTACTGTTATAGATGATGCTGCCCCACAACCATGAAACATATGTAATGTATGCATATATGAATTATGATATGATGCTAATGGCAAATATCATTTCCATGCAATGCATGGACAGTGACATGGAAGATGGTAGACATGCACTACACATCAAATCTTGATTTTAAGATTTAGATTGAGACTCTATAGATTGGACCTTACCCTACCACTATTTTGCTATTTAGGGGTAAACTTATTTATCACTATTATACTTTATCCTAATTAACGAAAATTAATTAATTAAGTTGGGTTATAATCGTAATTATAAGTTTCATTATTGTCTATCGTCGACACTCGAAGTTTCGCGCATTTCATTTGGTGGTAAAGTGAGACCACATAAAAAGCTCTTTAACATGATCTTTTTTCTCCCTAAAAGTCTCTGTTGCAATAAAAAAAATACCAAAGTGTCCTATTTTTTAGAATTTTTTTTAGTGTTTCTGATGTGTGGAAGAGGGTAGATGACGCCCTTGGGAAATAGACCAAATTAATGACAGCCTTGCCAAGGGTGCCATCTATTTCTTAATGGCTAGGGTGCTATCTACTCTCTACCACACACCAGAAACACTACATAATTTTTTCGATAAAAACATGACAATTTGATATATTTTTTTTGCAACAGTGACTTTTAGAATAAAATCCTCTCACCCTCATTTAGTCAAATTCTTCACTAAGATATGTATGATTTTTCCCTTTTCCTTTTTCTTTAAACTTTATAACTCCCACTATTTAATCGATTATGGATATTAGCCTATTCCCTTAGAGTGGGAGAATTAACTACTAATGTGAGACTCTTTTTGTTCCCATTCGGACCAATTGACCTTAATCGGTGGGATTACTAATTAAGACCTTTGAGGAGGATAAATATGGTCTTGGGTGAATAACCCTCTAATTAGTTTTCAGTTCTTTTGGCCTATGAATCTCTCGTGGTTAAGGTTATCGGTGCATCCTTTATCGAATGTAGAACTCCAAATCATATTGCCAGTGTAGAAGAGGTGGGCATTATACATTAAAATAATTGACTTCTAAGTAAGGCTCTTATTTGACAAAATATTTTCTGTTTGATACGGCTGACAATGAACCGAACCAACTCGAAAATAGTTCGAGATTGGATTCGATAATTAACTCGTTGAACTTGGTTTATGAATCAAACGAGTCAAACTTGAGTTGAAAATTAAGCTTGTTAAATAAATGAGTTGAACTTGAACTATATATAGTTCGACTCGTTTGGTTCATGAGCAACTCGATATATATAATAGTAATTTTTTTTTTGTACATGGGACCAATAAAAAACTCTTATAAAAGATAGTGATATACGCAATATATTTGTTACTTTCATAGTGTTGGATCATTAGGAAGCTGAAAATGCAAATTTTACTAGGAAAGACATTGTTCCCCTTAAATTCCAACATATTTTGGCTCATGTTTTATTTAGTAAAATTGTTTAGGAAATGGAAGTTAAGTTTGACATGACCACAAGATATAAAGTACTTTTTGGATGTTTGCAAACGGCGCATACTATCCTTAAATATCGCCTCATGATTCCTCTATTTCATATTGATGGGGTTTGTCTTCTTTGCCGTCAAACGAGCCAGGATAACTTTGGGGAACACGCAGCACATCGCAGAAAGCTTCTAGCCACGCGAAAATATCTGTGAAAAAAGAGGCGCTAATGAACGTTTTCCTGAGACTTTTACTATGGGACAAGCAACATTGTAAGCTGCTTCAAGCAAGTGGTCAAACATGAGAAAACATGTTTTGACAATAAACGTGCTATTATACCATTTGCGTTTGACACTTTTGATTTCTGCAAAGAGTTCAAAAAGTCATATATAACAATGTTATGTCTCCCAGGTCCATGGACATTGTTTATAAAAGAATTGATTTTGTTATTCAAAAAGGGTTGGTAACGCGGCTTATTGTCCATTTACTTTTCATTCATGTGTAATTATTCTATAACTATTAATGATTAATTTTTTTTAAGAGGTAGTATTAAATTTTATTGACATTTGCATTCTTTTTTGTGGACAGATTGTATCGTAGGTTCTAACTTCCAGTTCAGCTGATAGTTTTAGTGCCAAATGACAATACAAAAAGAACTTTTCATGAATAGGCAGAGGCCTCTCATTGCCTCCTCCTTATTGGATTTCTCTTCAATGCCGTGGCATCAATTAATTTCCACTTCCCTCTCTTTGCCAAAGAAAACTTGTGCATGATATGATTTAACTTCATTATGATCTTTTTCATTCCTATTCCTCTTCCTCTAGTTTGGTTTAGTCATTTCCTTTGATTTCAATCAATTAAAACTTTCTTGTTGATTTGTATCGCAACAAAATCTTTGATAATCGAATAAAATGATTTTTTTTTCTTGCTGATATAAGATCTTTGACCCTCAATAGTACCCTAAGTTATTCACACAATTTAGATCATTTAGATCTGTTGTTAAACTAATTCTCATTGGCTGAGGGGCATTTATTTTTCTATCTATATAGAATTTGATTTGAAGTCGTCATCATCATCATGATATTTTAGACCTCTTAAACATCTCTCTTGAATGATTATTATAGGATAAGATCATCCCTCCATTCTTTTTCAAGCCTCAATAGACAGACATACAATGACATCTGATTCAATTCCAATCAATAGTTAAAAATTCTAGAGTTATATCCGTAAAGGTCATTCAAGTTATTGTCCATATGTACCAAGACATATATTTATAAGGAAATTAAAGTGGAGAGGAGACTCTTTCATGTACGGGTACAATGGTTCTAACAATTTATTCATGAATGGCTCTCTTAAGATTTGTTTGAGGCACGATTTGTGGTCACTTGTTAAAGGTTGTTAAGTTCTTCGTCAACATTGTTAGGTGCTTATTGTTTTTTGGCACAAAATGCTTATTGTTGAAGAGTTTATTTTTTGTTTTCTTTTGAGGAAAAGACGTTTTTTTAGTGTAGTCTTTAATTAGTTTTTGGCTCGTTGCTGATTGTTTGTATTTTCTCATGGTCTTTCTTTTTAGGATATACCTTTTTAATAAAATTTTAATTATCGAAATCGAGAAAGTGTATAAAATCACACTCTTTCATGATGAGTTGAATTGTTCCATCATAGGCTACACTATTCAAGCACATTTACTATATGATATCTAATATCCATTGATCAATATGAATATTTCATGTCATCTATATATATAGTGGCGGAGCTAGCTTACAATATTGGGGAGGGCCGTGACAAAATTTATATATATATATATATATTTTGAAGACTCATTTAAAATTAAAAGAAATAAAACATTTGACCACCAACATAATTGTGTGGTGTGTGACTGTGGTGTGGTCGTGTGTATGTATTGTCTGTAGCTCTGTATCCTTTAGTTATATAAAAACAAGTAAAAACAAAAATAGCCCCCCGGCAAGAATCGAGCCCGACGTTCAAGACACTTCGACGTGCAAATAAGTATTTGCATAAAATGAAGATTTTAAAGAGTAAGAATAGAGTATTCGACTCTTTTGCATGAGAATGATATATTAAGTCTTCAGCGCGGAGTCAAAACCATTATTTTAAAAAGTAAGAATAGAGTATCTAACCAACATACTATTAAACCGAACTCAACGTCTAAGTGAGTCGTACTCAATGACAAATTGAGCTTAGTTTCGACAATTGTGCTGTTCCGGCTGGTTTTGATTACACATGGACAAGAAACTGAGACAGCTAGTTTCGGCTTTGAAGTTTGACAAAATATCCTCATTTTCTTGACGCACTTATAATCATTTGACTATACCGGCTTCGTTGTGAATTGAAGTTTGACAAAATATCATCATTTTAAGTTTTGTCTTCGTATCAAATAGGGTTTTTAAATTTTTTTTTATCATTTTTAGATTCTTCAGTTATATTCTGTTGCAAAAAAAATATTATGTTGTTAATTTGATGATGTGGAACAACCTAAATAATACATAAATACAAGAATAACAATTCTTAGATTTTGTTTTCTTTAAACACATCATTTATTGTAACGAAAGGACCTAGATAATACATTTTAAGAGCTTAAAGGACTTATCTGATACAAACGCAAAACTTAAAGACCTACATATGCATTTGACCTATTATCACAATTGGTTTTTATTTGAGCAATTTAGAGAGTTTATGAGCGTGTTTGCTTTATCTTTAAAAAAATGTATTTTATTTTTAAAAAAAATTAGAGATTTTTTTTGTAGTGATTTTGAAGAAAATCTAAATCTATTTGCCGTTTATTTATAATCATAAAAATCTATTATTTTAAGATGGTGAGAGATGATGAGTGATAAAAAAAATGGATTTTGATAAAAGCTGTTGAAAATAGATTCCCATTTTAATGAAATAAATGATTTTTTACTAAAATGATTTTTGAATTTTTTTGAAACAAACACAAGATAAAAAAATAGAATTTTTTGGTGAAAAATCTGAAACAAACAGGTCATATATCATACGGTGGCTAGTTATTACTAAGTTACAATTGATAAGTTAACGATTTAAATTTTAAAGTATTTGATAAAATTAGTGGTTTAATTATATATATGATGAGATATTAAATAGTTTTTATTTAGCTTAATTGCATCAATTAAGATAATAAGTGTATAGTCCAGTGAACTTAACTCAGTTGACCGAGACATTTTATTTTATATACAGAAGGCTGAAGTTCGAACTCCGGTCATCCACTTAGACTCTGTTTGGTAAAAATAGCGGTTAGCTGATATGCTAGCTTATAGCTTATAAGCTAAAAGCTATAAGCTACTTGAAATAGCATTTGAAAATAAGCTATAAGCTAGTAAAATAAGCTATAAGCTCATAGTAAAATGACCGTTACCAAGCAGAGATTTTAGCTTATAAGCTAAAAACTATAAGCTATAATCTAGTTTTTTGGCCTTCTCAAACAGAGCCTTATCCACCTTAAGGGTGTAATTTCTAATCTTTAGACTACTTGACAAAAAAATAATAAAAAATAATTAGGGTATATATAAATGGAAGGAGAAAAATAATAATACACTATAAACTCAAAGTAGCATCTCATAAAAATTATAGGAGTCCACCGGAGAATGACAATAATATCAAACAACCTTACTTCGATCATAAGAATTTTTATGCCATAAACTTGCATATTGACCTTGTCAAACAAACAAAGTCATAATATAAATTTAGTTAATAAGTTAACCATATATAAAATGAAGGTCTTTTAATAAAAATATCAGAAGGATGTCAACTTCAAAAATTACTAATCAAAAGATCTAAACATTTTTTTATCACCTCTAAGGAGGACAATAATATGATTTAGCTTTACTTTTTTTCCTTTTTTGAAAAAAAAAATGCATGTCTTTTGTTTATTTATTGCAATTACTTTCATCTATAATAAATATACCTAAAATTTATTAATTAAATGTTGATAAAAATAAAAGTTTTTAATTAGTAAAGATGAAGATTTAAATATTTCATGCCACAATGTCTGAAACATGTAGTCCAATAATATAATTAGAAATGTTGATAGAAAGAGTGTTAAGAAGACACTTTGGAGGGTTTAATTTGTATTAATGCTAACAAATTTTCCTATCATAATAAACTAAACACTAATTTTTTCCTATAAAATTATAGCTAGCTAGTTTACTTCAATTTTTTGTCCAAGATTGTGTGTATTGATGAAAATCACATTATATAGACTCAAAATGAATAACTTAGTTGGATAAACTCATTTAAAAGGACAAATAATGTAAAGTCAATGAATCAAAATTTGAGCTTTCATAGAAATTACTAAGAAACCACAAATTCTAGTCAATATTATGGCAACGTTGTGATGGCACTATTTCAAAGTCACCCATTTTTATTTTATTAGGCAAATCATTCTATGTACTATTACTTGGCCAGTTGACATTATAAATTTGTACTTATCTTTGGTTAATTGAATTTATTAGTTTCATGCTATAAAATTCCACAAACTACATCACATTTGTACAAAGAAACAAAGTTTTAATTTATTTTAGAACTATTGTGAACAAAAATAACTTATTTTAGAACTGAAAATTTGAAGGCTTTGAGATGGAAAGTAACACAAATACTACTACTACTACTAGCACCCCCTCAAGCTCAACAGTTTCAAGAACTGTTCTTTTACTTATGAGGGTGTTAACTTTTGTGTCTCTTCTCATTGCTCTCATACTCATTGTCTTAACAAAGGATGATGATGCTGAAATCAAGTTCAAAGATATCCATGCTTATCGGTGAGAATTATTGTAGCTCTCTAATTAATTATCCAATATGATTAATGTTATAATTTGCAATTAATATGAAACGATTTTTTTATCTTTTTATATTAACCCTCTGGTTTTCGAAACGGGATCTGATAATACAAAGTTCGGCTGCGAGATTTTATATCGTTTACATGTAACTAGCTAGCTATTAATCATTTTCTTTCCTTTTATATTAACAAGCTACAATTTTGAAAATGTAGATACATGATCTCAACAATAGTAATTGGGTTTGCATACAATTCTCTGCAAATGGCACTTTCAATTTTCAGTTTAGTATCAGGAAATCGTGTATTAAATGGTGATGGAGGATACAAGTTTGATTTTTATGGTGATAAGGTACATCTGCATCCCATAACAAGTCTTCAAGTATAGGGAATAATATTTTCTACACTATATATATATTATATATGTTCGAGTTTAATTTATATACATAAATTACACCGTCAACAAATCACAATGCATGCATGATTCATATATATGCGACTTTAAAATTATTTATGATTAAAGTCAAATATTTTTTAGTTTAAAGAATATGCACTGTCAGTGTGAATTAATTTATATCAAGAAAATGAAATTAAGTGGGATGACGTGGCAAAAAATATTGTGATTGATTGTCGGTAACTTACACTTTCCGTTTATATTCCTTTTTTCTCAACATTTTTAATGATCATAGAGTTATGATGGATTAACATTTTAAAATAAATTTATACTATTGATTGATGTATAGGAATTAAATATTATATGTTTTTTTTTATCTCAATTTATTGTCATTTTAAATTAAATTTTATTTTTTCTTGGACAGATTATATCATATTTTCTACTCTCCGGTTCAGCTGCTGGATTTGGTGCCACTGAAGATCTTCATAGATTTTTCAAAGCAGCAGAAGAACCCTTAAATTCATTCTTTGGAAAGGCTAATGCCTCAGCTAGTCTTCTTCTATTTGGATTCATAGCCACTGCCATAGCATCAATTTTCACCTCATTTGCTTTGCCAAAAAAAGCTAAATAGCATCAATTTCATTTCATTTAATTGCTTTTCCAAAGAAAGCTTAGTTTGATGCACAAAATTATCTATGTTCCTAAATTAATATTTTATTTTCCTTTCTCTTGTTTGGTTTTAATTCACTAGGTTTCTTAATTGTTGGTCAATCAATTCTATTTATGTTTTGTAATAAATTTGTATATTCGTTCCTTATTTTCTTAAAATTTCATGAATTGTACTTGTTTTGATATTTTAATAAAATGGATGAATTCTATTATTAAAAACAAAACAAAAATGGATGAATTCCTCTTTTCTTACTTCAATAGTCACGATATGAAAGTGGTGGAATAATTTTGAATTTCGTAGCTCATGTAACTCTTCCATAGCAAAATTAGTCCCCACCTAAATTGGATTGTGTGCAGTCACACCGAATGAAGTTAGGATATATGTACGTCTGATCTAATTTTAAGATAAGATTTTAATTATTTTTAGATATAAAATTCAAGTTAAAAATATGGACAGTCAACGCGGCCACCTTTTCTCAACTACACATGATCTGGATCCTCTCGGCCGCAACTCATCTTTCTCCATTTGATGCAAAATTTCATTAATTTGTTTTGATAGACTAAAGTTTCAATGAAGCGAATTAAACAAGGTATTTCAATGCAAGAACATCTCTCTATGTTACCCGGTCCTTGTTAGTTCCAACTGATAATGCTCATTGTTTTCGACGGTCTTAACTCCGGAGCTTGTCGTTAAAAACTTAATCTCTTTATTTTTAGCATAGTTACACCAATTAAATTAAAGGTTTTAATATGTAAAGATGAAAATTTTAATATTTCATAGTTTACAAAAATACGTGTATCCCGATGATATAATTTGAGATGTTGATCGAAGGATTATTAAGAATGAGATTCGATGGGTTTTTTTTTTTTTTGGTATTCACCACCAGTTTAATCTGGTTCGGGGGTCAGTTTTGGCATCAAGTGGTCAGCCTCCTCCCGATCGCAGTTGCGGAGATCGAACCGCAGTCCTTCCTACCAAGTTCAACGCTAATCACCATTGAACCAACTAACGATCAGTTGACTTGATGGGTTTAATACATACAGCTAACAATTTGTCCCCGTAAAAATATAGCTAGTTTACCACAATAATAGTCTTCAAATTTTTGTCCAAAATTGTGTTTATTGAAAATTACATCATATAGACTCGAAGTATGTAACAAGTTGGATAAACTCATTTAAGAGGATTCTATCAATATTGAAAGCATTTTCAATCAAGTGGTAGGGTAAGGGAGTTTATATTGACTCAGTCAGTAGTAGGCAGTTGATTTCATTTAGTTGATCAATAAGAGCAACACCATAAATAGGAGGAGGTAGCATCTGATCTAGTTTCATCTGTCGATTGATTAATTTTTTTTATCATATGTAAAATTCTTTTATTTTATAAACAAAAGAATTATTAATAAAGAGAAATACAAGGGATACTCTAACCTTTATAATAAGAGTAATTTAGGGTGTGTTTAGTTCAACGGAGGGGAGGGGATGGATTTTAATGGAGGGGAGGGAAGAGGAGGGGAGGGAGAGGGGAGTTGTTTAATTAAATACGTGTTTGGTTCAAAAGATGCCAGGGGAGGGAAGGGGAGGTATTTTAACAAGGATAATTTTGTCAATATAAACTTTTAATATTCCAACAAGGATAATTTAAGATTTTAACAAATTAATTGAGGGTAATTTTGTCAATATAAGAAATTAGATTTTAGTTTCCCTCCCCTCCCATCCAAATCCTCCCAAATTGGGGGAAACAAAAATTGAGCTATATTACATCCCCTCCCCCTCACAAAAAATTGAACCAAACATAAAAATTTAAAATATCACCTCACCTCCCCTCCCCTCCCCTCCAAAAACCCCGAACCAAAATCATTGTGTGAGTGAGAGGACTCTACCCAATTTTGATGAAGTGGTGTAGGGCCATCCTCGAAATTTTGGGTGTCATGTCAGAATTATAAATTTGCTATATCATTTTTAGGGGTGTATGTGGGCCGGTTTGGGTTGGGTTTGGCCAAAACCAAAACCCGAACAACATAGGGTACTCTGGATTGTGTCCAATAAAATAATCACCCGTTATAACATTGGGGCGGGTTGGATAAACCCACTAATTTCCGGGTTGGATTGAGTTGGATACTGGGTTACCCAAATTATTATTTTATTTTTTAAAATTAAATAACTAAATGACAAATCATCATATTTTTTTCAAAAAAATAACTCGACCATTGTATTTTCTTAAAAACTAGTGTAACATATTTGCACTATGAAAAATAACCACCCATTTTGGTCGGGTAAACCCACTAATTTTCCGGATGGATAGTGAGTTACCCAAATAATTTTACTATTTTTCCTAATATTAAATGACTAAACGATGAATTGTCATATTTGTTTTATAAAAATAACTTAATCTTTTTATTTTCTTAAAACATGATGTAACTTATTTTCACTATGAAAAATATTTAACTATCAAACGGAAAAATATTTAGTATTTTTATAAAAAATATTAAAAAAACTATAATACTATTGGATTGGTGGATTTATTGGGTTGGGTCCAATTTTGCCCAAAATCCAATTTTATTTATGGGTTTTTCATTTTTATAATCCATATTCACCCAATTACCCGACCCAACCCAACTTTTTGGGTTGGATTGAATGGGTTTGGTTAGGTCGACCGGATTTGTCCGATCCATATACACCCCCTACTCATTTTGTTTATAAATCACAATTTAATTTATGTTTTTGATAGATTTATATGTCATATAATTATAAACATAGATAATTGTAAAAAATTACATCAATATTAAAAAGTTCACACCAAATTAAAACTACAATAGAATTATGACAAAAATAATTAGGCAAATGCTAACGAGTGCCTTCGGGGCACTCTGTAAGCCCTTAAATAGTAAGTTTTTTTATAGATTTTTATGGAAATATGTAAAGTCAGCGCATTGAAAATTGTGATGTTTAATTTTTTAAATAAAAAATTTCTTTAAATGAAATGCTTAAAGAGTGCACTGGAAGCACTCATTAGCAAGACCCAAATAATATATGTATATCAATCAATCCAAACATATATCACTAGCGTCCCACACAAACATTCAATATAATGTCCCTAAACAAATTTTGGTGCCCCAAATATTTTGGTGCAGCCACCGTTCCTCTTAAACACCCTCTAAAATCCTCTGAGTGTTACAAAACTTCTACCAAATTATGTGCTCGAAAGTCAGACACGAGAGTCACATGTCCTTACAGAAAAATCTTTAAAAAGATTATTTAATCCGTAAAAGAGTATTCACCGATTCTTGAAACTGCAGGCCAATCTTTATAATCTATATAAATAATTAAAAGAAAAAAACTAATGACTATATAATTTTTTTTATTGTATGGTAACTATACGCAGAAGACACAAATGCTACAGCTATAGTAATAGTCAACCAATGTGAAGTCAATGTATCAAAATATGAGCTTTCATAGAAATTATTAGGCAACCACAAATTATATAGTCAATATGATGGCCACGTTGTGATGCCACTATTTCAAAGTCACCCCATTTTATTTTATTAGGCAAATCATTCTATTTATCTCTACTAGGCCAGTTGACATTGAACTTATATTTTGGTTAATTAAATTAATCAAATTCGTACTATAAAAAGCTACAAACTACATCACTTTTGTACAAAGAAATAAAGTTTATTTATTTATTTTAGGACTAAGAATTTAGAAGGTTTTGAAATGGAGAATAACACAAATACTACTCCAACTACAACTACAACTAGAACTAGCAAACCCTCAAACTCAACAATTTCAAGAACTGTTCTTTTAGGTTTAAGGGTGTTGACTTTTGTGTTTCTTCTCATTGCTCTCATACTCATTGTCTTAACAAAGGATGATGATGCTGAAATCAAGTTCAAAGATATTCATGCTTATCGGTGAGCATTATTGTAGTTTATAGTTCTCCAATTAATTCTCCAACATGATTAATATTCACATGTAACTAGCTAGTTATATGAGTATTTTTTTTTTTTTTTGATGAAATGAATAATCTTTTATAGTTCTCCAAGGGTGCCAAAAAAACTCTCAAAATGTAGAGAGCTTGTTTTAGGCCCATATCCTGGGCCTCAATATGTAGATGATTGAACAATGGAAAATAGGTGTCAATTTTGTGTGGCTCTTATCATAAAAATTTACTCTTTCGCCCCAACGTTTCTTTTATATCCCCTAAACATGCAAAAAATTTCTATTTGTATTTACCGAAGTTTCTTTTAGTGTAAATTTTACACTAAATTTTTTTTCGATTTTTATTTGTCAATTTTTTTTGCATGTTTAGGGGGCATAAAAGAAAGGTGAGAAGAGTAAATTTCCTTATCATATGGCTACTAACAAATTATTAATAAAATCAAAGTGTTGGCTCAAACTAAGAATATAGAAAATCTATATATTTTTTTGTTCTTTTTCCTTCTATATTAACTAGCTACAATTTTGAAAATGTAGATACATGATCTCGACAATAGTAATTGGATTTGCATACAATCTCCTACAAATGGCACTTTCAATTTTCACTGTGGTATCAGGAAATCGTGTATTAAATGGCGACGGGGGCTATAAGTTTGATTTTTATGGTGATAAGGTACATTTACATCCCATAACATAAGTCTACGGAGTAATATTTCTAGAGTTTAACAGTTTTGCATGATTTCTAGAGTTTAATCGTTTTGCATGTTCGGTGTAAAATTATTTTATACATGTATTCAATAATATTTTGTCACATCATTTAATGAATATGACACGTTATGTATTTTAAAATACATTATATGATGTAGAACATATCATTGAATGCATCTGTAAAAAAAATTTACACTCACAATGTAGAACAATTTAACTCATTTGTTTAATCTTTTGTTCTCAATATATTGTCATTTTAAACAACATTTGGTTTTTTTTTTTTAACAGATAATATCATACTTTCTACTTTCCGGTTGTGCTGCTGGATTTGGTGCCTCAGAAGATCTTCATAGATTCTTCAAAGCAGCAGAATTTCCCTTAAACTCATTTTTTGGAAAGGCTAATGCCTCAGCTAGCCTTCTTCTATTTGGATTCATAGCCACAGCCATAGCATCAATTTTCACCTCATTTGCTTTGCCAAAAAGAGCTTAGTTTGATGCACTGTTTTTATTTTTTTTTCAGTATCGGTATCCGACCCACTAGACCACTTAATTTGATTTTAGGATCAGTTCTGACATTAAGTGGTTTTATTTCCATCATGATGCTCTTTGTTTTTAGATAATTATTACTATTCTCTTTTGGTTTTATCCGGTCTCTATTCGTCTTGTACAAAGACCGATTATTAATAATAATATATTTGCCGTTAAAAAAAAAAAATTGAGTTTGGATCCTTACGTATAAAAGAGTCAGAGTCTATTTCTGAATACTTTTCAAGAGTGATCGTTGTTTCAAATTAATTAAAAAGAAACAGTGATAACTTAGAAGATGTGAGGATTGTGGAGAAAATACTTCATTCATTGGATCCCAAATTTTAGCATAATGTTGTGACAATTGAGGAAACCAACGATTGATAGACCGTGATAATATAGAAACTTCAAGGATCATCAGACCCGTCTTTGGACATGGGTAGGCTGGGCTCCAGCCTCCAAAAATTGGGGCCTCAATTTATTATTATTATTATATAGGTTGTTATATTAAAGGGGGTTTAAGTAGTAATAACAAGATTCAGTAATAATATAAGTTCGGAAAAATATATTAACAACAAAAAAAAGGCTAGAAAGGAGATTTTTTTTAAGTAGCTAAACAATATTTTGATGATATTGATTATAATATGAGTTTTTATGTTAGTCACAAGGATGAATGATTAATTTATTGAAATTGTTTACATACAGTTTAAATATATTATGTTCTTTTTTAAAAAAATTATATTTTTATTAGGGGCTCATTTTATTATTTGTCCGGGATCTCTAAATACTCGGGGACGAACCTGAGGATCATTACAAGCTTATGAAGATTAGCACACGAAGAAGAAAGAGATCACTAAGAAACTATTCAAGTTGCAAATAAAGGAGAAAGAAGAAAGTCAACGAAATGAGAGAAGCTAACTGAGTTGAGGTAGAGGTCAAGGACGAGGTCACGACCGTAGACAATTTGGACGCCGTAACAGTGGAAGGGGGGTCAAATTTCATCAGTAGTAGTCATGAGAAACCTCAAAGACAAGGTATGATAATTCAGAAATTTGGCCACTACTCTTTTGAATGTAGATTTGCCAAAAATAGAGCCGAGGAGGAGACTAACTATGTGGGGAAAAAAAATGAAAATTTTGAAACTATTCTTTTTTTTTTTTATAAAAGACGAAATCCATTAACCAGAAAACAAAGGGTTTACAATTCTCATATCTTTATGGATATGAGGCGTTATACAAGTGGGAAAATTTGTGGACCAATCTTTGTTGGGCTCTTGGATGGCCCATCTTGCTAAGTCATGTGTAGCTTGATTTCCCTTCATGTTTATCCAAGAGACTGAGATGTGGTTCAGAGAAACGCGAACCCTATCACACATTCGCACAACCTGGCCCCAATTGGATCTGGGAAACTGATGTTTATTCACGGCGAGCACAATCTTCTCTGCATCGAGTTCAATAATCGTGTTACTGTAGCGATTCTTCTCCACTAATTTGAGTGCTTCGAAGAGACCTGTTGCTTCCGCCATATCTGCATCGTGATCACCATTGCAAACTCGGGTTGCCGCTCCAATGCAGCGGCCATCGTCGCTCCGCACGAGCATTCCAAAACCCCAACGGCCATCACTGGTTAAGTGAGCATCCACGTTGAGCTTGAGGAAATTCGAGGGAGGGGGACTCCAGCTTATGTTGTTACGGACAATGGAGTTTGGTGGTATAGAGGACGAGATACGATCAACAACAAGGTGGTGGTGGTACTCAGACAAGGTCTTCATAGCGCGTTCAACAACTTCTGAAGCAGGTGTGTCTTTATTATGAAAAACTTTGTTGTTTCGGCCTAGCCATATACTATATGTTATAGTCGCTATGATTTGCATGCACTCTTTAGTAGAGTTTGTCAACATATATCTTAACCAATCTGAGAATGTTAGGGGCTGTATTTGAGTAGTCATAATTGTTACGGGGGAGCCAAACCAAACCATTCTAGCCCAATCACAACATATGAAGGCGTGGTCAATAATTTCAGGGCTCTTATTGCATCTGGGAAAATTAAGTCACAAACAATGCCCTTTTTGATGAGGTTAGATTTAACAGGAACAACATTATGCAGGATCCTCCATAATAAATGGAGTTGCTTAGGGGGGGCTTCAATATTCCGAAGATTGTTCCAATTAGGGGAATCCTCAAGCTGATTGCTAGTATGAGCTTGAGCAGAGTTATTAGACTCCCATTCTATTTGGGCATTGTAGCCAGATTTGACAGTGTAGGATCCATCAGTTGTACCCTGCCAGCACACAACATCCTCCTCAAGGTTATAAGATAGGGGAATTTGGAGGATTTGATTAGCTTCAATAGGGATGAAGTTTTGTTTAATAATTTGAGGGTTCCAATTGTGGCTGGATGGATCAATGAGGTCTCTGACATACTGAAGAGGTGTGTTAGTAGGTTTTGTAGTCCATATAGTGTTTCCTACTTGGGGGTTTATCCATCTGTCCTCCCATATATTGATATGTTGCCCATTTCCTACAATCCAAAACAACCCTTCTTTAGGATCCATCTAGCTTGGTGTATACTCTTCCAGGAATAGCTAGGTCGGGTCCATTTCTTTGCTTGAAAAAAACTGTGATGAGGGAAATACTTGGCTTTTAGGGTTCTGGACATGAGAGAGTTTGGCTTAGTGAGAATTCTCCAACCTTGCTTTGCTAGTAAAGCTTCATTGAAAGCTTTGAGGTCTCTAAATCCCATACCACCACCTTTTTTCTGTTTGCAAGTCTTTTTCCAGCTAACCCAATGGATTTTCCTTTTATCCACATTACTGCCCCACCAGAAACGACATATCATAATTTCCATTTGATTGCACAACCCTTTTGGGATTAAAAAGTTGCTCATTAGGTAAGTAGAAATGGCTTGGGCTACAACTTTTATGAGAGTTCCTCTACCAGCAAAGGATAACTGTTTTTCTTTCCATCCCTTAAGCTTTTTCCAAATTTTGTCTTGAATAAAGTTGAAAACTTGAGTTTTGGACTTTCCAATAACAGTAGGTTGACCCAAGTATTTTGAGTAATTGTCAACAATGGCCATAGGTAGAATCTGATGAATAGCTTGCCTCATAGTTGTAGAGACTTTTTCACTAAAAATAATTTCTGATTTCTGGTAGTTAACCAACTGCCCAGAAGCCTGCTGGTACTGGGTAATGATGGTTTGGATTTGGTTAGTTTCTTCTGCATTAGCCCTGCAAAACATGAGGTTGTCATCAGCAAAAAACAAATGAGTTATCTCTGGTGCTCCTGGGGAAATTTTTACCCCATGAATGAGCTTTGTAGCTTGAGCTTTATTGATAAGAGCAGAGAGAACATCAGCACAAATAATAAATAGATAGGGAGAGAAAGGGTATCCCTGTCTGAGGCCCCTCTTTGGTAGGAAAGACTTAGTACGTTTCTCGTTCACCAATATGGAAAAGGAGACAGTTGAAACACACTTCATAATGGTGGTGATTATATTTTGGGGGAAATTCATAGATTCCAAAGTAGATTTTAGAAAGTCTCACTCTATCCTGTTATAGGCCTTAGCCATATCTGTTTTGATTCCCACAAAACCTGTTTTACTGGTGGTTTGGTTCAAGTAGTGGAATATCTCGTTCGCTATAATGGTATTATCAGAGATAAGTCTCCCCAAGACAAAGGCACTTTGGTTAGGGCTAATGATGGTAGGAAGTATAGTTTTGAGTCTATTTGCAATGGCTTTTGTGATGATCTTCAGAGTCACATTGCATAGGGAAATGGGTCTAAATTCACTGGGGTAAGAGGGTTTATTTATTTTTGGGATGAGGCATATGTGAGTGTCATTGTAGGGCTGAGGGCTCCCACCCTGGTTTAGAACCCAAAGCACTTCCTTAGTGATGTCTCTGCCCACTATGTCCCAGTAGGTATGATAAAACCTCCCTAGTAAACCATCAGGGCCCGGAGCAGCTAGACTTTTCATGTCCTTAATAGCTATAAACATCTCTTCAGCTGTAAACTCTTTCTGCAAATAATCATGCATCTCTTGGTCCAATCTGTTTTGAACAACCTGAACTGTATCAGCCACATTTGTAATAATTGATTAGTAAACAGTTGCTGGAAGTGGTTTATGAATATATTTTCAATTTCCTCTTGATCATTATGCCGGATGTCCATAGGGTCTTTTATGCTGTCAATTGTATTCTTCCTTCGTCTTTGGCCAGCTTTTTGATGGAAAAACTTCGTATTTTTATCTCTATGAGTGAGCCAGAGAGCCTTAGACCTTTGACTCCACCACATTTCCTCTTTTTCAAGCAGGTCATCCAATTCCCGTTCCTTTTGTTGTAACTTTTGGGGGAGGTCTTGAGTGTTCTGGCTTTGTTGTAAATTGTAGAGCTCCAGTTGAGTTTCCTTGATTCTCTTAGGAATGATACCAAAAGTTTTTCTACCCCAATTATGAAGGGTAGTAAGTGTGTGATGTAATTTCCTATCTAAACTGCCTTTGTGTTGCCAAGCATCCCTAACAATGTTTATATGATTCTCATCAGTAATCCAGATTTACTCAAACTTTCTAGTGACCTGTTTGATATTAGTAGCCCTGTTACAAAAAATATAATAGAAATCTAAAATGAGAGGGCAATGATCAGATTTATATCTAACAAGGTGATTATTAGTAAAATTTGGAAAGGTAGAAATCCAATTAGAAGTGGCTAAGAAACGATCTAGCCTGGATTGGATAAGATGGTCTCCTTGGTGTTTGTTAGTCCAAGTGTAAGTGTTGCCCTTAAATCCCAGGTCCTGCAAATCACAGTGAGCCAAATTGTTTCTAAAGCTAGTAGTAATATTTGGTTCAATGGGGTTGCCCCCATATTTCTCCTCCGATGTTAAGACAAGGTTGAAATCCCCAAATACCAACCAGTTAGAATGAACATTAATACAAGATAAATCATTTATTAAGCGACAACTAAGATATTTATTAAGAGCTTGAGGATAGCCATAAATGCCTGTAGCCCTCCAGCTGTGATTGTTAAGAGTGGAGTGGAGTAACATATCAATGTAGTTAAAATCAAAATTCTTTATTTCCATGTTAGCAGTACAATGGTTCCACAATAGAGTAAGCCCCCCAGCCCTCCCCCCACCTGTAACTGAGCAGTTAATAATGTGAGGGGTGTAGCTATCTCTATATCTGTTGAGGAACTGAAATTGAAAGTCCAACAATTTAGTTTCCATAAGAAAAACGATATCAGGTTGGTGATTGGTAAGCAGCTTTTTTAGAGCTCGCACTGTCTTGGGGTTACCAAATCCCTGACAGTTCCAAGATAAGATTTTCATAGATGTGGGCAGGCCTGCTTTGCAGAGCCTACCCTTGATATTTCCTCCATCTTCTGTCTTTTTGTTTGGAAGCTAGGATTTTGAGGTGTCAATTCTTGTGTCATTTCCGTGCTCAGAGCTGCATTGTTGTATGTTAATCTATGTGCTTTTTTACTTCTGTCAGAGGCCTGTAGGTCATTTATAGGAGGATTTTCCATGTTCTAATTTTGTTGGTTTGTTTGTTGTGACTGATTCTGCTCAGCTGAGCTCTCATGTGGGGTGTGGACCTTCATAGTAGCTAGCTTTTCTAGGAGCTCTGTGGGCACAGGAGGGCTGTAGTGGCCAAAGTTCTTTGAGTGGGAGGGGTTACTGTAGAACTTTTTGTCTTTGTCTTCCATTTTCCTTCTGCCATACTGGTTGGATCTAATCCAAGGTCCTAGGGGGGCTAGTGTGTCCAGATCAAGAGCCTGATTTCTACATAAACTTTCACTATGTCTAATCAGACCACATTTAAAGCATGCTTGTGGGAGTTTTTCATATCTATAGTCAATCCAGCTTGTGCCATCTATAGGGTTACCTACATGAATTCCAGAGGTGATTGGGTTGTTTATGTTGATGGCGACTTTAATCTTTATTATGACATTCTTTCCTGGATACTCATAAAATTCAGAGGCTTCAACCTTCCCCATTAATGCTCCAATACTTTCACCCATTTTTTTTGGTTTTGCAGTGTGGAGGGAGGCCCCAGAGTTGAATCCAGATGGGGACATGATCAAAATCCAGAGATTGCAATTCTGTTCCTCTGTCCCAGGGTTTTACCACCAGCCAAGAGTTCCTAAAAGTCCGAGGATTTCCTAGAAGGATCCTATCTTGGTCAGCTGGGTTTTTCATAAAAAATTGTAGGAATCTTCCCCCCAGTTCCTGGATTTTTAGGCCTTCAGGTGCGCCCCATATGTTTTCCAATCCATGTTGGATAGAACTCACATGGATTGGCTTGTTTGTTAGGATTTTTCCTATGATGCTTTTGGAGCAAGCAGAAACTCCCTCATCAATCTCAGTGTCAGAATATAGAAAAGACTGTGGGAAAGTTGGTGTTGGAGGTGGATGGTTCCTACTATTGGAAGATTCTGGTGTGGCATTCTGGTGATTCTGATTTCTGGTTTCTTGGTTTATATTTGTGCTGAAAATAAGGTTTTGGTGGGGGAGGGGTTGATTGGTAGTGTAATTTCTAGGTTCCTGGTTAATTTGTGTCTTGATAGTGAGGGTTTGGGGTGGTCTTTCAGAGGAGGTTATTATCTGAGGTGTTTTGTTCATGATGCATGTTTAAAGAATCAAGAAAAAAGGTACAAGAACAAGGAGAAAGAAGCAGGTTAACAGTAGCAAGAAAGGAAAAGAAGAGGGTGGAGATTTGGAAAGCTAGGAACCAAACTTAATAGTACAGACACATAGGTAGTGTGTAATAGCAGTAATGATAAGGGAGAAGAAACCTGGCTGTGATCACTTTCTACAGAGTGATTTGTTACTGGTCAGGGTGAACAATTTCTGCAAAGATGATTACTGATGTGTAGGCGAAAAGGGAGCCAAGACCTTCAATTGTTGTTTTCAGATATGGTGACCATCCACGAGGGAGACAACTACTAAGCATTAACTGCATAGGCCATGGAGAGTTTCTTCAAGATGAAGATCTTCTTGAACTGTTCTTGATCTTCTTGGAGCGTTTTTTCGAAGAATGAAGTGGTTCCCTTTTTATTTTATTTTATTTTTAAACAACTTACCTTTATTTTTTAATTTAATTTCAGCCAATCTGTGAATTTTAAATTTACCAATTTTGAAACTATTCTACTAGCACGTGGATGCAATGAAGGAAGTTAAGAAAATTCATTGTACTTTGGCACTGGTGCAAACAACCAAATATTTGGAAAAATGAGCATGTTCGTGGAACTTGATGAATCAATTAGTAGTAATGTTTCATTCGGCGATGATTCCAATTAGATTCCATTGAAAGGTAAAGGTAATATCTTAATTCGCTTGAAAGATGGAAGACATCAATTAATTTCAAATGTCTACTATATGTCCAAAATATGAAGAACAATATTTTGAATTTGGGATAAGCCCAAGCCCAAACAATTTTACCCGACTCAAACCCTATTTACCTAAACCCTAAATTTACAATTTCCTCTTCCAAGTCATTCTATCAGCCGCTCCTTCTCTTTATTTTTTTCAACAACTTTTCTTCATTCAGCCTTTCATCATCAGCTCACATCTTCATCCATCTCTTCTTCCAACGTTCAACCTCCAACATTTTTCCCTCATTTTACTTATTTTGCTCTAATTTCATTTCTTCTATTAGGTTTCAGTTTGGTTTCCTTGATCCAGTCACATAGGTTAAAAGGAAAATTGAAATTTATTTTGATCTCTGTGTATAAAATGAAGCATCTATAGTATCAATTGATATATATGATATCGATTTTGTGTTGATGTGAAAAACGAAGATTGTAAACAAACAAATTGATTATTATTGGCATCAATAACATGCTTTGTGTTGTGTTCAATTGGGTTATAGAATATGATAAGTATCTTGTATGTTTAATTACTTGAATGTATATTTGGAAATAACTAATTGGAAAATCAGTTAATTGAAATGTAGTGCCATGGTTGCAATTTATAGAACCCTTTGCCATATGGAGATGATATTCCCTCCATCTTTCTTCACTATTATGGTTCATTTGGTTATTCAGCTTGGAGAGGAAGCAATGCTTGATGGACCCGTGCATATAGATGGATGTATTATGTTGAGAGGTATCCTGTATTTGTATTTAGTTAATCAAAAACTATAATGATTTTATTTTGTTTACTCGTACTTCCTTATTTTTTAGGAGCCTTGGACATTTAAAATCACATGTTCGTAACATGGCTGCACGAGAAGGTTGTATAGCGCAAGGATACATATATTGTGGAAGAATGTCATCTTATATTTTGTTCAAGATATTTGGAGGATGGGAACATTGAAAAAAGGTTCAATACACCAAGATGCAATGACGATGACAATGAGGTTAGTTCTAGTAGTGAATCGACTATTTTGTTGAAATTGTTTTCTACATTGGTTAAGTCTGTTGGAGCTACCATAATTTTTTCCCTTCCAAAGGTGATTCAAGCTCATCGCTATGTGCTAGCCAATTGTGAATTAGTTGATCCATTTCGTAAGTAAGTGTTATGTTTATGCATATAGTTAATATTCAAAATTAACGTGTTAAAGTTTATAAGCCACAGTATGACATTTTAGTTGCGGTTTTGACTGTGGCTAAAGGGCGTGTTTTTTGTAGTGATATAAACCATCAACCAAAACTTTTCCAAGAAATCACTTCATATTTTACGCATAGTTAGAAGGATTTCTTACAAAAAATAGTTACAAAAAATTTCATATATTAGATATGCAAAACAATACCCACCATATAGGAGTATGTCTATAATATAGACCATATACATTAAATTTTCAAAAAATTTAAAAATTAATTTTCTCTAATATAGACTAGGTACATTTAACTCTTAATGAATCTAAAAAAAATCTCCTATATTAACAACCAGAGGAAGTATTGTTTGGGCATGTGCCATAAGCTTTTATAAAAACCGGGTCTTTCAAAAACAGAGGCCCATTCAAAATACTTCATTATCTACTCTCTCTCAGTATCAATTCTCTTTAACATAATGATGCTTCTGATACAGTGCAAGATTACGAGAAAGAAGAGAACAATGAGGAGATGGAAGCCCAAGTCCATTTTCAAAAAAATTCCCATATAACTTCAGTCAAAAGTATTTACTAGGCTATGTGTGAAGGATCAATCAAGAGCTATGTTTATCTCGCAGTCGTGGCATGAATCCACTGTTGGTTGTTGCGGTACATCTTTCAGTAATGTTGTATATAGGATGAATGCATGCCATGATTGTGAGACAAACATAACTCTTGATTTATCCTTCACACACAGCCTAACAAATATATTTGATTGAAGTTCTATGGGAATTTTTTTGAAAAATGACTTGGGTTTCCTTCTCCCCATTGTTCTCTTCTTTCTCGTAATCTTGCACTTTATCGGAAGCATCATTATGTGCTCATTAGAGAGAACTAATATTGAGAGATAGTGGATAATAAAGTACTGTGAATGAGTCTCTATTTTTGAAAAACCTGGTTCTTAATTTTTATATATATATATATATATATATATATATATATATGGCGCACATGCCCAAACAATACTCTCTCCGGTCTTTAATATATGAGAAAATTTATTTTTTAGATTCATTGAGAGTTCAATGTACCTGGTCTACATTAGAGAAATTTTACGTTTTAGATTCATTGAGAGTTCAATGTACTTGGTCTATATTAGAAAAATTTTACTTTTACTTTTTAGATTCATTAAGAGTTTAATGTATACCTGATCTATATTAGAGAAATTTTATTTTTTAGATTTATTTAGAATCTAATGTATTTGGTCTATATTACGGCCAAATAGATTAGAAACTGTCTTGCATATCAAATATAAAAGCGAAAAAGGTATTGTCTTGCATATAATGCGATTATTGTAGAATGTAAATGCTGTACACAAATTTTGTCCTTACTGAACTTGTTGATCTGCACACAACTCCTACAAAATTGGGACTCTCCTAATTTTCTCAAAGATTATTAAGTTAAAAGTTATACTCTCCTCCCATGTTTACTCTATTTTATAACTTTTTTTAATGGAATCCCCTTGGATTTGTCCGTTGGCATTGACTTGAAATTTAGGAGTGTGTTTCTCCTTAAAGTTCAGGTTCGATTCTCTTAGCTTCTTCAATTTTTTTTTTAATCAAACTATTAATGCATTTTTTTCATTTTGTTTTGTAATGTTTAATAGTTACTCCCTCCGTTTTTTTTGGTGTCCGTTTAGAATAGTAACACTAAATTAAAAAAATTGAATTTTTGCATCTTATCTTCCTATTATACCCTCATCAATAGATTTATTGTTATACAAAAAAAATATTTTCAGATTATTGTTATCAATAGAATATAACAATAAACAAACTTTTTTTTAAAAAAAACTTTAGTTTTTGAAATATATAAAAAAAAAATTTATTGAAAAAGATAAGTGTAATTAAAAACGGGTACAATTGACAAATCATACCCATAAAACACAAAATGGACAGTTAAATAGAAACGCTAAATCCGACAAAACTGGACACTTAAAAAAAAACGGAGGGAGTAGCATTTTATTTTTAAATATTCTCACAATAATGTTTTTAAATTTTATAGATTATTTAAATTACAAAATTGCCCTTGTGACAAAAGTATACATATTTTTAAAAATTAATTATTTAATTTTTTAAAATTATATTTAATAAGAATAAATCAATAAATTATATAGTTAACAATTCCAATATATCCCTCTTTCAAAAAAAAATTCCAACATATCCCAAAGCCACAAACTTTTCCAACTAATAATGTCATTGTCCCCGGCAACCCTAAGTACTACGACTTGTTGTTAAAAAAGAATCTCCATTTTTAGTATTGGTCGTGTTCTGGAATGGCCAAGAGCTGGCCCGAATTCGCTCTTGCTCGGGTACGGGGCAAGCCCAACGAAGGACAATGTGCTCGTCCACGTCAGCTTCGCACGTGCTCCTTCACCAAGAGCGCGTGGTCAATAGAGCGTACCCACTCTTCCTAGGATCGTGGAACAACTCAACCATGATAACAACTATCAACAACTTCCCCTTTCATTCAGGGAGCTATCCTGACAGTCGCTCTTAATGGGCTGCTCAACATGACCCATTAAGAGGACCTTTGGCCAAACGTTGGGGGCAACTATATAAGCTCTCTCTTTCATAGGAGAGCTAGGTATTAAATACTCTTTACTCTCTCTGTCTCTATTTTCTTGGTATCTATGCTCTCTGAAGTGACTTAGGCATCAGAGTGTCTACAGACTGCAGGTACATGTTGAAGTACAAAAGTAAGTATTTAAATTATCGTATCCACAGGGACCGATGTGATATCGATGTCGTTCAATAATTAATATAGTTTCAAGTAAGGTGATTGAAAGATTTTGTTACGAAATCTTGCGAACATAGAACAACAATAAAAATATGATTAAGATATCAGAGAGATAAAATTGCTAAGATTAGACTTCACTGACTCATTCGTATGTATCCCCCTAATCAGCTATATAGATTTTAGCTATCTATCAATATTATCACATATCGCCCGTCGAACGTTTTCGTGTCCAGATAACGCCGAGATATCTATTGTACCTATTAACCTCCGATTTCTCGGATGATCAATCAATACTATAGCATTAAGATTCGATACTCTAAAGTGAATATTAGACCTAAATCTATGTCTAGAGTTTAGAGTTTAATAGATATTATCCTAGTTCTTAGATTCAAAAGGTATATGTCTATAACAATTCAAATCTTAAGATTAAAAACATAAAAATCAAGGATAACACCAATATTAATGGATAAACTAGAAGCATATATAACAATGAGAACAAATACATACTAATAGAATTAGTTACATCTAACCCCAACAATGATGTCTTTAGCTACTCATTGTCATGGTAGCTTTATACAAGTGAGAAGAAAAGATATGAAATAACAACACCGGTTGATTTCTCGAACAGTTGGTGTGCATTCCACCTTTTTTCTTGCTCTAGTCTCTTATGTGCTCTCCCCCTCTATTTTTCGTTTAAGCTCCCTCTCTGTTTCTAGTGTTGTCCGCATGTGAGAATGAAATGAATGGGATGACCCCCGGATGCTTTATAGGCTTTTGATTTTAACACTTAAGTATGCAATTCCTTTGGTATTAAAATATATAAGTAAAATCATTGTTTTTTGACACTTATCAGTACAACCCCTTTCGGTGGACGTTTGCTGCTCAATGATGGTTCTTTGACCATTCACCTCTTCTGATTAACAAGTTAGATCAGGTCGCATCAATTAAATGTTGATGAAAATAAAGATTTTTAATAAGTAAAGTTGAAGATTTAAATTTGTCATAGTTTACTGCAAAACATGTAGCCCAATGATAAGATTTGAGATGTTGATCGATGGAATGTTAAGAATGATATTCAGAGGGTTTAATTCGTATTGCTAACAATTACAAGTCTTCAAATTTTTGTCCTAAGATTGTGTGTATATTGAAAATCATACTATATATATAGACTTGAAGACGTAGTAACAAGTTAGATAAACTCATTCAAAATTAAGGACAAAACATAATTTTCTTATCAACGAAAATTACATCTAACAAAATCATTTAGTCTTATATAATTCAATAAATCAGTGTTCGAATTCTAGCTAAGAAAATGAAAAGATAAAAGTACTCTTTTGAATGTTTTTTATTTTTCAATGATAAAATAAGATATTAATAAAAACATATGTGATACTCCAATTACAACCATCAAAATCTAAACTCAACATCATAACATATAATATGCTCACAAATCAGATAGAAATCAATACAACAAACCCCTAGATTGGTGTTATGAACAATGTGACAGCTCCCTTGAATATTGTTCTTTTTTTCCTTATATGTAAAAATCCTTTAAAAGAATAATGTTAAATCCGTCAATGACAAATTGACAATATTCCAAAATTCTTGAAAACTGCAGGCCAATCTAGATAAAAGTTATAAAAAAAATTAAGAAATGGAAGTTCTTGTAATCCGTCAACAACAATATTATTAATTACTCCGTTTATAGAAGTTTTTTTGTTGAGGCAAACAAGATTCTTGAAACTGCATGCAGGCCAATCTATATAAAACTTTTTTTTTTAAAAAAAGTTTATTTTAAAAAATAATATATCAAATGGAAGTTGTGCTGTAACTGTACTCAGATCAGGATTTGTAAAAAAAAATCACCTTAAAAAAATCATGAAAAATGTTAATTGTGAATTTATGATATTAAATTAGTTAATCATTTTTTTTTTATATTTACCATAAATTTAATCTGGTTCGGGGATCAGTTCTGACATCAAGTGGTTCCAGCCCCCTCCCAATCACAGTTGCGGGGGATCGAACTTCGGTCCTCCCTACCAAGTTCAACGTCAATCACCACTGAACCAACTAACGAGATGAGTAAATTAGTTAATCATTGATATTATTTTTCCAATTGACTAATTTAATATTTTATTATGGTATTAATATTTTATTAGGCAAATCATTCTCTGTATCTACTTGGCCAATTGATAAATGTAGTTATTTTGGTTAATTAAATTTATCAATTTATGCTATAAAAGGCCACAAACTACATCACATTTGTACAAAGACACAAAGTTTTTATTTTAGAATTAACAATTAGAAGGTTTTGAGATGGAGAATAACACAAATACTATTCCAACTACAACAAATACTACTACAACTAAAACTAGCAAACCCTCAAGCTCAACAGTTTCAAGAAATGTTCTTTTAGTTATGAGGGTGTTAACTTTTGTGCTTCTTCTCATTGCTCTCATACTCATTGCCTCAGCAAAGCAAATTAAATACCCATATGATGAAGATGATAGGACTAAAATTAAGTTTCAAGATATCCATGCTTATCGGTGAGCTTTATAGTTATTTTTTTAGTTCTCCAAATAATCATCCAATATGATTAATGTTATAGTATATTATTGTGATTTAAGAAGTTATGATTAATTTTTTTCTTTGTTGATCGATGACCGTTAAATTAAAAAAAGTAGAGAGGGTTAGACACAAAGTGTAGAGATGATCCAATTCAATATAGAGATACATTTACGGCCACTCATTTCTTGAAAACCATGCAATTCTTGACTTAGGATGAACATTCTAAGTATAAAGTAATTACTATATTAGATATTTAATATATGAGAAAATTTATATTTTAGATATTTGAGTAACTAACTAATATATCTAGTCTATATATCATAATTCAGATATATTAATTATTCAATATATCTAAAAAGTACATTTTCTCTTATATTAAAGATTAGAGGGAGTACTATTTTTATTATATTCGGATGGATAAATCGAAAAAGACAACTACAAGTTGGTTTTTAAAAACATCGGTGATAGTAAAGAATTTCTTTTGGGTATTATTCAATTCTCCAATTTTTAAGAGAATAGAGTTCTTCTAACTCAGAGTTCTGTTGCGTCAGATTATTTCAAATGATCTATTTTTAGTGTTCGGTTGAACTCAATGTCTTTGTGGCAGTAAAGAATATTTTCCACCTACGAACGAGGTTAGACAACTACATAAATGATTGTACAATTAATGGAAAAATATGTGACAATTTTTTGTTATTGCTAGCACGTATACATATAACTTTTATAAGGTTTGGATCCTCTCCTGCCACCAAATGATACTGTTCAATCTCAACCTTTGATTTTCATTAAATGTTAGCAATAACACCATAGTATAATTGATGGACGGTTCAGATATGCACATGACATAAAACTGCAGAGGAAGGGCATGAAAGGATCCAAATCCCTTTTATAAAGTATGCGAAAATCAAACAATATGTATAGATGACTTATTTTAGGACCACTTTGTCTTGCGAAGTGTGGATGATTGGGCTTGATGTGTGTCCAATGTTATTGATCTGGATCCTGTGAAGTCAGTAATTGTGTGCAGTCATGTTGTCATGTGTTTCTAACCATCCGATTTAGATCAGACGATTTAAAATTTAAAGATTAAAACTTTACATTTTATACAATCAAAATATACATTTACATGTTTCAAAAAATATATATACACAGATTTATCATGAACTGTCCGATTGAGATTAGACGATTAGAAATGTATGAATATACACAACTGTGGACAGTCACTGACCGCACAAGATATGAGTCACCTATCATATGGCTCAGATATGAAAAGAAGAAAGAGATTTTATTTTCGAGTCCTTTTAATTTTCTCACGTGCTATGTTAATTTACTAAAATATTGATTGCTCTTGCACTTCAGAAACGAGCATATGTTTCACACCTTAAAAGGCAAACGTTGATAAAAAAAGATATCTCCCAACATTAGTATCAAATCAATTAATATAGGATAAATCATATATAGTTTTTGTTCATGTTAGAAAGTATGAGATAGAAGAGATAAAAATCCAGTGTGATTGAGAGTTTGATACGAAGGAAAATCCTTTAGTACTCATTAAGTTATTATTGATTACAAAGATGATAAAATAAGTACATATAATGCTCTTATATAGAGCTGGCTAGTATAGAGGGTTAACAAATAAACCACTGATTAACAAACTATAACTAATTTACTATTACTACCTAACTCTATATTAATTCTAATAGTTCTTTCCTTTAATATTAATGTTCTACAATTTTGAAAATGTAGATACATGATCTCCACAATAGTAATTGGGTTTGTGTACAATCTCCTGCAAATGGCACTTTCAATTTTTACCATGTCATCAGGAAATCGTGTATTAAATGGTGATGGAGGCTATAAGTTTGATTTTTATGGTGATAAGGTACATTTACATCCCATATATATATTGCACTAATATTTTAATTTATTTTTTTATTCTTATTTTGTGTAATTTTCAAAATTCTCGTATGGTGGAGCAATTTTTAATTTTGACTTTTGGTTGCTATAAAATCTGTTTTAATAAATTAAATTAATGGACTCCGATTGAAGTCAAATTTTTTTAAAGATTAGAAAGTATTCTTGACGGTAATGATTAGAGCGTTATAATTGATTTAGATTGAAATTTTTCATTTTTTTTACAATATTAGTGTATATACTAATTAAATACCATATTTTTATCTTAATATATTGACATTTTTTTGTGTTAATATATAATATATTCCATTTTTGTTTGTTAAAAAAATATTGACACTTTTTACTATATTTTGTTTTTTTCTTTCTTGGACAGATAATATCATACTTTTTGCTTTCCGGTTCAGCCGCTGGATTTGGTGCATCGGTAGATCTTCAAAGATTCTACGATGAAGATAAAAATCTTCCCTTAATCTTATTTTTTGGAAATGCTTATGCCTCAGCTAGTCTTCTACTATTTGGATTCATTGCCACAGCCGTAGCATCAGTTTTCACCTCATTTGCTTTGCCAAAGAAAGCTAATTAATATCATCAAATTTCACTTCATTTGCTTTGCCAAAAAAGAAGAAGCTTAGTTTGATGCACAAAATAGTTTGGTTTAGTCCATTAAATTTCTATTATCTTTTCACTTCTATAGTTTGGTTTAGTTCATTAAATTTCTTTGATTATCAATAAATTATCTATGCTTGTAATGGATTTGCGAATAAGGGAGGTGTTCGGGGTTCGAATCCCACTCGTGCATAATGTTACTATCAACTGAGTTAAGTTCACGAGAATATGTTGTTTGAAATTTTATTTCCTATGAATTGTACTTGTTTTGATATTTTAATAGAATGGATGAATTCCATTTTTGTTATATATTTTGTTTACTCAAGAAAACTCATTGCATTTATATTGCATTTATAAAGTAGGCATTAGTGATCAAAATTTGCGATACATATCAATGTTGTGGGAGGTAATAAAAAATAAGGTAGTATATATGAAATAAATTTATTAATGTTACATTAAGAAAATAAAATGAAACTTATTTCAAATCAGAGAGAGTACAATAATTATAAATATGTCTAAAGTAGACGTTAAACTCACCTTAAATTGAAAGATCGCAATCGCACAAAGTACTATTACAATGCAATTACACAACAACCATAAGCCTATTATTGTCAACAACAATTAATCAAACAGCATGAAGAATTTCATCAGTAGACAAGAAACTAAAAATATAGAAATCCTCCATATTACCTTTGTGACAAAAAACCTTTCTAAGCAATCCTTCCCTATGGAATCCAACCTTTTCCAACACCCTTTGAGAAGCCTTATTCTCCACAAGAGTATGAGCTTGCAACCTATGCAAATGAGGGAACTCTTGAAACACTTTACACAAAAGAATCTTCAATGCATTTGTGATTATACCTTGACCCCAATAATTAAATCCAATGGCATAACCCAAATCTGCTTTATGATTCTCATTATCATAAGGAAGGATCCAAATAATTCCAATGGAGTGGTCATCAAGACATATTGATTGTTGTAATGGATAAATGCATTTGGTATTTATGAAATCTAAAGCTTCTTCTTTTGAATTACATGTCTCCATTCGAGTGTTTTGAAGAACTCTAACATCACCTAACCATAACAACACATCTTCAATGTCACTTTCTTTGAATGGACGGAGAGTGATTCTTGTATGTTCTATTGCCATGACTACAAAATGTTGATATATGGCTAAGGTATGGTTTAGTTTATTTATATATACCAAAAGTGAGTGGCTAAAAATGTTAGATGTGTGAAAAATATGTTGGATGTGTGAGGGTCCATCGAACAAACTAGTACTACCTCGTATCAATATAAAAAAACAAAATATAATAATACCAACAATTAATAAGAGTCTTAATTTTTTTAATTAAATGGTTAAAAATTGACTTCCTCACTTGTGTGTGAAAGAGGTCCAAGAGCTCTTGAAAGAGTGTCTCGATTTTGTAGAAGTTGTATGCAACCCATCAAATTCAGCAAAGACTAAAGTTTGTGATCCCAACTAATACTCCCTCCTAGCTTATTTATAAGAATACAAATGTGGTAAAAATTTATTGCACGTTGTGTATTCATCAACTATTTTGAACATTAAATATCTTGTATCATTACATGCAAAATTTCTACTTTTAGGTAGCTTATCATGTGCCCTTAGGGCATATGTTAACATGACCCTATTTATAAACAAAAGTCAACAAAAGAGTTTAGCCTCAAACTCTTTCCCGTTTTGGAGTAGCTTTTCTACCACTGTCGGCGCCACCGTGATGCTTCAGATATGGTTTCGCGCCGCTACAGTTACCTCTCTTTCGGCGGTGATTGTTGGTGTTTTCGACCTGGTTTTGCGGCGCTGCAGCTCTGTTTCGTTCGTCGGTTCCAGTGGCCTTCGTTTTCCTGCTTCGCTTGTTATGGTTTCTTGGATGCGATGGTGTGCTTCGGTGATTTTGAGTTGTTTCGCGCTCGGTGGTGTCTGCTGCTTCAACGGTTATGTGTTTTTATTTGTGTGTACTGTTTATTTACATATTGTTCGTTTTAAATGTTTTGATGTTTCTGTTCTTGTCCAGATTAGGTGTTTGCAGTTGTGGCCTCTTTTGTGGTCCTTTGTAAATCCGAAAGGATATATGGTTCTGTTTACCCGAAAGGGTTGTGTGGTCTTTAACGTGTTGACTCATCCCTCGATTTGAGTTCGAATACGTCTATTCTGTGGTTTCGACTGTGTTGGTGCTCTTGTGCTCTTTGATTCTCTGATAATCCAGGTCTGTTGAGATCTGCATGTCTCAAGGAGTCAGCTTTACCTACACTTCTTATTCGATTTTTTTATCTGTCTCGGTCCTTGTGACTATGTTCGGATTGGTTTGCTCGAAAGAGCTTTTATGCATGCTTGCCGATTTCATTAGGGGGTTGTTGGCACGTGGATCTGGTTCCGTGTTGGTGGTCGATATGTTCGCTAAATCTTTAACCCTGGTTGATTTTTGCTGATGCTTTTACTCTTCATCTTTTTTGGAACTTGATTTTGCGCTCGTACGCGAGTTCGCTGAGTTGTGCTCGTGATGAGTGTTTGTATTGTTAGAATTGATAAGGGTAATTTCACCTGGTTTGTACGATCACGATGTATTTCCATTGGGGTTTTAATTGGGTATTGACCTAATGTCCCCAGTCTCTGTATTTTCTATTTTTATTTAATATATTTTCTTTTGATTAAAAAAAAAGCAAAAGTTACAAAAAGCAACACTATTTAATGCTATTATTCCAAAAGTACCCCTAATTAATTGTTCTACTTTTAATATGGTTTTATAATTTCAATGCAAATTTAATTTATTATAAGGGTTAGTTTAGTAAAAATAACAACTTCCTTAATATACGTGAAACAAGAGAAATTTGCCTATAAATAAAGCTGAAGGGTGTAGTTAACTAAAGTTGACTTAAGCCTCAACTTGGTAAAATAAAATTAACTAAATTATATTTTTGGTCTTTTAAATTTATTTTAGGTTTCACTTTAGTTGATTAAATTAAATTATTTTCTTTTTATTTTGATCTCTTAAAGTTATAAATTTTGAACACTTTAATCTCTTAAATAACAGTGCAGTGTTGAAAACATGTTGAATAGAAAGAAAAAAAAGAAAAAGGAGAGGATCATATCCTAATTTGATCAGTATTGGATAGACAAAAATAACCTGACGTCTAGCATAAGCTTGAGTCAAATCTCCACATTGCAAACTTTAACCCGGCTTTGATACCATATTAAATGGGTCTGTATCTCATATCAAAAAATTAGCTCAAAAAATGTGCTTAAAAACATTTATATACAATGTGGGACTCCAAATAACTTTGAACGCACGGGAGAAATAGAATAGAACTATAAACTTCTGCTTCTAACAAGAAATATCAATCATCTTCCCTTCTAAAAGAAGTGTTGCTTAAAGTTATTGCATAGATTAACGAAACCAATGCATGAATGATTAAAAATAATACTAATTTTTAAAAAGTGGCCATGTTAACCATTGACTATTAACAATTGTCATTAATCCATAGTAAAATATAATGACTTGAAAATGGTGCACGCAACATAATGTTGAGGGTAAATATAAAATTAATTAATTAATGTTGCATTAAGAAAGAAAAATGACACTTATTTTAAAAAACAATTATTTCTCAAAACCTCAATTAGTTTGCTTAAAAAAAAGACACATATTTTAAGATAGAGAGTATCAATGATTATAAGTATATCCAAAGTTGACGTAATTGAAATATCATAACAATTATTTTGCCAAATTTAACTTATTTTAGTGTCGAAATCTGAATTTTGGAACTCCTTTTCCTTAGATATCGAGGTTCAAAGACTCTGTTTGGGAAGATCAAAAAACTAGCTTATAGCTTTTAACTTATAAACTAAAAGCTCGGTTTGATAACGGTCATTTTACTATGAGCTTATAGTTTATTTTCAAATGCTATTTCAACTAGCTTATAGTTTTTAGCTTATAAGCTATAAGCTATAAGCTAACTTATCAGCTAACCGCTATTTTTACACCATAAACCTATTATTGCAAAGTGCCAACAATAATTAATCAAACAGCATTAAGAATTTCATCGGTAGACAAGAAACTAAAAATATAGAAATCCTCCATATTCCCTTTGTGACAAAAAAGCTTTCTAAGCAATCCTTCCCTATGGAATCCAACTTTTTCCAACACCCTTTGAGAAGCCTTATTCTCCACAAGAGTATGAGCTTGCAACCTATGCAAATGAGGGAACTCTTGAAACACTTTACACAAAAGAATCCTCAATGCTTTAGTGACTACACCTTGACCCCAATAATTAAATCCAATGGCATAACCCAAATCTGCTTTATGCTTCTCATTATCATAAGGAAGGACATAAATAATTCCAATGGAGTGGTCGTCAAGACATATTGATTGTTGTAATGGATAAATGCATTTGGTTTTTATGAAATCTAAAGCTTCTTCTTTTGAATTAGATATCTCCATTCGTGTATTTTGAAGAACTCTTTTATCACCTAACCATAAGAACACATCTTCAATGTCAATTTCTTTGAATGGACGGATAGTGATTCTACTATGTTCTATTGCCATGGCCACAAATGTTTATGACATATGGCTAAGATATGTTTTGATTTATTTATATACCAAAAGTGAGTGGATATAGAATGTTAGATGTGTATTTGACCCAAAAAAAAAGAATGTTAGGTGTACGTGTAAGCCAAATATAGATTTGCTATTGTAGTCGCTTCACACAATTATATACGGTAGACAATTTTTTGTTGTTGTAGTTCTTCCAATCTGTAGCATTAATGACACTAAAGTCATTGATTGATTTTGCATTAGATCAAAGTTATTCGTTTAACCTAAAATAAACACTACACCATGATATAAAACAAATTACACTACAATAAAACTCGAGTAGGGATCCTCTCCATTTCCCAAAAGAAATGAAAATGTCCATTATTATAGTTTTGAAGTAAATAAATGATATAAACGCACGTTTTTTTAGTATTAATGACATCATTTGAATATTTATACACTAAAATTATAGTACTTGTAATCTCCATTTTTTATAGGAATTGGAGAAGATCTCTACTCATAAAACTCATAAATCAATCAAAACATTGGTCTTATTAATAAAAAAAACACTCCCTCCAATTTTTGATATGAAAAAGCTTTACTTTTTAAATTCATTTTAAAAAATATATATCTTATGGATCTCATACATCAATCTTTTGAATGAATTAAAAAATAAATTTTATCTTTTTTTTTTTTTTGTCAACTAGTACTATGACTACAATTTAATGAGCTTGGTTCAATTGGTTTTGCATTATATATGTAGGAGATGAGGTTCGAACTCCAGTCATCTCACATATTCATTTTAAAAGTGAAATTTTTAAACGCTGTACTACTTAAAAAAAATGAATAAGTGAAAGTACCACATTTCGAACATCGGTTCTACATCATACATGAAAAAGTTCCTGTTTACTGAGCTATGCTATTGGACAAATTTTTTCTCAGTATATTAAAGATCGGATTAGGGGTGCTCAAATCAAATCCAATCGAAATAAAAACCGCAAACCGATCCAAAAATATCGAAAACCGCAAAAAACCGAATATTTTTGGATGTGTTTGGATGTTCTTTTAATAAAACCGCTGGATCGGATCGGATTTCGGATCGATTTCTCAAAACTGATCTAAAACCGAACCAACCGCATACATATATTTTAATACTTATTTATATTTTTATTAGTATGAATATACGTTGAATTAAACTATTTTTTTTGTTCATTTTAACTTTTGATAATATTTGTTAGTTTAATTTAATCTATTTCTTACTTTTTTTTATATGTTTTAGATATAATTTATAATTGTCATTTCAAAATATTAATTTTTAATGTATTATATGTTACTATATTTTACATCAAACTTGATATTTATTTCGTCAAAAAATTCAAACCGTTGCTTTATGGAATTTTTTATAATATTAATATTTAATAAAAAAATTACAATTTATAATTTGGATATCCAAAAACCGATCCAAATTAAACCGCATAAAATTGGATTGGATCGGATTTTTTTATTTGTCATTCAAAACTGAACCAAACTGCAAATAAAATTAGGGTCATGCTAAACAGTACCCCGGGACACTAGTTAAACATATTAAAAAAGGAAACAAATGACAAAATTAATGATGAGAGAGAATAACTTTTACATCTTCAAAGCATTGAAGGCACAATTTACAAGATAAACTTTCCATATTAAAACTCTTAATCATTGCTCCGAGATACTGTTTAGCATTTTCCATAAAATTAAATTTAGATCAGATGAATTTTTACCTCGATCCAAACCAAACCGCGAGCACCCCTAGATCGGATGAGGTAATTGTTTTTTAGTAAAGCCCCCAATTTTAAAATTAAAAAAACCCAGCAGCAGCAGCAGCATCAACTTAAAACACCGGAGCTATTTACCTTCTTCCACCAAAATCAAAACAAAATGACCGAACTAACATGACCGCAATTTTTCATTCGCTTCGACACTGATCTCTCTCCGTCGCTTCGCACTCACATCAAATCTCAAACCACAAAGGGTTTTCAATTTAGGGTTTCAGTGAGTGTAAGTGAATATGAGCATTGTTCCGAAAGAAACAATTGAGGTTATTGCACAGAGTATTGGGATTAACAATTTATCTCCTGATGTTGCTCTTGCTATTGCTCCTGATGTTGAATACCGTATGCGCCAGATCATGCAGGTTTAGTTTTCTTGATTTTTCTTCGTTTTTCGGTATTAATTTTGTGATTTGTGAAATCAAATTTCAACGTAAAAACAATTGAGTTTCTGTTGTGTTGATAATTTGAACTACGCAATTTGCTCGTCCTATTCCAGTTCCCTTACACTATTTGTTTGAATTGCGGTGTTAGGAGAATAGTTAGTTTGTTAGTTATGCGGTTAATAGTTAGTTTGTTAGTTAGACGGTTAATAGTTGGGTTGAGTAGCTCAACTGGTTTGAGCCGACAGTTGAAGTAGTTAAAGGATGGAGTTCAAACCCTGGTGAAGGAGAAAATACTAACGGAAATATTAGGATTTAGGAGAATAATTAGTTAGTTAGTTAGAATTGTTAATAGTTAGTTAGATGATAAGTGAGTTTGTAGTAATTGCAATGCTATATAATAGTAGACTTCAATTTTATGAATCCGTATAGCGGGCAGCCCAGACATGCTATATAGTGAGGTAGTAGCGGATAGTGGAGTGGTCACAAAACGCTTTAAAATTTAAGGACTTTATTTAAATTTTAGAACTCATTCCTGAGGTGCAGTACTATAGCGGCTGCAACATTTGCTATTTTTGATGCTATAGTGACCAATGACTGCTACTCTATGCCGATCAGCTACACCACTATAGCATTGCTATAGCATGCTATAGACAACATTGATAGATATAAGCTTCTTTTGTATCAGATTTATCATATTTTGTGGCGGCCTAATGCACAAGGCTCCAACCAGGGTGGGCCGGTGGGGTCTGGGAAGGGTAGATGTATGCAACCTTACTCCTGCAAACAGATATCCTGTTTTCAGGATTTAAACCTGTGACCTCTGACCTGACTTCTAGGCCGCAAGACTAAAACCTTAGCATTGTGCCAAGGCTCGCATATGAAAATAAACAAGTTTTGATTGTGTAATTAAATGTTCTTGCTCTTTTTCTCATCTTCCTTCAACCGTTGAAACTTTCACACAGGAAGCAATCAAGTGCATGCGACACTCTAAGAGAACTACTTTGACGGCAGATGATGTTGATGCTGCACTCAACTTGAAGAATGTTGAAGTAAGTAAGCAACTTGAATAATTTTTGTTTTGAATGTGAATGATAGGTTTCAGTTCTATCACCATTTAGTGCCATAAATCAACCTATTCTATGATATTTTTTATTGGTAAGTCTTGTCTCACTTTTAAGAATGTTTTGAGCTCTTATGTATGACCTGATGAATTATTGTCTTTTTGATAACAGTAACTCCAAACCCTATCTAAAATCATTTATATCTTTGTTATATCCACAGATGATTGAAATAAAGCAAGTTTGTTTTCACATGTTCTTGTAGAAGGAAAGCATTGTCTTTAATTGTAGAGCCTCTAATGTAAAAGTAGTTTCTGTTTTCCTTTTAGTCTCTGGCGGTTCTGCATGTATCTTTGTTAGATTATTTTTTATTTATGCTTCCAAACTAGAGTGCTTATTGCAACTACCATCTGGAAGTTTTAGCAATTTATTTTGATTGTGAAAATGCTTAGTTTTTGCCTCTAATTTCAGTGTTACTTTTTTATTTTTATTTTTCTTATGTCAGCCAATATATGGATTTGCATCTGGTGGTCCTTTACGATTCAAACGAGCTGTCGGGCACAAAGATTTGTTTTATATTGATGACAAGGATGTAGACTTAAAAGATGTAAGGAAGTAATCAATCATTGTTATTTCAATCGGAATTAAACCTGGAGTGCATCACTCCTTAAATTATAGTTTGTGTTAATTTTAGGTCATTGAAGCTTCTTTACCAAAAGCACCCCTTGATACTGCCCTTACGTGTCACTGGCTTGCCATTGAAGGAGTGCAACCTGCTATTCCAGAAAATGCTCCTGTAGATGGTAGGTATCTACAATTCTTTGAACTATGTTTTAAGTCAACAAAAATTTAGCTCAAGAGGAATTGTGGATGTATATTTTCTGAAGCTATTATTACCATGTCTTATGGATTTTCTGTCCTTTTGTGAATTTTGTCTCAAATTAATGGTTAGAATGTGATATGTTACTATATAAGTTGTTTTTCCTATTTTTATATTGTCATTATAGCATGGTTGTCTTTAAATGCCTACACTCTTTGAAAAATGCACTTATCAATAAATTATAAACATATGGATGTCTGTAGCTATATATACTTGTAGAAGTGCACATGGTGCTGACAAACAGGCATCATTTGACATCTTAATGCTACTCGATCTATTAATTCATTTTTTGTAAATCTTCCAACTTACGTATAATTGTGGTCCCCTGCCTCTATTAAGAGTAACTGTTTTTCCCATTACTTTATGTGCAGTCATTTCAGCTCCTTCGGATGCCAAAAAGCATGAACAGAAGGATGAAAACCTTCCAGTTGACATCAAATTACCTGTTAAGCATGTGTTATCTAGAGAGCTTCAGGTATCAAAATTGTTATGCTACTGCAAGCCATCTTGTTTATCACAGTGTTGTCAAATACCGGCCATGGTGGCGCCATGTCGGGTATTGGTGGTGGGTTTGCGGCTTCCCGTCATGGTCAATTTTCTGAAGGATCGCGCGCCATCTTCAGATATGGCGGTGCCACAAGTCAACCGGTATAGCGGATTTTTGGCTCTCTGCCATGGTCCGCCAACGACAACACTGCTCTATCATCCATTAGTTCTTTTATGTTAGCTTAATATTTTTTGCAGCTCTATTTTGATAAAGTGACCGAGCTAGCTTTAAATGAGCCTGATTCGGTTCTCTTTAAAGAAGCATTAGTAAGTTTGGCTACTGATTCCGGACTTCATCCATTAGTTCCTTATTTCACATGCTTTGTAGCTGATGAGGTAACAATTTCTTTTTATTTTGTTGGTGGATAAGAATGGAATTGTCGCTTTACGCTAGCTCATTGCAATTGTGTGCTTCTCCACTCTTTGCAGGTTTCTCGTGGTTTAAGTAATTTTGGACTTCTATTTGCCTTGATGCGAGTTGTTAATAGCCTTTTGCTAAACCCTCATATCCATGTTGAACCTTATGTAAGTTCACTTCTTGTTGAATTTATATGTTTGTATATTTTTTCTGACATAACATGATTGTTTCATAAGCAGGGTTGCATTATTAATAATTTAATTAATATTATTAGTTATCACCAAATTCTATTTGGAATTATGTTTCCATTGAATCATATAATATAAGCATTCTTTATGCTTAAGTATTGAGGTTTTTTTCCATTTGTTGCTTCATCATCGAGACAGCTCTAACAACATTTGATTAAAAAAATGTAGAAGTAAATTAAAATGAAAAAAGACGTAGTTATTTTAGTTTCTAAAATCCTGGTCTGTGGGCTGGCCTGGCCCTTCAGCCTGCAAAGGCCAGGCATGACTCATGAGTTCCATTTTCTGGCTGCTCTATTATAACCCAGGTTGCAATTGACCAGGTTGGGAAAATCTAGGTCATTCATCCATACTCAATGGATTTAATTATCTAATAAAATGTTTTTTATGTTAACTTTTTTAAATTGTAAATATATAGATGATGTATATGTATTTTGGTTGATGTATGTAGAGTTGTGAAATGCACTAGAACTATAAAATTAATAACAAGAAGAAATTTTTTCCTGATAGGTGGGGTTGGTTATCAAGTGATGCACGGCCCATGTTTTCAAGAAGGCCATTTAGATATAAATCTTTTTTAAATATTTCTATTTGAGTTTTCCTTTGCTTCTCTCTACTTCTATCAGGCTATCTCCACCTTGTCATGCTACCAATTTTTGGGAAGAACAAATAACACATGAATCTTTTCCTCCTTTATCTTATGGAAACCCTGAAATTGGTCTAAAGAAATCATTGCATGTCAATAGAGGTCACTGCTAAAATTTACCAAAAAACCAAATAAATTACTTCCTAAGATCAGGTTGAGCGGTTGTAGTCTTGTAGAGCAATAATAAAAATTAACGAGCAACTGAGCAAGTTTTTTCATTTTATTCGATTGATTAGTTGAGTGTTTATATTCGTCAACGCTCGTCATTGTAGCCACATGTAAAAAAGCTATATCTGCTCCAGCAGTAAGAGTTCTAATATTTCTTCATCTTTGCTTTTTTGCTTGCTTCAGCTACACCAGTTGATGCCATCAATTGTTACCTGCCTTGTTTCTAAAAGGTTGGGAAGTAGATTGACAGACAACCATTGGGAACTTAGAGACTTCACTGCTAACCTGGTTGCATCAATATGCAAAAGGTAATATATCCTCAATCTTTTTGTTATATATTGTGCATCAACAGAAATTGAAGATATTTTACTTGATACTTGTATTGGTATCCCACTAAACTTGTTTTAGTTCATTATTTGTGTCCTCCTTTGATTTTATTGTAGGAAAGCCAATGAATAATATATTTGTTATAAATACTTGTTTCATGCAGGTTTGGACATGTTTATAGTAATCTACAGTCCCGGTTGACAAAAACGTTGCTGAATGCATTCTTGGATCCAAAGAAGGCATTGACACAACACTATGGTGCAATTCAGGGGTTAGGAGCACTGGGATCTAATGTGGTATTGTGCCTTTCCATCCTCTTGGCAATTATGGAATTAGTGAAACACCAAAAGTAGGATTAATATTGTGAAAGAGAGAAGTCAATAAACCAGTTTATTTGTTTATTATATGTTTGAATATTGCCCTGCAATGTGTACTGTAAAATATTGTCTCCCATGGTATCAGAAATATGAGATCTGTCTTTTTCTTTTTATCACTAGATCAAACCCTTGGAGTTAAATTTGAAGCTTTAAGTTCAATCCATTTTAATCAATTTTATCAGAAAATGAAATTGAGCGACTAATTTCTCAAAACATGTCCTACAATATACTCTTGCTTGTTCAAATTTATTATAAGTTCTAATGAGTTGTTTGACTTAAGTCTGTTTCCATTCTTATGTCCAAGGCTTTGACATCATTTTGATGTGTTTCCTTATTCTGGAGGTAGGTTCGCCTTCTTTTGCTGCCAAATCTTGAAGCATATATACGTCTTCTTGAACCAGAGATGCTTCTTGAGACACAGAAAAATGAAGTGAAAAGGCATGAAGCTTGGCGTGTATATGGAGCCTTGCTGGTATGATATGTTATGAGATATTTGTTACAACTAATAAACATCACTAAATCAGTCTCCGTATAATATAGTGGTCTGATGATTGTATGCAATGTTTTATTCAGCGTGCTGCAGGTCAATGTATATACCTTCCACTAAAGATGTTCCCAGCTTTTCCATCCCCTGCCCCTCATTCTGTCTGGAAGACCAGTGCAAGTGTTCTTACTTCTCCACCTCGTGAGTATTTTCCTCATTGCTTGACAAAAAACTGGTCAATTGTACATTTCTATGTATTGTAACTATTAAACCAGTTAATTGAGGAAGAACCCCTTTTGCATAGTTAATTTATTTAATGGAGTGTAATACCTACAAAAGAAATGAACCTGCATGCTAAAATATTGGAATCTCACTAAATTGAATGAAGCTTTTGAACCTAAAACAAGAATCAAGTTGCTCATGAATCACAATCATGGCTTATCGAATTACATTCAAATTGTGAGTTGCCTGATAGGTCTGTTATATGTTAGTTAAGTTGTTAAAAAATAATTAAATAAAAAAAAAGTTGGTTAGTTAATGGGTGTGTTAAGAGATAGTTAGGCCAAATAAGGCATGCTGCCTATAAATAGCGAGAGAAGGGATTAGAGAGGGATCATCTTGTCATTTGAGAGGAATAGGGCCTTTTGGCACTGTGAGGTAGGCAGACCCTCGAAGTGCTGCCATTGTTTGTAATCAAAGGGTATTCTTTCCTATTTTCAGCAATAATAAACCACTTGGTTTAATCCGAGAATTCAAGGATCTCGACACTGTTTCTCTTGAATATACATTTGTACAATTCTTTGAAAACATTACACAGAATATTCAGATTTAATTTGTGATGATATAAAAGTGTAGATAGTGCCATAGTCATCATCCACTTGAAACTTTACAAGTCCTTTACGATAATTATTAGTTTGTATATTGACTCATTTTTTATTTTTCATGATTGATCATCAAGAAAAACGAAAAGCAAGCCCTATGGAATTGGACCAGCAGTCCCCTTTGAAGAAAACAGCTACTGACGGGGAGGTTGGTATGGATGTGGCGAATTCCTCACCATCTCATAAGCAAGAGGAGACAGGAACTCAAGCTTCAGTTGATTCAAAAATTGGTTCACCATCATCGTCTGGACAGATGAAAAATCAGATCACTACCGATGGTGACGTTATAAGTAGTGGAGGTGATACTCAGGGTTTGAATATCTCTGCAGTCCTAGCCCAGGTTTGGAAGGATGAACTGAATTCAGGACGTATCCTGACGTCACTGGTGGAGCTGTTTGGTGAAAACATCCTCTCATTCATTCAAACTCGTGAGATGTACATGTTCTTGTAATATAAGTCGTATCGTAGCAAGTTTGTTTTTATGGATAAACCATGGATGACCTGTAGGTAATGTGTGATTTTGAGAACAAATTAATATCACTTGGTATAAAATGTATAATTTTCTTCTGGAGATCAAATTTTGGATTCACCTGAATTTTATGATTATAAGCTTTAGTTGTTGGGTCAAAATCTTTAACCATACTTACACTTAAAAAATACAGTACAGATCCTTTTCTGACAGTAATGTAAAAGCTCAATTGTTTATTTCATTTCATGCATACATTTGGTATTCATTCATTACAAAACAGTTTAAGGTGTTTTAATGTTAACAGTAATAACACAAACAAAATGTTAAAATACTTTTAAGCATAATCAATCATTTCAGAGTAGCACTTAAGCTGCCACATTATTGTACTCTCTTTCAACAGCTAATTTCAAGATGCTATCTTCTTCCAAAACCATTTGAACTGGCAAGAAACCCATTCCATCTGCCATTGCAAGCATCATCTGCTTGGTTTCCTTCTTGAATTCTTCTAGATCAACTGCACCGTTCAAGTTGTGATCGAATTGAACAAACAAGGATTGATAAACACGAGCAAGCTCACCTGGGTCTGACTCAACATCAATACCATAGTGTGTTTCGAAAACCCTCAGGCCCTGGAGTTCCTTCAACATCTCTTCATAAGAGAGAAGACCGTCATTGTTTGTGTCGAGTCGAGCAAACCGATTTCCTATGGAGCTATTAAACGCTTCTTCATCTTCAAGGAAGTGGACAATGGTGGCACCATCTAAAATTTCTACACTCATCTTTCTTTTCTACTTGATGTCAAACTGAAGATAGTATTTTTGAAAGAATAAAAATGGAAGGTAGTTTGAATGTTTGTTATTGCAAATGCTATTGCTTTGATGAGAAGTGTGGATTGATCCTTCTAGTATATATACACATAGCCATTGATTAGTAATATGTTCCAAAAGCATATATTCATATTCTTTAATAACTAACCATGGCATATATAGAAACCATGTGTTGTTTGTGTCCTTTGTTTAATTTGTGTCTTTGGTCAAACCGACTCAATTGGATGCTTCCCTCAACTATTGGCTTCTGATTGTTGGAATTGTTCCCTTTCAGTACTAACCCACAGTATATATGAGATTATGGCTGCAATATTATTTATTATATTTTGGTATGAAAGTAAAATATTAACTATTTCTTTTGCATAGCTAAGAAATTCAATGTGGGGAAGTCAGCGTTGGAAGTCTAATGCCCTTCTAGTGTATTATGTCAATTGGCAAACGAGTAAAAATGGTTAGAATTTATTATATTTAATAGGACATGGTGTTTTGTTGAATGTCTTAAACAAAGGATACCCACCGATTATTTTAATATTATTCAAAGAACTAACATTTTTTTTAATATTATTAAAAAACAAAAACTAACATTATTATATTCCTTACAAAGGATCTTCTTTGGTTTATTCTTTTCTTGTGTAAACATTTTGCCCCATAATTAGTAGCAAATTACGATAATATAAAACATACTTTTGTGAAAAATGCATGTTTCACTTAATCATTACATGTTAATATTTTCCATAATTTTAATAAAGTTAGTAACTATTTTAATAAAATTTGTCATATATATGTTGGCCATATCAATTTATGAATGTAATTGATCGAGGGAGAGATTGATTTGATATAAATTTTATAAAATAAAGAATGTTTTAGCCATTTCAATAAATTCAAAGACTACTATGCTTTACAAAGGATTTTTTATTTTTTTTTTGAACACGCCAAAATGAGATATATATTAATAAAACAGTCTCCTCAGCACAAGATATACCGAGATCGACTAAATCATCCTACAAAAGGTCATATACACAGTAACAAAAAGAGATCAAACAAGGCTCAAACAAAGCAGGGGACTAGACCACCATCTATGGCAGTTTGAAACTAAAGTAACACTCGTCGTCTTCAACCACCTAAAAGAAAAGATCTTGATCTTGTCCAACAACTGAAGGGAGTTGCTTGTTGAGCCTCGAAATAAGTGATAATTTCTTTCTGTCCACACAAACCAGCCAGATAAGCTGCATAAAGGAACGCCGCTGCCGGGACCCACCTGTTGAACAAGTGAACTGAACAAAATGATCACGAAAAGAAGTGGACTGCACCGGGATGATGCCTATCCACGAACACACTAACGTCCAAAGGGATCCAAAAGTACCACAAGAAATGAATAGATGAAGTGCCGATTCTGCCTCCCCACACCGAGAAACGCAAAAGTGATCCACAGGAGATAAAATGTCTCTAGTAACCAGATTTACTTTTGTGGGTAATCTGTCACGCAGTAAACGCCACGCCAAGATGGAAACCTTCAACGGGACCTGAGAATGCCAAATGAGTTTGTCCGCATCATCCATAGTAGCTGAAACTTGGGAAGTCAAAAGCTGATATGCTCCCTGGGATGATTTCTTTGTATACGAATAATTAAAAATATAAAATGATAATACCACACACACACATACATGCATGGAGAGAAATCAAATTAAATAATGTTACACTGTTCAATTTTGTATAATTATGTTTTTCCTGTCATATTCGCACAAAGAACTTGTCCTATTTCACTCGCCATAACTTTATCAATTTGTAACGGATATTTGAACACGGTAGAATCTATCGCTAATTTTCGTCATCTCAATATTTATATAATTTTCACAAATTCCTTTCCAAATTCCATTGCAAACAATGAGGGAAATGATTCCCTGCTTAAATTTCGTGGCTAAATCTCTTTTTTTTTTTTATTAGTCTATGGGGAGGGATTAAATTATATGAGCGTAACATTTCAGTAATGTTACATCACTAACGAATACAAATTTTAAAAAATTAATTGTTGGAGTGAAAATTTATATTCTATAAATTAATGATCTATGTAATATAAAATTTCAATTCAACAATAAATTTTGTAAAATTTTATATTCGTTAAAACGTTATTAATCAGCGTAATATTATATTACACTAATCTAATTTGATCCCTTCCCATCTCTTATATATTACTACTATTAAATTAATTTGAGTTCTAATAGTGCCCCATTCCCTTATCTTAAATTTCTCACACACACAAAATAAGTTAGCAAGTCTATCAATGTGTTTTCAATAAAAGGATAAATTTGAAAGTTATGTTCCTGTCGTTTTGCTGAACATAAATTGATGTTGTTAACAAATGAGATAATTTATAACAAGAACTTGGTATCATGATATTCACTCTAAGTTAATTCATATTCAACCTGATTACAAGAATAATGTTAAATTTGTTGGCGAATACATGATTTATGATCGAAGACTAGTGATGGACAGTGTCATTAGCATTTCTTTTGGATTTTCAGGAAACTTTAAAAAAAAAAAAAAATTAATTTGATAGAAACAAGTTTAAAAAGACTACTAAACTACTTGATAAAGAAAATCTTAGAAAGTTTTACCGAATATAGTGTTGGTTGGGTTGGAAGCAGCGACGTTGAAAGCAGAATCACCAATCATCCTTTGAGAGTTTGCGAATGCAACATAAGAAGGTGTTATTGTGTTCCCTTGATCATTCACTATGATCTCAATATTATCATGCCTCCACACAGCAACACAAGAATAGGTTGTTCCTAGGTCGATTCCTATTGCCACTTTCTTTCCTTGTCCTGCCATTTCTTTTTTACAGTAACTCACTTCAAATTGTTTTCTAATTGTTTTGAGAAGAATATAGATATAATGTGATTTTTTGAAAGACCACAGGAAGCCATATTATATAATGTGAATTTTTGAAAGAGCACAAAATCATTTAGTTTGACTGAGTATGTGTTTGGCTGCTTGACATTTGGGTCTACTTCAAGGACAGTTTTTTTATTTTTTATAATGGCAACTATAATTATACTCTCTCTGTCACTATTATTATAAATAAATTAGATTTTTTTTTTTACTAAAACAAACTTATTCATTTCATTAATCAATAAATATTCAAAACAAAAATAATAAACTCAAATCTAAGAAAACTAACTCAAAAATTGATCGTCATAGCCATAGTATGAGCAACCATTTTAAATCTGATAATTGTGTTAGAGTTATTGTTTAACTCTAACACATCATCAGACTCATCACCACTCCGACCACCATGAACCATCATCCTGACCACTGCTATGACCACTGCTGATTGCTCAATTTCATTAGATAATTGTCTATGGATATGGTGATGCGGGAATGGTTAGAAAAGTGATGGAGATGAAGATGACGAAGGTTTAGAAGTGTATAAGTAAAATGGGAATAATTTTAGAAATTTCATCAAAGTAAAAGTACGAAAACAACATGTGAAAAAGTGGTAACCCGTACATTATTTTATAGCTACCGACTCGCATCGTGGCACGATGGCCTTCAAAAACGTTCTTCGCCATTAGGGGTGCTCGTGATTCGGTTTGGATCGGTTTTGAGGCAAAAACTCATCCGATCCAAAGTTAATTTTATTTGCGGTTAGGTTTAGTTTTGGATGACAAATAAAAAAAATCCGATCCAATCTAATTTTACGTGGTTTAATTTGGATCGGTTTTTGGATATCCAAATTATAAATTGTAATTTATTTTATTAAATATTAATATTATAAAAAACACCGTAAAGTAATAGTTTTAACTTTTTGACGAAATAAATTATAATTTTGATGTAAAATGTAACATATAATACATTAAAAATTAATATTTTGAAATGACAATTATAATTTATATTTAAAACATCAAAAATTAAGAAATGGATTAAATTAAACTAGCAAATTGTATTATCAAAATTTAAAATGAACAAAAAAATAATTTAATGCAACGTATATTCATACTAATAAAAATATAAATAAGTATTAAAATATATGTATGTGGTTGGTTCGGTTTTATATCGGTTTTGAGAAATCAATCCGAAATCCGATCCAGTGGTTTTCTTAAAAGAGCATCCAAACACATCCAAAAATATTCAAATTTTTGCGGTTTTTGATTTTTTTTGGATCGGTTTGCGATTTTTATTTAGATTGGTTTGAATTTGAACACCCTACTCACCGTTGCACGATGAACTCTAAAAGTTCAAAAATTAGATTTTTGGCTTTTCCACAAATTACATTTGTTCCTCATAAACATGTTTTTGTGATTTTTGAAAAATATTCAATTTTTTGTGTGTCTTTGTTTCAATAAATGCATGTTTAACGTCGTTAACGTGACGCAAACCATATACTCAAGTATGGAGAATATTTAGCACTTGTGGATGTTCTTTGAAACCCAAATCGATTTGCTCACTATTGACTGACTTTTCCCGTCCCTTTGATTTTTCTTTTTATAAAATGGTCCCCAAGTACAAGTAGTACTTGTGGGTGTAGAGAGTTGCACATGAGTACGTGTTTGGCTGCTTGACATTTGGGTCCTTAAATGCAGACTATTCCAACAAGCTAGGAAGATGTTCATTGTAATAATGCACAAGGCCTTATAAGTAGGGATGGCAAAAAGGGTCAACCTGCCCCGCCCCGTCATTAACCCGTCTAAAAAGGGGCGGTGCGGGGCGGACTAACTAGTGGTGGTGGGTTGAAACTTGAAAATCTCACTCCGCCCCTTTTCTTGGCGGGCGGCGGGTTGGCGGGAGTGCCCCGTCAATAAAATAAAAATAAAAAAAATAGATAAATTCGCAAAAATATCATAAAAATTTGCGAATAAAATAAAATTAATAACCATCCAAGAAAATCAAAATATAATTATAAGCCAACAAGGTGACCAAAAATTAAAATTATCAATCAAAACTTCAAACATCCATAGTTTATAAAATCAAAAAAACCATAATAAAACCTTAAGAAAATACTCGGTTTAAATCCAAAACAAACAAAACATGAATTCAATGTTTAAATGCACACCAACAAAAGTAAACAATAAACTATAATTATTCTTCAATCCAAATCAACAACAACGCTAAAATTTAGATTAGGTTAATTGGACCGAAAAATAGAAATTCATTTGTAATGGGCTGAAACTTCTATAAAAAAGAATGTGGTTAAACCCGACGGGCCAACCCGCACCGCCCCGTCGTCGTCCCGTGTTTTTTGCGGGTTAGGTGGGATGGGGCCCGCCACTTTGGCGGATTGAAAATGTCAACCCACCCCGCCAAAAATGACGGGTTAAACGGGCCGACCCGACGGGCTTGACCCGTTTTGCCATCCCTACTTATAAGTAGCATTTTATTCCACTAGTGAAGTATAGAGTGTGGAAGGAAAATTGCTTTTCCGACCCCTGTCCATTTCTTTTCTACCTCCTAAACTGACGTTTTTGTCCTCAGGGGTATGAAAAAAAATTGCCAAGAAAATTCGGTTTTTACGAACCGGATTTTTTGCCAAGAAACTTCGGTTAATACGAATCGGATTTTTTTTTGCTTAATTCGGTTTTTATTAACTTTGCTTGGCCAAATGGGTAGGTTAGAGGAAGATTTTGCTATTGAAACCTTTAAATGCATGATGGAAGATTTTGCTATGAACACTACAGCTGCCTAGTTGACTTGCTTGGCCGAATGGGTAGGTTGAACACTAAAGCTGAGAACTGAAAATAGTCAAATTATATTGAATACTTTATTTGCACACGAGAGACAAGTGTAATATATATATATATATATCTGACATAAAATTAGTTGTTGACATATTATGATCGGAGGTACTCTGTCTGAGCTCATCATCTTAGCCTTAGAGTAATATTCAAAAGGTTAATTCAAATACCTTAAGATGTTAGTACAGTGTTACATCCCTTACTTGATGAACATAAATATTTCCGTTAATAAAAATCGAATTAAGCAAAAAAAAAATGCGGTTCATATTAACCGAAGTTTCTTGGCAAAAAATTCGGTAAAAATCGAATTTTTTTGGCAAATTTTTCTTCATACCTCGAGGGCAAAAACGTCAGTTTAGAGGGTAGAAAAGAAATGGGCAGGGGTCGAAAAAACAATTTTCGTGTGGAAGTAGTAAAATTAAGTCTTGGTTTCTTTTTTCTACGGATTCCAAGGGTGTAGGCTTATAGTAGTATGGAAAAGTAAAACTAGGGGTAAAATTGGAATATTCAAAATAAATATAATGATTGTAGTACCTTTTGCTTATATTTAAGACCTTGTAATTTTTTTTTTTAGTTTCTTATATATGAGACCGGAGAGAGTAGGATAAAATATGGAAAAGATAGAAAGTTTGGATTTTTTGGAAAAATGTTTCATTTTTATGGGGATGGTGATATAGGAATGATTAGAAATGTGATGAAGATGAAGAAGATGGAGGTTTAGAAGTGTATAAGTGAGTTGGGAATAATTTTAGGGAAATTTCAACAAAGTAACCGTACCGAAACAGGATGTGAAAAAGTGGTAACCCGTACATTATTCTATAGCCACTTACTCGCATCGTGGTTCAATGGCTTCCTGTAAGGGTTATTTAATTGAAAACATTCACTCACCGTGGCACGATGAACCCTGAAAATTCAAAAATTAGATTTTTGGCTTTTTGAAAAATTGCATTCGTTCCCACAAAAAATTGCTCACTATTGGCTGACTTTTCCCATCCCTTTGATTTTTGTTTTTCCATATATGTCTTTTTCATGGGACACTTAAGGTGTCTTTTTCCTTGTCTTTTCTGAAAGAGCACAGGAAGCCATATTAATATATAAAAATGGTCCCCAAGTACTAGTGGGTGTATAAAGTTGCACATAACCATTTTATTCCACAGATATCTTATTCAATTATCTTATTCTTATTCCACATATATCTATTAAAAGTATTCAAAAACTATATCTATTTGGCTGCACATGAGTACGTCTTTGGCTGCATGACATTTGGGTCTACTTCAGGGACAGTTTTTTGTTTATAATGGCGATTATAATTATACTCTGATCACTATTATTATATAAATAAATTTGACTTTTTTTTTTGCCACATAGAAAAAGTAAAATATGCTGTCTATATTATTGATGTAAGAAGATTGGCCGTGCTGGATTGAAGATAAGTGGTGCGTAAACGGAATTGTGCATATTTAATTTTACAATATATTAGATTGATTTATTGTTTTTATATTTTAATTAAATTTATTATTTTTATATTTTAGCTAGATTTATTATTTTTTATGTTTTATCTAGATTTATTATATTTTTATATTTTAGATAGATTTATTATATTTTTATTTTTCCTATTATTTAAGGTAAACTATTGTAGTCTTAAGAGGCAACTTTTTCATTTAATAAAAATATAGATAATTTTTTCAAGTTTGATGGATTCCAAATTATTTTTTCTGGTGGATTTCGGAAATCTGGTGGATTCCAGAACATTATCTGACAGGTTTGTCGCTTGCAACCTGTATTCTTATTATATGATTAGCTCTTGTTATTCCTTCCCGCTTCCGTACTGAATCAATTATGAACCAAATAAATCAATGTTCAATATATTAAAAATGTCAATTTGATATAATAGCGACCAGAGATAATATATACATTAAAATGAGAGATAAGAAACTTCCCGACAATTATACCATAAAGTTGAGGAAGGGGGACCAAGAGACATTGGGTCTACATTTAGTATATATATAGGAGAGAAAGGAAATTTCAGGACAATTACGCTTTAGTTTATGACTTTTATAAGGAACTTTTAAATAAATCTTTGATTTAATGAATATTTTTAAAAAACCACTAACCATACTTAGGCTCCGTTTGCCCCGGCTTATTTTCTACTTTTCTACTTCTTTTTAAAAAAATTAAGGAAGTAAAAAATTGTTTTTGACCTTATTTCTACGTAAAATAAATAGAGAAATAAGGTCAAACATAATTTTTTACTGATTTACTTCATTTGAAGTGAAATAGAAAAGCAGAAAATAAGCTAAGCTAAACGGAGCCTTACTGTACGTCAAGTCAATCCGTGATTTTGTTAATAACTCGGTTTTGTAGTGGTTATGTCTTTTTTTTTCATTGTTGCATGAAGTTTACTCAAATGTATGGCAAATAGATGATAAATTTGTTGACAATTGATATAGTTTTTACAATTTTATCCTTCAAAAAAGAGAATGTGATATTGTTTTTCTAAAGTATAAACTGGGAAATATTGTACGTCTTCTAATAGAAGAACTCCACAACTTAAAAAAGTGACTCGGTCATGGATGTCTATAAGTCATGGGCTAGAAATTCTTTTTTATTTTTTACAAATATAACAAATGCTTTGGATAATAAATGATTTGTCAAATTTTTGTTTGAAATAAATGAATTTTGTAAAGAGAAATAGAAAATTCGAACGCACGTTATATATGGATTCCTTTCATTCATAAAAATATAATAATTTGGAATTTTAATGTGCAAGTGTATTTATTTTTTTGACTCACTGTGCAAATATATTTTGTGTTTTTATTTTATTACGATTCTAAATATTTTATTTTGTTGCACAAATAAGATGAAAGCAGTGTTTTAAAAACCGGACCGGTCATCGAACCGGTGAGGGTGCTGGGTCACTGGTTCATTGGTCGAATCACCGGGTCACTGGTTGAACCGCATGCATAAACCGGAGGAATGAACCGGTCTCTTTAATAAAATTATATAGCTATTAAACCGGTCGAACATGATGACCCGATCTCTTAAAAAGTTAATGACAACTAAAAATTTAAAAAATTTAAAATGTCATGATGTCGCAACTCATAAGTTCTTAAATTCAAATATTAAATATTGTCACCACACACTATAAAATAGTACAAATTACAAAACCAAATAGATTTTAAACAAAGTCTAGTTGCAACATAATCTAATCACAACATAAACGAAATAACAAAGTCTAATAATAAATTTAATTCCAAGGAGACATATTTGTTTAAGACACTATTTGTTTTAGTTTAGTTTTTTCTATTTACTTTTTTTTTAGAAAAATAATTATGTAAAAAAAACGACGTCATTTTGATTTGAAAAAAATAATAAAAAATAGCAGACGCAATCAAACCGGCGGTTCGCCAATTTTTCCGGCTTTTTAGCGGTTCGCTCCGGTCTAACTACATGCCCGGTCCATCAGTTGAACCAGACTGCCTCCCCCTCCGGTTCGCGGTTCAACCGGTCCGACCGGCCGGTTCGGTCCGGTTTTTAAAACACTGGATGAAAGTATTTTTCTTTTTTGTAAATTTTTTTAATCTATAACATTAATAAAGGGAAGACTTTGGTTTGGTGTAGCCTTTTTTTAGAAATCCTAAAATACCCTTAACATTTTTTTTATTCACACTATTCTTTAATAACTTCCAAAAATAAACTACTCTCCTTTAACTTCTAAAACCAACTACATTTTCTCCATATTTCTTCAAGAAAATTCATATTCATTCCTATTTATTTTTTTCTCAAATTTTTTTAACTTAAATATTTGTCAATTATTAATCTATAATTCTATATCATCACTCGAATCTAATATTTCAACATTGAATATAGTGTGTCACTTACATTAATTCATAACTATGTTGTTCTAATTTTGTGTACATATTTCATTTTTATTCATTTTCTCATTGGTTTTTGTTTTGTTTTGTTTTTAATTTCCATAATTTTTATTCGATTTTTTTTACACATAAAGAAGGGTTATTTCATTTAATTTTTCCGTTTGATTGTTGTTTCAATTGTTGCCAATTGAACAATTTTTGTTGGATTGGCCATATTCTAAGCACAAAAAAAAAAGGAAACACAGATTATCGAGGTACTATTTTCTCTACAATCTGCATATTCTTCTAACAACATTCACAATGGTAATTAATTAGGCTAGATTTTAATTTATTTACCATTCTACTGTGTCTTTTCTTTTGATTTACCTTTCCTTTCAGTTCATCTATTTACTTTATTATGGTATTTGATTTTGATCTATACGATCTATTTAGTTTTCTATGTTATTTGGCATGTACAAATTCTAATGGATTGGGAAGATTATCCTATGTATACCAAATTTGTAATAGGTTTGTTCACGGATTTTGTGAGTATGAATATTTGGAATAACGTCTCGGGTTTTATCTAATGTAACTATTTTTTATTTTGCAGGTTTGTTTTGAAAAGATGTTGATGAATTTGTGTCGATGAATCTTATTTCAACAAGAGAGACATCCTAAAAACCTATGAACAATTTTTTGGAGTGGTTCATTTTACTTAATAATGTGTTGTCAAATTGGACAATCATAGAGTTTTTTCGTACATGTTAATCAATATCCATTTTACTTAACCATGTGTATATATTTGTATAGAAACAAATTCTATGCACCAATTATATGCTTATATTATGTCTCTTTTAATTAAGATGGAACAATGTTGCCACTCCATTCACTTTGTTATTTTCTCTTCCATTCCATTGTCCTTAAATATTATTTCTTTCGAATCTTTCTCAGTTTTTATTTTCTCAGTTTCTATTGTAGACATGGGTACAAAGTGGCAAAAATACCATGCACAATTGGAACGTCCATCCATCGGTAATATAACGGAAAATAGTCTATTCTCTCTCTTATCTCCTAATTTATATTATCTTTTTATTATTAAATTGGTTGTATTTTTTATATTCTATATCATTAAAATTTAATATATTTATTGCATGAGTCTTATATATATCGGGATAAATGAAAATATTGGCAAGAGGGTTTTTTTATTGTTCTATTTTTCCAAATACTATAATTTTTTAGTTTTGTAACTATTGCTTTCAGTTTTTGCTCATTGTTATTATTTTATTTTAATCTTAATTTTCTTACTCTCGCCTTATTTTTGTATTTCTTTTTTCTAATGATTTTTGTTTTACATATGAAAGTTTCATTTTTTTCTTCTATTGAGATCCCTTCAACTTTAAAAGTGAGAGAAGGTACTCTTTATAACAAAAGAGATATAAGAATAGACTATGAAAAGAAGTAGGAGAATAGAGGCCATGGAGAGCATCCACCATTTGCAACCTAAACTCATATATCCTTATTGCAGTCAAACGAAATGATGGAAGAAAAGAAGAAGGCAAAAAAATATATAAAGCTTTGATCATTGTTTTTAATTAGTTAAAATGATTTCTTATTGTTTCTTTCACTAATTGTATTTTGTCCTTTATTTTGTGAACATTGAGAGTGTGATATGTATCATATTTTGATGCTTTAAAGGATGTGATTTGCAAAGTGAAATATTTGTTGTGGCAAAGGAAATCTATTAATTGATTAAAACTATTTTTTTTACTAACTAAGTGCATGAATCATGTAGTTGTTAACAATTGAAGGACATCAATTAATTACTTCATGATTTGAGTTACAACAACATATTCATTTTGTTTGTCGTACTATAATGTTTTAAAAAATGTTGATTTATGTATTGATGAAAAAATGTAGATTTCAAGAAATAAAGAAGAATGAATGCAGAAGAAAGAAAAAGTATAAGCAAGTTGAGACAAGAGTGGATAATTGAAATTATCTACAGAATGTGCAAGCAACGTGAAAATAAATAGACAAAGTGATGTGAAAGCCCAAGTAAGGATAGCGATGAGATGGAGCAAAATAATTGTTATTTACTTACAAATACTTGGTAATATAATTTAGTCACACACAATTGAGAGAAAAAAAAGAAAAAGAAAGAGAATATATATATATAGTTATTTTAATATATATATTTGTGTAGTAGATATTACATCACAGAATCTTATTTCGTTATTGATAAGTGTATTAGAATACTTAATTTTTTTTTTTTGCAAAGAATATCTAAAATATATTTTTTTATTATTGGTAAGTCTTATTTCATCACATTTCGTCACTAAAGAGATTTTTATATTGGGTTCAATGTCTCTACGTGACTATGTTTTGAACGACACAATATAAGTATTATATGCTTCGTTTGGTATTGTAAAAAAAAATGTTATTTTGGTTTTACTTCTATTAGCAAACTTACATAATTCATACTGCTATCATTTATCATTTTTCTAAGGTGTTACTTTACCTATGGTGTGGATCAATGCACGTAAATTATAATATTTTTTAGGAAAACTGAAAATACACAAATTAATTCCAATAAAAATCAAATTTATAATAAAGCACGTTTACAATTGATATACGCTGGCGGAATAAAAAACATGGATCAATTTTAAACAATTTGTATAAATTTGATTTTTAATTAAATTTATTTTTGTCAATTTTAGTTTTTATTTTATATTTTACACATATTGGTCTGCATCAAGGCATAAAATAAGCAAAAAGAAACCCCAACAATAATTAAAAATATGACACCAAATTTCTTGACAAAGAAAAATATGGAACCAAACTTTACCACCAACAATATGATCAATATTCTACAAAAAAAAAAGAAGTTAACCAAACACTCAAGATGGTGACTAATTCCGCTAATGATCACACTCATCCCTTCGTAAGAGTTTTAAGACCGTTGCAGTTGCATCTTCCAAACTCAGATTCGGGACTATGGTTAAGTTAGAAAAAGATTTGTGTCATCTTATTTAAACGATCTTGAGTAAAAATATAAATACTAAAAATCTTCTTAGTAATGCTCCCAAAGGCTCTTATGCACCAAAAATACTTGCATGAGTTTGTAGCAATGAAATTCCTATAAGAAATTCTCCCCGGTTATTCTTTCTCATGTATGGTCAAATTAAACTGCTTCACAACAATCATCTTCCAATCACTCTATAAGGCAAAATGGAAAAAGGAAAAAACACCAATACTAAAGCACAATTAGATATTGTGAGTGTAATATATAGATCAATTTTAAAATTTGGAAAAAAAGTTCTTACAAAAGATTATGAAAATAAATATTTTTTTTACATCTTTTAACATGATTTTTAAAACAACTTTCTTTAAAATAAGAAATTATCAGTAAGCAACATATATACATATATATAATAAGCAAAAATGCAATATAGCAAACATAAACAAATACAAAGATTTAAAAAATAAGATCTGAATTAAAAATGAAAAAATGGAGTACATACCGATTCCTTTGACACTCTAAAAAACCTTTAACAATCATTCATTCAAAGTCTTCACACACTTTAATATCCTCATCATCTTTAGAAAATAGTATACTTTGTAGAGACATGCAATTTAAAAATGCTTTGAATGATAATTATGATTTATAATAAACCATGTTTACAATTGATATACGCCGGCGGAATAAAAAACATGGATCACACAAACGGGCACGGATGACCACTAGTTAGAATATAAAGAGAAATGTGTTCTAACACAAAAGAAGATTTTTAAGAGTGTGAACCAAATCAAACTTGTCTAAAAATGTAAAGCAATTGAGATTATAGTTTTAGGTATGTAGCGCTGGAAATGACTCGCATTGAGTTAAACTTGCATTAGCTCGACTCGATTCGTTAAGAATTAGTTCAGCTCGAAACTTGGCTCGAGTTCATTACGAACTAATTTTTTAGTTCAAACTCGACTCGTTTTAATTCACGAACAACTTGGTTCGGTTCTGTTCGGCTCGTTAAGTTCAACTCCTTAAGTGAATTACATGATTTTAAAGTCAATTTTTTGACAAAATTTTAAATTGGATCTTTAACATTTTAAACTATTATGTAAAAAAAAACATTTTAAACTATTTTTTTTTTTAAAATCAAATATTAAACTAAAATAAAAATCAAACCAAATATATAAGGGATAAACACGTACAAAATTCAGATATATCATAGATATACAGAAAAATGTATAAAACCAAAAACTGATACAAGTAACAAAGTTACAAGATTTGGAAATGGGGTATATCAAGTGAGAGTAATTAATGTGAGAGATGAGAGATTCAATCCTAACCATTGGATTGAAATAAAAGATTGTGATTAGAAACTAAATTAAAAAGTCACGTGACATCATCTCTGTTTTTGCATTTACACGCGCTCGCATCATCTTCCTCCTTCGGCCTGTGAATTAGGGTGGAAACAGCTGTGAATAACACGTCCAGTTCTCTCTACTATCTATGCTGCAGATTTTGTTTCAATTAAGTGGTAAATTAGTCAAAGCTCTTGTGTCCAATTCACGCAAATGCTAGACTTCTCTATTTTCTTCCTATTTCTTAAAATATTAAAAATTCAAATCAAATTAAAGATTTGTCTTATTAGAATTGGATGATTTAGGAGAAACATTTAACACAAATTTTAATTTTTCCACAGCAACCCTTCCTTATGAATGTGCAGCACCCTGCAACAATTAGTTTTTTTTTTTTTTTTATACACGAACAAGGGACGGGACAAAAATTGAAATTGTTGTATCCATTGAACCACAAGACAACTTTTTATCTTTTGCATAGGTTATCTAAAATACAAGAATAATCTTTTGTCCACCATATATCATACAAAATAAAATTTGTTCAATACTTTAAACATTTGTCCTATATTTTTCGGCCTTGTATTGTACTGTACTGTACAATTCTGTCTAGTACTTATAGTTTGCAGATCAAACGGACCTTAAGGGAACCCTTGTGATATCCTTTGAGTACGTGTTACGGTCCTCATCCATATAAGCTCTCATCGTTACTATCTCCTTTTAATTGAAATTTTGTCTTGTACACAATGTTTCAACATTTTGATATAAGGTAGGATGTTTAATCTAGTGTTGTAACATCAGTGCTTACACTAAACTTAATGAACAAATAAAATACATTGCAGAAAGTAAACAACACAGAATATTTGTCAACCGAAGGAAGTCCACTATGATAAAGTTAGTTCAAAACTCTTAGTAAACCAACTGTTTACAGCTTATCACCTAGTAACTACTCGTGCTAACTTCTACCTAGAAATTCATAGATATGAGACCCTCTCACTCCCGCTCAATCACACAATCGGTGAACATTACTGTTTCTAAAAAATCAAACCAAACTTCAATTCGTACTTAAAAGCGATTTGCAATTACAACTCAATCAAAATAGTCCTACTCAAGCATCGATGAGATACATGAGAGGCTCACGATAAACAATGAACAATCTAAAGCCTAAAACTCTAATTGCACTATTCTCTTCAATGGTTTCAGGTGCTTTAATTGATTAGGTCTTTAGTCTTTATATAGAATCCTGAATCCTTTGGCTTGAGAGTTGAGACGGTATAGGAAATCAGTTACACAGTTGGCTTTGAATTTGTTACATGGATAAACATAAAAATATAATTATTTGTTTTTATCTTGTTAAAAGCTAGCTGGTCCATCGTGAATCTTTAAAGATCATATCGTGCCTTGTTGTACAAGAAGGCGCGAGTTTGTTTCTTCAAATCTTTTGAACTTATCCTTGCGTTAAAACAAAGTAACAGAAAATGCGTGTTTTTTGGGCACCCTGATGTTGGATCCTAATGTTACAACATTGAGACCAACATCTAGCCCCAGACTTATTTTACAAAAAATGAAGTCAATCTTAAAAACTCAACAATCTCTCCCTTTAGCAAATTTTTGACTAAAATATTTGACCTAGCCATAGATATGAGGAGATGAAATTTATGCCACCCTTTGAATCATGATACTCACACAGCTAAAGGAGTGGACATACACTTCCTAAAGTTATAAGCATATATAAGAACACATCATAGGCTTGCAGCGGAATCACATAGTGTGAGCCTCACAAATCAGAAAATAGAGAGAAATAAATTCTCACATAAAGATTTCATAGGAAGAAATAAACTTCCTCAGACAGAGAATCTAAATTCTCAAAAAGATCAAAATAGGACAAATAAATTCCTATAGTATTTGAGAAAATAAATTCTCAAGTCAACATCTCAGGACAGAATGTTGTAACATCTTGTTCCACATTCAGCACAGAGCAATCCGGTCACAAATTTATTGAGAGAAAATAAATTCTCACATTATGCGCGCAGTGACGGAGTCCGGATTTCAGTGTAGGGGGGACCGAATTTAAAAACACAATTCGCTAAAGAAAAATTTAAAATTTAAAAGCATAACATATACTAGAAATTGTAAAATAAATCAAAAGTTAATATTGTGAATCTTCATTTTATAGGCAGTTTTTTTTAAGTCGAACTTTTTGGCCGTCCGTTTTCACATTTATTATAACTTTAGTCTCAATTCATGTGTTTTGCCATAAAAATTGCGATATTTTGTGTAAAAAAATGTGAATTTTATTCTCAAAAGAGATATTTTGTCATTAAATTCAATATTAAGGCAATAAGACACGTTTTTAGTAACATACTAGTAAAATTTATAAAATATTTAGGGGGGACCATGGCCTCTGCCGGTCCCCCTACTAGCTCCGTCCCTGTGCGCGTGCATACACACATTCTACTCCCCTGTGTTGCAGCCGAGACATGAATAAAAGTATAGCAAGTAATAATATAAACTTGTCAAACCAAATTATATCTCTCAAGCATTGAAGTTTTTGAAGAGAAGTTTTTGAAGTCATCTATTAAGGATGCAGTTATTACCGTGCCTGCTTATTTCAACGATTCTCAACGAAAAGCTACAAAAGATGCCGGTGCTATTGCTGGAATTAATGTAATTCGGATAATCAATGAGCCTACTGCTGCTGCACTGTCATTTTGGTGCTTGACTCATACAAAACTCAAATAAATCATCCAAAGCATTCGTCAGTTTGTTAGTCATTTAGTCCTTGATGTTAACTAGGATTTTAACTTGATGTTGTGGCGACTGAGAAGGGGATGACATGCTTTTTAAAATTGTAACGTAATAATAATTACAAGAAAGGGGATTTGAATTGTGACTCTTATTAAAATTGATTCTCAACTTTCAAAAGAAATTAAATGTGATGAAGAGATGAAGTAAAGTTTAATGTGTATATAGAGATAATGTGTATATAGATTGCAACTTTTTACTACATATTATTGGAAATATAAATAGTAATTCCTAATAATATATTAAATATAAATTTAAAATCTTCAAACAATATTTAGGCATATTATTTTCAACACCCGAGAATTTTGGGATTTATTTATTTTATTTTATTAGTATATAGTATACCCCTAAATATTATTTTGGACCTTTAATTTTTATGGACCTAAGACGGTCGCCCTCTGTCTCAGATACGGCCCTGACTGGACCAAGGTCCAATTATGTACGGAATCCGATTACCTTTAGTTAATAGATCTTAATTAGGTGGATAAGCTTTATGTGAAAATTAGTGCATAACGTTATGGAGTTGTTCAAGAGGGTTGGATGAAGGTAGTATTTCACTCATGAGTCAATCCCCTTAATTATAGAATTGATGGTTGATCATGACCCATTAATTTTGTTTAAATGTTTTGCTAGTACTAGGAGTGATCTTTATGAGAGTTTTTTTTTTCATGCCTTCCTGAGATTAGTTTTCTTACTTCAAAAATTATAGGTTAAGTAGCTTTCAAGAAGGCATATCTATTATTGAATGTTAAAAGAGACTATCATAGAATTACAATATCTCAAGCAGGATATGGATATATTATTGTAACGAGTTGGAATTGTAGTAATAAGAGACTAGGACTCATTTCCAAAGACACTTTCAAGATTAATTTAGCCCATAGTGCTAGTATGGTGGGAGAGATGGATAGTTAGGTCGAAAGTCATTGGATTTGGAATTTGAGGTGGAGATGAGATTTATTTATCTGGGAGTTTAATCTCTTAGATAGCTTCCATGAAATTTTAAACGGCTCAACAATCTCTACAACAGGTGATTCTTGGTTCTCAACGCATGACTCAAGTGGTGTCTATTCAGTTAAGAGGAAGAAATGATGCTTTCAAAAGTGGCAGTCTTTTCTTGGCAATTTTTGCAAGATAGGTTGTCGACTCGTCAAAATCTTTGGCAGCGGGGCGTCATTGGGGATGCTAGTGTTTCTGCGTGTCTGTTATGTGGAGTAGGGTCTGAATCACCTGATCACTTATTCGGCTCTTGTAACCATCACCAATTTGGTATGATATTCTTTGGTGGTTGGGTAGAAAAAATAGATTGGGGTGGTTGTTAATTTGATATACTATTGTGTGGATCTGGAAATCTTGAAATGACGTATTCTTTTCGGAAGAGACCTTTTCTGTTGAGTTTCTAATTGATAGGGTGAAACTTTTATCTTGGAAGTGGTTTCTAGGTAAAAGCTTTGGTTCCCCCTATTCCTTTTATGAGTGGGGTATCTACCCTACTTTATACTAGAACCGGTAGAGTTTGTTGAGATATTGTGTTGGGTCTTGTTGGGTTAGGGGGATTGAAGGCTCTCTTGTAGCTTTGTTCTACCTGCGGTTGATCCTTATCTCTCTCATCCTGAAGAGTATTCTTCTTCTCGTTATGGTGCCTTTGAGGGGTGCTAGTTTGTTGGGGCTGTGCATTCTTGTTTTCTTGTAGTTTTATTTGTCTGTTTGTTTTCATGTCTTACTTTAGAGTTGGTTGGATTATGGTAGAGTGTACTTCTCGTATCTCTTTCTATTTTAAACTTCTTTTGTACTTCTTTAATTTTTATTTAATATATAATATATTTGCTATTCAAAAAAAAAATATTAACAAGAGACACTCAAATACAATACAATCATTATTCAAATTTCAAAAACACACACAAAACAAACTACAATCGATACACATACAACAATACAAACAGGAAATAACTATATTATAGTTATTTGTGTGGACTGGGAAAAGAGAAATGCTTACAAATAGAAATGCATAAAAATGAATCTCCAACCCACTTTATTTATTGTTTTAGAAAAATAATGTTCTATCAATTGAAATTCATATACATCTCACTAAATAATGTGAAATTCACATTATATAACGAGATTCATTTAAATATCAACGGGTAGAAACAAGTTCATTTAAAAAAAATAAGTATATTTAAACAATACGTAACTAGAGATTCATGTAGTATACTAATCACTTAGAAGTGCTTCGATGCCTTCCACAATGGTATCAATAGAACTAATATCCCCTAGAGCGATGTCCTTCAGAAGGTTCACTGCTAATTTACCGGTAAATTTCAAGAAAGAACGCGTTCTCCCATTCGATCTAGTAGTAGTTTCCTCATTATTATTCGAATCAAGAATGGAATCCATGAAACACGACACATGAAAACATATCTTTCCATCAGAATCCAATACATATGACCATCCTTTAAATTGGTTCCTCACAACATGCCTTTTATAACATGCAGCACAATTTGATGGAACTTCATTACACAATTTGAAATTCATTTCTCCATCATCAGATGAAATGGTATTTTGCAGATTCAAACAACAAGGATGTAGAGCATATCTTGTTTTTAAACAAATATAGAAAAAACCTAACAGATCTTTTCCACAAGCATCACAGAACCCACACAATTCTTCTTTTGGGTTCTCATAGAACTCAAAATTGGAATTTTTGAAAAATGGATGAACGGCATGTTTAACAGGTTCTGCACATTGTTGGTGGATGATGTAATTGCAAAATCTGTTTTCACAGATGTAACTAGATCCAAAACCACCTATTACTTTGCAACCACTGCACATGAATGAAGTTTTTTGAGAACCAATCAGTTGTAATGTGTGTTGATGATCCATTTGTGTGTGTGTGTATATCTTGTAACTTTTTGTCAAATATTGTAATAAGTGTTCAAGATTTATCTAGGAGTGTATATGTTGTATGCTATTTATTGTATTGTTTTAACATGCTTCATGAATCATTTCTATTATATGTAAAAACTTCCAATAAGAAGACATGGCTTACGGGTTTCCAAGAAATGCTATACAAGTATACAACTACGACGTATTGTTTCGTTATATGTGTGTCACTCTGTAGGTGCATGGTTGGTGGATAATATTTTAGTAGGGTAGTCGTGTAAAATGAATTTATCCCGATGATATTATAGTCTAAATACATTTATTTTATAATGAATTTGAAAAATAAATGTTTTTTTATATATAGGACCGGAGGGAGTAATTAGTAAGGAAAACTAAATTTAGCTAGCTTTTGTCTTATTTTCTTGATTTTTGTTCTTTCTCTCCTTTTTGGCCTTCTGGTAATTTACGGATCGTGACTCTCGACCTAGTCTGGAAACACTTTAGGAGTTTTATATCTTTGATTTTATTGTATTTTTTTTTTCATTGGTGACTTTGTATTTCATGTACTTTTTTGTGCAGTCGACTTTCTTCCATGTATTCTCTCTCCTTTTATATATAATTATTTTGCTATTAAAAAAAAATTATATGCACTAAAAACATGCTCCCTCCGGTCTCAAATATAAACAAAAAAGCAAAAAAATTAAAAGGCTCAAATATAAGCAAAAATCTACTCTGGTTTGTGTTCTAGGAAATAACATTATGGAAAATACATAGCCTTTCCAAATTTAAATTAATATGGTCATGTTGACCGGATTAGAAAATTATTCCAAATTAATGGTCTTTTTTGTGTTTTATAGGTTATACGTACCGAAATGGCCATAATTTGCTGATTTTGTAATTGATTGATATAAGGAAGTTTTCGTTGTTCAACCTAATGTTGTGGAACTCGACATTGTTCAATCTAATATTGTTGTTAACATCGATAACTATTTTGTAAATTGTGAAAACAAGAAGGTGCGAGATGGCTTGATCGAATAGTGTAAAAGACAGACTGCAAATCGATGGTTGATCATGGCCCATTAATTTTATTCGAGTGTTTTGCTAGTATTAGGAGTCCTTATGAGATTAGTTTCGTACTTCACAATTTATAGGATAAGTAGCTTTCAAGAACAAGAAGGCATATCTATATCATAAGATTTATTTAGGATTTATCGTTTAGGATAAGCTCACATTTGAAGAAGGTTCAATAGTACATTATAAAATATGGGTCTTCCTAACGAGTTTTTTCGGGGTACTCTTTAAACATTTCATTTAAAGAAATATTTTATTTAAAAAATTAAATACTACAATTTCCAATGCGTTGACTTTACACATTTCCATAAAAATCCACGTTAAGGTCTTAAAGAGTACTCCAGAAGCACTCGTTAGCTTTTGCAAAAAAATATATACAAAATTAATCTATATACATATTATGCTATAAAAGCTTATATCCCAATGTCTCTTCAACAATCTATTGGTTTTAAGGAAATTATGGTTCTCATAATTTGGAGTTTAGTTAGATTATAATATATAAATTCCTATAAAAAATTGTTCCTTCTAATTCTAGAATTAGAATCAAGTTTCACCCTAAGGACATAGGCGTCTATGCCCCATGTGCAACATGAGACATAAAAATGGGGGCCTAAAAAAATTATAGGGTAGTAATATTAGTAAATGACAAGTATAAAACGAGAGATTGTGACATTTCAAACGAGAGATTGTGGAGTGTAAATATTTGAGATTTTCTTTATTCTAAAATGAGAGAGATTTATAGTTACAAAAGTTCCTAAAAGAGATTGTTCTATTGTGAATATCAAAATTTTGTTATATTAGTGAAAAATGATTATTTTTTAGTGTTATTAATGTTATTTTTAATTTAAATTGATGACAATTCTTTTGAATTTTTTTCGTTTTTCTTTTATTAGGGTCTATTTTTAAAGAGTTCACAGGACCTCCAAAAAATCGGAGACACCCCTCCCTAAGGATAACTACTATTGAATGTTAAAGAGATTATCATAGAATTACAATATATATTATTGTTATATTCACCAGAGTTTGAAATTTAATATACAGTACAAGAGACACTCAAATACAAAACAATCATTATTCGAATTTCAAAAACACACGCAAAAAAAAAATACAATTGATAGGCATACAACAACACAAAATAACTATTATACTCGACTAAAAATGAGTCGAGTCGAACTCGCTTATGCTCGACTCGAATAATTTATTTAACGAGCTTAATTTTCAACTCAAGATCGACTCATTTAGTTCATGAACCAAGTCCAACGAATTAATTATCGAATCGAGTCTCAAACTATTTTCGAGTTGGTTCGTTTCATTGTTACAAATGCATAAAATTATGCTTACAAATAGAAATGCATAAAATTAAATGCATCTTAAACACACTATTTTTTTTAGAAAAATAATATTCTGTTGATTGAAATTCATATACATATCACTAAATGATATGAAATTCACATTATATAACAAGATTTATTTAAATATCAATAAGAACAAGTGGATTGTAAAATACAGAAATAATACTTTTTTTTATTGGCAAATAAATAATAAAACACAATAAGAATAAAAAAACGTTCTAAAAACAAATGGTACCAGAAGTACATCCCAAATACATAATTAGTACTAATCATTTAGAAGTGCTTCAATGGCGTCCACAATGGTACTAATAGAACTAACATCTCCTAGAACGATGTCCATCAGTAACTTACCGGTAAATTTTAAAAACATACACTACAATTGATACACATACAACAATACAAACGAGAAATAACTATATTATTATAGTTATTTGTGTGTACCGGGAAAAGAGAAATGCTTACAATGGAAATGCATAAAAATGAATCTCTAAAACATTCTATTTTTGTTTTTTTCTCAAAAATATATAGATTGAAATTCAAATAAATCTCACTAAATAATATGTGAAATTCACATTATTTAATGAGATTAATTTAAACATCAACCAATAGAAACAAGTTCATTGAAAGAAAACAAAAAGAAGTGTATTAAAGAATGGTGAACACTTCAATACATGAATTAATCGCTTGAAATTGCGCTGACGATAGCTTCCCCAATGGTGAAAATAGAACTAAAATCCCCAATGCCAGCTTGAAATATACCCAATGCTAACTTACCGGTAAATTTCATGACAGAACGCATTCCCCGTTTTGAGCCGGTTTCCTCATTCTTATCGTCAATATCAAGTATGAGATTGGTGAAACACGAAACATGACAACATGGGTTTCCTTCAGAATGGAGTATATATGACCACCCTTGAAATTGGTTCCTCACAACATGCTTTTGTCTACATATAGCACAATCTGATGGAACATGATTACACAATGTCATTATCACTTTTCCATCACTAGAAATGGTATCTTCCAGCTTTAAACAACAAGGATGCAGAGCATAGTTCGTTTTCGAACACCAATAGAAATAACCTAACAGATCTTTTCCGCAAGCATCGCAGAATCCACCATCCGATGCATTCTCACACAACTTAAAGTGGGAATTTTTGAAAAATGGATGAACAGCATGTTCATCAGCTAATGCACATTCTATATGGATTATGTGATTGCAATTTCTGTTTTCACAGATGAAACTACGTTCACTATTACCTAGCTCCTTGCAATGATTGCACGTGAATATTGAAGGTGTTGCTGAATTATTCAACTGTAATGTATGTTGATGATCGATTGTCAACATTGTGTATGTATATATCTCTTTCTGACTTTTGTAATGAATGTGAGGTTTTAGCTAGTTATTATTTGTATTAAGATGCTTTCCGAAACACTTCAATTTATAATGCAAAGTATGTCAATATTACAAGACTTATTATGGGTTTCCTGGAAAATATATAGTATGACTTGTTCTTAGCTTATTTAATTTATTGGGCTATCTAAAAAAGAGTATAGTTTCGTAAAAACCGGTTATTAATAATAATATATTTTCCGTTCAAAAAAAAAATATAGCTTATTCTCATATTTGTTATTTAAATATTAGTTCGACAATAAATTTGGATAGATATTCATACGACATAAATTATGGTATATTACGAAATACTTATTTATAGACTACATTGGAAGTTTTATTCGTATTTTCACCGTCTTCGTCGATAATCAATATTCTTAATCATTCTCTTTATTGTCATCGCAAAAGATATATCCCATCATGCTTAATCATTGGAAGTTACATTGCAACATACAACTAACCATGTAAAAACACTGACGACAAAAGATATATCTCATCATGCTTAAGAGATTGTCTCTGACTCTTGTTAATATAGTCATCGCAAAAGAAAAATTAAAGGGATGCATGTTCGATTCTCATGCTAGACAAATATGTATTCTTTTTTTTAATACAATGGACCACATGAAAAAGAGAGGAAAAATAGCAATAGTAGGAAGCTAATCATAATAAATATTTAGCATGATGAGTGAAAGGTTTTGCGTTCGATTTTTGGTGAGGTATTTTTTAACATTTTATTTGAATTAATAATAATAATAATAATAATAATAGTAGGAAGTTTAATAATAATAAATATTTAACACGGTGAGTTAAATGTTGTGGGTTCGATTCTTGGTGAGGTAATTTTTAACATTTTATTTGAATTAATGTTAGGGTAAAATGACAGGGAAAATGAATGGGAAAAAATTAGGGTTAAAAATAGCAAAACGGCGAAAAATAATGTCATTGTGTTGCTACCAAATCACTATATTTTCTCAACAATACGTTATATTACTGCTAAAATATGTTATAATATTCCTAACGATTTTAGTTGTGACTAAGATAAGTCATTTTGAGTAAGAGGCAGGCAGTAATATACATGCATTTTGGGACGGAGGAAAACAAATTTATGAAGTCATATTACCATAAACAACCGTGTAACTTTTAACTTTCTCCACTAGTTTAATCTGGTTTGGGTGTCGACATCAAGTCCAGCGTGTAACTTGTCAAACAACAACTTGGTGAAGCCCGGGCGCATTCAATGAACTAAATATACAACTGTACAAGCAAGTGGACGCATAGCAAAAACAAACACACGTCAATATCCAACTTGCTGTTCATCAATTACGTACATTTCAATTACTCTTAGTTAGATGACACACTAATTAGAGATTAATTTACCCATATGGTTTGTGTTCTTGGAAATAACATTGTGGAAAATACATTGCCATTCCAAATTAATGGTCTTGTAGTTCCAAATTAATAGTCTTTTTTTGTGTTCTTGGCTATATATAATGTACATCAACAATACATCCTTATAAAATTGATGGTTGATCATGACCTGTTTTGTTTGAGTGTTTTGCTAGTACTAGGAATCTTCATGAGATAAAGTTTGTTTTTTTAATGGATGAGATAAAGTTTGTTAATAGGTGCCTCCTAAGGAGGTCGCAGTGACCAGGCCCGGGCGACTGTTTACCAAAAACACAGGTCTCCGCAAAGTCGTAAGACCATGTATGGGGGCTGACGCCTGCCCAGTGCCGGAAGGTTAAGGAAGTTGGTGACCTGTAGATTCTTACAAATCTACATTTTTAGGTGTAAAAAAGGAATTAATTCGGTTGTAGATTCGAAATTTGATAAATTCATGTCTGAGATTGAATTAATAGTTTGAATTCACAAATATACGATAAACTCGGGTACATTCATATGAATTTATGTTTTTATCTAAAATTAAATTTTTTGCCGATATTGCAAGGCTCACATATAAAATGCAGCATTTAGCCATTTTCTTCCTTTATCCTCTTATAGAAAATAATATGATGGTCTTTCAATATTCAGTCTTCAACGTACAAGTGAAACAAATGTAAACAAAACGAAACAACGTCTCTTTGATCCTTTCTTCTTAGTCGATAATTTGTTATGTTTATTGATTTGGTGGGATAATTTACTTTGTTTGATACTAGTTTATGAGTGTGAAACTTTATTATGGTGATTGTTATATATTTGCTTTATAATTAAGTTCTTTTTGGAAGAGGCTAAATAATATTATATTAATAAAAGAAAGTAAAGGAAATAGGTAAAAGTAGTACAACAGCTTCCCTAAAACTAAACTAGAAGGGAAATTATAAAAAAAGAAAAGGAAAAGAAACAGAAACTCCAGGCCCAAAGCATAAAAACAAAAGCCAAGCTGCAAACTGCCCAACAACAAGACCAATGCTAAATACACCCCAGTGAAAACCAGAAAACCCCTACAAATGTACCATAAAAAACGCAAAAAACCACAAAATAAAAAAGTAATCCCTTTGCTAATGAAGCGTTCCCATGGAACTGATAAAAAAGAATTCGAATCTCTCCCCTCAAAATATTTCAAAAAGGATTTGATAAAATTAAACCCATTTAGACAAGGACATTTATTACCATCGCACTTCATAATTCACAATAAATCTGTAGCTAACTTTGTTTTACTAAAGATTAGCTATCGATTGTTTATATTTTCAAAGATATATTTTGCACAATATTCAAAGTTCAAAACAACATAAAAAAAAACTACTACATTAATTGAGACATATATACACAATGATACCAACAGGGAAATAACTATTTCAATTATTTACCGTGTTTGGTACAATAGCAAAAAGTGCAGAAAGAAAAGAAGAAAAAATAAATAAATCAAGTACGAGGGTGAAGCACCCTTAGAGCATCAGACCGAAGGATGCTCTCCATCTCCGCAGGTGGGGATTCCCAAAAGGTCAATTTATCATCATTAGCCGATCCTAACTTCGCCAAAAAATCAGCACTAGCATTACCTTCCCTAAGAGAATGAGAAAGGTGGACTTCCCAATCTAACTGAAGAAGGTCCTTGATGTTTGCTATAACTGCCGCATAACAGTGGAAAGAGTTCAAATCCTTTGAAATCGCATCAACCACAGTTTGAGAATCAGAGTAACAATGAATACGTGTGTATCCTCGTTCCCTTGCAATCTTAAGACCGTTGAAAACTGCCATAAGCTCAGCAAAAGTATTATTTGAAATACCCAAAAAACCACTAAAGCCAATAATCCAGTTGCCGTCTCCTTCCCTTATCAAACCGCCAAAACCGGCCCTACCAGAATCCCCAAGGCAGCTACCATCCACATTAAGGACAAATCCAACATCTCTAGAGGGATGCCAAGTAACCCATCTGGGAGGTTTAGGGACAGAAATCACATCGGGAAAACAAGAGAGAATAAGAGAAGCAAATTTTCGCACCTCAGTAAGTACTTGATACATATGGATAGACTCGTTCCCCACACAAACAATATTCCTTGCCCTCCAATTCCACCATAAACCAGCAAGGAAAAGATTGGCATCAGGGCCATAAGAATGACTTTTTAGCCAACTCTCCAAATTATTGGAACTAAAGAAGCTAATATTAGCATAACCCAAGGCCTCCCAAATTCTCTTGGCAGTATCACAATCTCTGAGGCAGTGAATGACAGTTTCCGCATTGTTTAAACACCTGGGACAGATGCTAGAGGACGCCATGTTCCTATGATGCAACATATACATGGTAGGGATGGAGTGATGGCAAGCACACCAAATAAGAAATTTAATTTTTTCTGGTGCCTGAAGTTTCCAAATCCAATTCCAAGACTGAATCGATGGAACATTATGTTTCTGTTATAACAACCATTTATAACCTGAAGAGACAGTATATATGCCATCTATATTACCTTGCCAAATGAAACAGTCTACCATACAATTATTAAGAATAAACTCGGTGCCGGTAATGCGCTCCTTCATCTCAGAAGATAAAGGAGTATAAAGTAAATTTAGGTGCCAAGAGTCGTTAAAATATATGTCTTTGATTCGAATTTGGCTGTCTTGTATTGCAACGTAGTCCACTTCAGTGCCAAGCAAATCCTGAGAGAGCCACAGGGAGTACTAAAATAAGGAGCTTCCATCACTGGGGGTGAAGAAAAATGCAATTTAAAAAATAAAAAGTGTTCTATATTGATTGAAATTTAATTTTTAGAATGGAGAGTTAGGTCAACTCATTCTAACAAAACTGGTTTATATAGTGAGAATTGCCTTTACATTTTAAACACATTGTGAGACCATCTTGCGACCAATGTGAGACCTCATTAAAAAAAATTCATATACATCTCACTAAATTGATGTGAAACTCACATAATATAATAAGATTCATTTAAATAAGAACCTATAGAAACATGAATATAATGCAATTCATTTAATTAAATATCAACCAAGAGAAACAAGTTTGTTGAAATAAAAAGTGTATCAAAAGACCACAGTTCAATCTCCCATAACTGCAATTAAGAGAAGCTGAAATCACTTGATATTAGAACCAACTTCCGAATCAGATTAGATGGTCTAATGCACCCATGGCTAAAAATTATAAAAAAAAAGTGTATCAAATGTCAGTGGTACAAATCACTATGAAAGAGCAGCTTTCACAATGGTACCAATCAATATGTTTATTGCTACCTTTCCGGTAGTTTTCATGAAAGAGCGCATTCTTCTTCTTTTTGATCTCGTAGTAATTTCTCCATTATTATTCAAACTCTCAAGAATCATATTCTTGTAACAAGAAACATGAATACATGACTTTCCATCAGAAGAATCAGAATCAAATACATATGACCACCCTTCAAATTGGTTCCTCACAACTTGCCTTTGATTACATTTAAAACAATTTGATGGAACTTCATCACACAATTTCATTATCACATTTCCATGGTAATGTGAAATTATATGTTGCAGATTCAAACAACATGGATGTAAAGCATATCCTGTTTCGGAACAAGCATAGTAAAAGCCTAACAGATCTTTTCCACAAGCATTACAAAATCCAACTTCTTCTACTTCACCATTCTGATGAAACTCAAAATTGTAATTTGTAAAAAATGGATGAACAGTCGGTATAACACGTTCTGCACATTCTTTATGGAGGATGTAATTGCAATTTCTGTTTTCACAGATGTAACTAGAACCAGAACCTTGCTCTTTGCAACCACTGCACATGAATGAAGGTGTTTTTGAATCATTCAGTTGTAATGTGTGTTGATGATCCATTGATGTATATATCTCTTGTGTTTTTGTTAAATATTGTAATGAGTGTTCAAGATTTAGCTAATATAAGAGGAATATGTTGTATACTATTGATTTGTATTAAGATGCTTTATGAAACATTGCTATTTATATGATTTATGCATTTGCTAGAGTTGACCCTTTCTACTCAAGTGAGATTTTCAAATTTTCTATACGTTGACATTTTGTCATTAACACCACAACTGAATAAGGGATTAATTGGTCATAGGTTGTAATAAATTACAAAAGGTAAACGGACCTACTGTCCCAATAGGGAGACTTGAATCAATGACTAATTCTTCTTTTGAGTACAATATCAAATAAAATGCATTTAGGCGCATATACCTAACGGTGCTCGCGGTGCGGTTCGATTTTGAGTCAAAAAGTCATCCTAACCGCAAGATAAAAATACATGCGGTTTGGTTTGGTTCGGTTGATTTTTAAAAGACATCCAATCCAAACCAAACCAACGCGGTTAGGATCGGTTCGGTTGGTGCGGTTTATCGCGATATAAAAAATATGACGATATTACCAACTTGTTACGAAATAAACATAGGAAATTTTAATTTATTTATTGTTTACGTGATATAATATGCATATACAGAAATTGCATATACATAAGAACTTGTTTTTAATACCAATAATATAGTTTTGGATTGCGTTAAATTATATGTTTTCACAGCGTACTGTTTTATGAACTCAATTTGGGTTGAGCTTGCTAAGTTGGACTATGTAATATGTTGATTGCTATTAATTGAAATAGTTAAGTTAAATATTGCGGTTTGGTTCGGTTTTCTAAAATGAAAACTGCAAACCTAATCAAACCGCGCGATTTAGATGAAAAACTATCCGTGCGGTTTAAACTAAATGCGGTTTTTTGTGGTTTCGGTTTGGATTGGTTCGGTTTGCGGTTTTACTTTTAGATTGGTTCGGATATGATCACCCCTACATATACCCAAAAGAGAAAAAATAAATGTTAAATAAATTAGTCACATTAATTAATATTAATTAATTATTTAATTTTGAGTCATGTTAATATCTGCTCAAATTTAATATTTAATAATACAAATTATTTAATATTTAGAGAATTGAATGCATAAGTTCCAACAAAAATTTACCGATTTTTCTTGTTAACATGTTAACATTTCTTTTAATGAATATGCCATTCATTTATTAGGCGACGCATGCATGAATATTGTTACCAGTTGTGTCAATGATACATGACTTATTTCCTAGATTTGACCCTTTCTACTCAAGTGACATGCAATTGGGAACATTCAGTTTACTAAACATATAGCACAAGCAAGTGGGATCATTCAGTTGACTAAATATTTATCCTTTTGCCATTCAAAAAAAAAAAAAAGTTGACTAAATATATAGCACACGCAAGTGGGCGCAGGTGGGAACATCAATATCCAACATGCATGCGGATCTTGTATTAACAATGAACACTTCACTACTTCATTCATATTTCATACATAAGCCATTTGGCCATGTATATGGTGCACCACTGCACAAGTTATTAAATTATATTATAAAGAACACGAATTTTACAAAAATTAATCGTTAGATTGAAAATTTATATCATATAAATCATTGATGAAAATTTTAAAAGAAATTGAAAATATTTGATATGTTTGAGGCTCATCAAGATTAACGGTTTATGAGTTTTTATTGAATACTGTTAATCTTAATGAGTCTCAATAACACATCAAATGATTTTCAGTTTTTTTCAAAATTTTCATGAATGATTTATATGATATAAATTTTTAATCTAACGGTAGAATTTGTATTCATTATAATGTAATTGTTCATTTGTGCACCAATCATGTGGTGCATGTTAGCTAAAGTCCATTTTATTAAACTATATATCCAATTTAAGTAACCCAAATTGACTTTTTTTTTTAAAGGCTATGAGTAAAACAAATGATACATTATATGAAATTAAACCCGAGATACCCCACTTCAAGACTGCCCCCGATCTGAAAAATCAAGAACTAATAAATTTCAAATTCCTCTCCAAATTATACGATCTTTTGATTTTAATATGGTTTTAGAGTCTCTTTAAAACCGGTTGAATCATATTTACTATTAAGTTTCACAATTTATAATACTAGGTGTAACTGTGTGTGTTATATCTACACACCATTTGTTTTCTATAGTGCTTCAGTGGTCGGGACAATGACAAAAAGGTCTAGAAATTCAGTAATGACTTTCTCTTTGTTCTTTTGGAAGGAGAAATGAAATTATTCTTAGTTTATTTTAGGCCTATTTACCAACTCTTGCCCGTTTATGGGGCTGATCAATGGGTGGATACTCTGTCTTCAAGTTGCACTCCTAAATATTTATATCTTTTTCTTTAAATCTTTAGGATAGGTAGGACAGATTTCCCCCAGCAAGAGGAATAAACTCTACACCCAACCAACGAAGAATAATATACTAAACTGGTGAGATTTGGTTGTACAATCGAATAAGTGATCAGTAATTTCCATATAACACACACGTAGAAGCACTAGCATCCCCAATGACGTTCCGCTGCCAGAGATTCTAAGAGACGACAACCTATCTTGCAAAAGTTGTCAAGAAAAGACCGCTACTTTTGAAGAAGCCCAAGTTTTCCAAACTTATGGAAGCAACCTTTTTTCCTCTACAGGAAGATCACCTCATCAGTTGTGGAACAACTAAGTGCCGAAAAAATCGACTTAACTGAATATTAACCACTTGAGTCATGCTTCCAAGTCCAACACCAATAATCATCCTTAGTTGCCAAAGGCATGTTGTGATCAAAGTTCAAAGCAACATACTCCCTCCGGTCTTATATATAAGAAACAAAAAAAAATTTACAAGGTCTTAAATATAAGCAAAAGGTACTACAATCATTATATTTATTTTGAATATTCTAATTTTACCCCTAGTTTTACTTTTCCATACTCCTATAAACCTACACCCTTAAAAACCGTAGAAAAAAGAAACCAAGACTTAGTTTTACTATTTCCACACTCTATGCTTCACTAGTGGCTTAAAGTGTGCACATGTAAGCAAATTTTAATTTATTTGAAAATAAAACTAAGGGTAAAATAGTAAATGATATATTTTTTTTATAGTTTATCAACTTTTCTTAAAGGGTGTGCCTTTTTTTTTGTTTCTAATATTCAAGACTAGATGGAGTATATAGTAATAAAAATAACTACAATTGTGATCTTGAATACAATACAATTAATTGATATTCAAAAATCCAAAGCAACATACAAAAAGCAACTACATTTGAAACACATACAACCACACAAACCGGAAATAACGTACTATTGTAGAAATGTGTATAATGAGATGTATCAACCGGTAGAAACGAGTTTGTTTGAAAGAAAGAAAAAAATGTGAATAAAAGAATGTCATGACTACAAGTACTAATCACTCAGAATTGGCGACTTCCACAATGCCGTCTAAAACCATGCCTATCAGTAGGTTTACTGCTAACTTGCCGGCAATTGATTTCATCAAAGACCGCATTCTTGTCCTTTTTGATCCAATATTATTATTCAAACACTCAAGAATCATATTCTTGTAGCAAGAAACATGAATACATGACTTTCCATCACAAGAATCAGAATCAAATACATATGACCACCCTTCAAATTGGTTCCTCACAACTTGCCTTTGATTACATTTAAAACAATTTGATGGAACTTCATCACACAATTTCATTATCACATTTCCATGGTAATGTGAAATTATATGTTGCAGATTCAAACAACATGGATGTAAAGCATATCCTGTTTTGGAACAAGCATAGTAAAAGCCTAACAGATCTTTTCCACAAGCATTACAAAATTGAATTTCTTCTACTTTATCATTCTCATGAAACTCAAAATTGTAGTTTTTTAGAAAAGGATGAATGGTTGGTATAACACGTTTTGCACATTCTTTATGAGCCCGGTCCGTGGCCTATCAAAGGTTATTTTTTAGGCATGAGCTTGGCCTTTTGAAAGCCTGACATAGCCTATTAGTTTGTTTAAAAGACTATTTCACATAAACATATTTAAATAAATAATTATATTTAATTTTAAATATACTAATGAACAAATAAACCAATGAGATTAAACTTCCTTTTGATATTTAACATGATATTTTGGAGAATTTGACTATATAAGACATCATATTTCGATTTTAGTTTATAATAATTCATTTATATATGTTAAAAATTAATGTGGATTAATAAACTTGAATTATTGAAAAAGTTAATAGATTTAAAATTTAATCAAAGTACAAATTTTAATATATAATAACAATAGATGTAAAAATATTATTCATATTTACTTAAATAGGCCGGTCTAGTAGGCTTAATAGACTTTTTTATTGGCCTGAAGTCTGACCTTTTTAGCTAAATAGGCCTATAAAAAAGCCTTGGCCTGCTTTATTTAAAAAAATAGGCTGACCTGGTCTGAGGCTTATGTAGGCCGACCTGACCTATTTCCACCTCTAGATGGAGGGAGTACTATTTAAGCATACTAATAGAAAAAATTTATATCGAAACTTATGCATTTAATTATTTTTTTTGAAACATCGTGCATTTAATATCTTAAAATTATAAAAAGTTATCTTTCTAGCATTAACTTTCTCCTTAATTTCCTTTTTAAGTATGCTTAACTATAGTGTTTGGGGTCTGCAATCACGACAATTATGGAACGAATGGTATGTTGTACAATAGTTTCAGCAGGGTCTGCAATCAACAGAACAACAGCAGCAGCATATAACATGGCAAAAACCGCATCTCGATCGGTTGGTATAAATGTAACGTAGCGGATGATGGTGTTTACGTGATCACATGAGAGTTTTTGTTGCGGTTGAAACCATGTGGGCTGAAGGGAGTTATGGCACGGTTGAAGCAGAAATCTGCACTACTAAAAGCTTTGAAAGGAATAGAGCAAAGAGGCTTGACACATGTGATTATTGAAACGGATAGTGAATGCAATTCAAAACACACATCATGGTAGATCAGAATTTAGCTCTCTCATTATAGTAATATTAATAATGTAGTACTAGCGAATCCAAACTTTGTGGTTAAGTTTATTAAGCGGCAAATATATGGTTGCTCATACGCTTGCTAGTGCGGTTATTTCTTGATCTAGTAGCTGTACTTTTCAGCAATTACCTCCTTTATTACTATTTTATTGCATAATGAAATGATTGAGCTTTTGTTTTTTGACAAAAAAAAAAACTATAGTGTCCGGAGGCACCGTTTAGCATGACTCATATTATAAAAGAGACACCCCGCTCCTTTTTAAGAATGTTTTTCGAATAGTAACACCAAATTAACGAGGTGTATTTTTGCTTCTTATATCTTTCTATTATTCCCTCGTTTTAATCCACCAATAAATTTCTATTTTTTTGCATACACTTTCTCTATCCAATGAATTTAATATATTACGTACAAAAAAACAAGAATTTAATATGTTATGTACCGAAAAAAAATTATTTAAAAACAAACTTTAGTGTTTCGAAAAGGAATGGAGGGTAAAGAGAATTACAAAACTTGGGGGAAATAGACTAAAATCCAAATAAGAACTGCTCCCTCCCATCTTATATATAAAAAAAAACTTTTACTTTTTAAGTTTATTGTAGAATGGATGTATCTAGATACAATGAACCTAAAAAGTAAAAAAAATTCTTAATTATATATAGCACCCGAGGTAGTAATCAAATACAACCGCCTCATTAAAAATTTTACATTTTCAAAGTTTTGATTGCACAACTTTCAACATTATGTTACCATTTTTGTTTTCTTAATTAACCATTGTCTTCGGCCATGTTTTGACAATTCTATTAAAATATATTACTACATTACTACATACTCCCTCCGTAACACTATATAAGCAAAAACCACTTTTTAGATTCATTGTATAATTAATGTATTTGGTCTATTTTATAGGCCAAATACATTAATTTTGCAATAAACCTAAAAAGTGGTTTTTGCTTATATAGTGTCATGGAGGAAGTATGTTTCTAAATATAAAGATCACATTGAGAAATTGCGGAGATTAAAAAAATTGGTTGTAGTATTGAATTTGTTGATAATTGGTACATCCTTCGGCCTTATCTTATTTATAAGTAAATGTTACTTTTTAGATTCATTGAACAACTGATACATTTAAGTGGGTATCCGCTTATTAATGAATGAACGAGTTTTTTGGATTCCTGTCTCTTATTTTTGTTGCTTACTAGACGAGGAGTTTTTAGCAAACTGAGCTTTCTATGTATTTGTTTTCTTTTTCTAATTTTCGGAGCTTTTCTTATATTGCCTTGCCTTTTTATTAGTTACTAGTAGCTTAGTTTGCAGCTTCTTTAGTAATGGAAGAAATGAAAAGAAGTGAAAATGGAGAGGATCCCAACTCTCTTTAATAGACTTTATACTCTTTCGTTTTTTGGCATACCACCACTTTAGTCCTTAAAAATGTTTCTCGCAGTCATTTTGGTGCTTGATCCAGACAAAACCCAAATAAATCCTCCAAACCATTCTCCAGTTTGTTAGTTATGTAGTCCTTGAAGTTAACTAGGACGTTATTAATGATGTTGCGACTAAGAAGGGGATGGCATGCTTGAAGTAAAAATTAATGTGATAATAGTCACAGGAAAGAAGATTTGAATTGTGACATTTTTTAAAAATTGATTCTCAACTTTCAAAATAAATTAATTAATTTTTATAGATATGTTTTTGAAGTATGACTAACGAATTGCAATGGAGGATTTATTTGAATTATCGTTTGAGTCAAAGGACTAATATAATAACAAATTACATTCTTAGAAACTAAAATGGTGATTTATTTTTATTTTTTGTTAAAATACTCCTTGTATTTTGCTTGTTAAAATATAATCTTTTACCATTTCAAAAATAATAGTTGTCAACATATTTATTTTCTAGGACTTATATTTGTCTTCATTGGTTTTTTATTTTTTGTCAACTAGCCTAGTTACTAGAAAATTTACTTTTAAAGGTCTTCTTTGTTTTATTTATTATTTAATAAAATAATTGACAAATCGTATATTTAGACTATTCATATAAGTTGCCACTAACTTATACTGATATCCTATACATGTTTAATATTTAAATGTAATAACTAAATGTTTTTTGTATCTATTAGGTGACTAATTTTATAAATTAAACTTGCAATTATTTTATAAGTTCAACTAGCTAGGCACACATATCAAAATATATCTAATTAAGTTTTATGAAAATTTCAAAAGAAAGTATCCACCCATATGCATCGTATGGGTTCTTACAATACATTTTAAAATTCAGTTTTTATTTAATGATTGATAAATATTATATTAGGAAAAAAATTGCTTAATTAGTCTATTGGTCCCTTAAAGATATTTTAGGTTTCACAATGGTCCTTTAAAGAAAAAAAGGTCCGGATTGGTCCTTTAAAAACATATCCGTTTGCCAAATTGGTCCTCTCTGTTAGTTTTTAACACCAAATTTATTAGGTGGACTAACATTGCATGTGGTCCACCATAGATCTCAATAAATCTTTTAATTTAAGCCGTTTGATCTTATTGAAAAAAAATAGCCATTGAATTTTGAATGTCCACTATATCTACATCATTATCAACTAATTTTTTTCTCTTTTCTTCATCTTCTTCCTTACCTTGTTCTCCATTTTCATCATCATGTTCATAAATTTATCAAATAAATTCAGAAAACCCAACATACATAAAATCATTCAAATATTGACCCATATCAAGATTCATTGACAAAATTGGATCTTTAGGTTTAAGAGTAGAATAAAAAACCCAAACATTAAACACATTATTGGATCCATCAAACTCAATCCAAGCATTAACCGAATCACCAATTTTAAAATCAACCCCAATTGAATCCAAGTCACCAACTTTACTCCAAACAACACTATTAAGAACAACCCTAACATAATTCCCATTAATATATTTAAATTCAACGTCCATTGAAGTATCAAATTCAACAGCAACAAACCCATATGGCAGCAAAGAATGCTACACAAACCAACATATCAGATCTATATCTGTGAAGTTCATATGTTAATCCCACTATTTTTTGAATCAAACTCACTTGGTTCTTTATGTGTTGGTGTTGTTGTGATTTTGGAAAATGGGGTTTTTTTTCCCAACTGTTTTTCTTCTAGATTTCTAGATCATGCATTTGTTTAATTTGTGTTTTTGGATTTTAATTCTATGAGTTGAAGTGTGTATTTTGAAGATTTGAAATTTTGTTGTTGAAGTTTATGAAAATGTTCATGAAGATGAAGAACAAATGAAGGGAGAAGATGAAGGAAAGAAAACAAAATTGTATGTTGGTGGTACACCATTAGTAACAGTAGACTAGTGCAAAATTAACGTTTTTCTGAAAAATTGACGCTAAGGACCATTATGGATAACAGTGATATCAATAAGGGACCAATCTAGACCTTTTTTTCTTTAAGGGACCATTGTAAAACCAAAAATATCTTTAAGGGACTAATAGACTAATTAAGCCTAAAAAAAATCAACATTTTTTTGCAGTGCCACGTTGCGGTACAGGTTTGGACCGAAATTCATAGGTGGCTGGGATTACAAACGGTGACTTCGGGAGTACTTCATATATCCTTCGAATCTTTCGTGTTCCCATTTAAGTGTCGGAAGAGGAGGCAGGGTGTGCATATGATTTGGCAAGCGACATGCTGGGCTATTTGGAAGGCAAGAAACTTGATAGTGTTTGAAAGAAAAGAACCGTCGGTTCACGAAGTTGTGGAAGCAATTAAGCAAACATCACTACAGTGATTGACAGCAAAACGTTTAGGGCTGTTTGTTTGGCTTATGATTGGTATAATTTCCCTCTTGAATGTCTTCTTAGATAATGCATAGTGCATACTGCTTTTTGATTAAGTTTCATTGGTAAATTTTGGCCAAGGAACCTTTTGAGTGGGAGGGATTATTTTGTTTTCTTGGGTTTGAGTACTACTTATTCTTCTCCTAAAAAGTGGGTTTAGTACTACATGTACTTTGTACTATGTTTTTTCACACAATCATATATATATAAATATATTACATTTGGCAGTTCAAAAAAAAAACATTAATCAATATTTATAGTTAGACACCATACTACAACCACACTAAAAAAGAAATGCTAACATAAAGAATCAATAACACAATTTTATATAAAACGTGAAAATAAAAAACTTCTTCAATCAATTGAAATCATATACATTCTCCTACCAGAAATCGAACTTGAGTTCTTCTAAACGATTCGTAGTTCACTAACCCTATAAACTTAATGTCTTGGTTAAAGTGCGGTTATTACTAATTATTACTATGAAAAGCCTTAAGCGAGGGCTTCCACAATGGTAGAGATAGAATTAGTAATATCTCCTGTAATTAAATCAATCACTATGTTCACGACTAATTTGCCGGTAAATTTCATGAAAGAACGCATTCTCCCTCTTTTTGACCTTTTTTCCAAATTTTCAAGAATCATATCCTTGAAACATGAAACATGAACACAAGACTGATCTCCATCAGAATTAAAAACATATGACCAACCTTCAAATTGGTTTCTCACAACATGCTTTTGCTTACAATGAAAACAATCTGATGGAACTTCATGAGACAATGTCATTATCACGTTTCCATCGTCATTCAAAATGTTTTCTCCAAGATTCAAACAACAAGGATGTAGAGCAAATCCCGTTTTGGAACAACCATAGAAAAAACCTAACAGATCTTTTCCACAGGCATCACAAAATCCAACTTCTACTTTTTCATACAACTCAAAATTGCAATTTTTGAAAAATGGATGAACGGCATGTTTAACATGTTCTACACATTCTTTATGGAGGATGTAATTGCAACTGTTGTTTTCACAGTTGTAGCTAGATCCAAAACCTAGCTCTTTGCAACCACTGCACATGAATGAAGGTAATTTTGAACCATTATTCAATTGTAATGTGTGTTGATGATCCATATATATGGATGTGTTGTATAGCACTATAGTGTATGTATATTGGTTGTGACTTTTGTTAAATATGAGCGATTAAGATTTAGCTAGTAGTATACTTTTTGTATTAAGATGCTTTGTGAAACATTTCTATTTATATGCAAAAAGTGTGTAATTTTACAAGACTTACGGGTTTCCTAGAAAAGGGTATAGCTTATTCTTAATATATTACTATCAAATATGACATATTCAACTAATTGACTTGTTGTGTTAAAAAGAAAACTAATTAATTGACTTGTTCTTTTTTCGTTATATATACAAATGTGTGTCGGTCTGTAGATGCATGGTACGTAAAAGACTACTTTACTACATCCATATACATGCCACTTCTACATGATTTTAATTTGCGTATTACTTGGAAAGTATGCAATTACCCACGTCTCTTTTGCTGTCATGTGGAAAAAATGATAGTATTTTGTGTCTCAATAAAAAGTAACTGAACTAAAATGTATTTAACCGAGCTATATTTGAAGTCAATTAAGTCGAATAAGACTTATGTGAGTCAAATTATTGATTTTTGATGAGCCATGGTTTGCATTGGAATTGAAACTTGTTACATTTGAAAAATGTAAAGTTTTGGGAGTAAATTTTTAAGGGTTTTTCTAACCTGTGTAAGATTGCACAGGATAAGCAGCAATAGATACCTTGTTTTGTGGATTTTCCAAATCTTATTAATGAATTTTTTTATTTTAAAATTGATCTCTCTCTCATTAACTATTATACGGTTCTGATAGCAAATGAAAAATACAAAGAAAGACAAAAGTCACATTTTCCTTCAACTTTCTCTCAGGTCACTTTCTCCTTCAACCAATAAAAACACTAAAGTTAAACGTTCTATTGTTACTTTCTCCTCCAACTTTCAAAAAGTTTATCAAGGATATGGCAAGTAAAAAAGGAACAAGGGAGTCCGAGTTTTTACCTAGAAATCACTTCTAAGATAAAAATTTCAAGATTTTTAGATAGTCCACACAATAGTTTGCAAAATTAACCACCACCCAAATCTATCTTTTCTACCAATGGTCATGTCCAAGAAAGCCTCAAAAAACCATAAAACTCCACGAGGAGGTACCAACTTCACACCTAACAACCAAAGAAATACCATGCGAAACTTGTGAGATTTGGTTATAAGAACCGAATAAGTGATCAGTTGATTCAAACCTTAATCCACATATCACACACGTAAAAGCACTAGCATCTCCAATGACACTCCGCTGCCAGAGATTTTTACGAGTCGACAACCTGTCCTTTCATAAATGGGTAATTACTCTTTTTCAGCACATTCTCAGTTTTATTAAATATTACGCTATATAATATGTAATAGTTTATGATTTAATGTTTGTATTTTCATTTTTCTTCTATAGGTCATGGGTTTTTTTTTTTGAATGGCAAATATAATATATATAGATAAATACGAAAAAAGTACAAAAAAAAGTTCATAAAAGAGCAGAGGTACCAGAAGTACACTCCATCAGAACTTAGCAATCTCTAAAATAAGATAGAAAAACAAACAGACAAAAAAAATTACAAAGAAACAAAGAGACACCAAGATGACACCACGAGTAAGACAAAACCACAAGAGGACCTCCAATCCTCCTAACCCAATGAGACTCAACATAACACCACAACAAACTCTAACGGTTCCAGCATAAAGTAGGGTGAGTACCCCACTCATAAAAGGAACAGGGGAATCAGAGTTTTTACCTAAAAACCATTTCAAGATAAAAGTTTCACCCTATCTACCAGACACTCGACATAAAAGGCCCCTTCCGAAAAGAAGACGTCATTTCGGGATTTTCAAATAGTCCACACAATAGTATGTCAAATTAACAGCCACCCTAATTTATCTTTTCTACTCATGCCCGTACCCAAGAAAGCTTCAAAAAATCCTAAAACACCACGGGAATGCATCAGCTCAACACCCTAATCTATCTTTACCGCATTTTTCTTGTTAACATTTCTCTGAATGAATATGCCATTCATTTATTAGGCGAGGCATGCATGAATATTGTTACCAGTTGTGTCAATGATACATGACTTATTTCCTAGATTTGACCCTTTCTACTCAAGTGACAAGCAAGTGGGATCATTCAGTTGACTAAATATATACTAAATATATAGCACAAGCAAGTGGGCGCAAGTGGGAACATCAATATCCAACATGCATGCCGATCTTGCATTAACAATATACACTTCACTACTTCATTCATATTTCATACATAAGCCACTTGGCCATGTCTATGGTGCACCACTGCACAACAAGTTATTAATTATACTATAACATAATAGGAATCATTTGCTATTAGGTTTCACAATTTATAATACTAGGCGTAATGGTGTGTGTTATATCTACACACTATTTGTTTTCTAAAGCGCATCAGTGATCGGGAAAATGACAGAAATGTCTAGAAATTGAGTGATGACTTTCTCTTTGTTCTTTTGTAAGGAGAAATGAAATTATTCTTAGTTTATTTTAGGCCTATTTACCAACTTTTGCCTGTTTATGGGGCTGACCAATGGGCGGATCACGGATGCCTTGGCGGACTGTGTCTTCAAGTTGCACTCCTAAATATTTATACCTTTTTCTTTAAATCTTTAGGATAGGTAGGGTGGATTGCCCCCAGCAGGAGGAATAAAAACTCCACACCCAACTAACGAAGAATAATATACTAAATTGGTGAAATTTTGCTGTACCAACCGAATAAGTGATCAGTTATTTTAGGCCCTAATACACATAGCACACACGTAGAAGCACTAGCATCCTCAATGATGTCCCGCTACCAAAGATTCTGAGAGACGGTAACCTATCATGCAAAAGTTGCCAAGAAAAGACCGCTAGTTTTGAAGAGGCCCAAGTTTTCCAAACTTATGGAACCAACCTTTTTTCCTCTACAGAGAAGATCACCTCATCAGCTGTAGAACAACTAAGTGCCAAAAAAGTCAACTTAACTGAATATTAACCACTTGAATCATGTTTCCCACACTAATAATCATCAGCTGCAGAGATTCTTGAGCGGTCTAGAATTTCATGGAGATTTTCCAAAAAATTAAACTCATAGACAAAGAGATTTCTTCTCTACCTCAAAACCCAAACTCATTGACCTTTGACCCACCTCGAGTCTTCATGGAACTGTTTTGTCTAGCTCTTCTTTTCCTCTTGGTGCATTGCTTGTAACCAGTCCAATTATCAGTTACGTCTTGCCTCAAATAATTGTATTGTTATGTAATATAGACCACTCCTACAATACAAGTGGACCATTGTAGACCTGTTCTTAAAAAATATTTAAAATTTCAATGTTAACATACATTGTTGTTTGAAAGTATAAGTTAATGATCATTCTCATTTTTACTACTAAAATAATGACTTAATTGATATCAGTTTGACTAAAACAATAAAAACACATAATCTATATTGAACAGACTTCAATCAAGTCATTGTTTTAACCATAAAAATTAAGAGAGTCGTAATTTTTAATTTTAAAAATATTGTCAACAAAAATCGTTAGAATTACCGATAATTTTAAGCACCAACTTATGAATAATCATTAGTTACCAAAGGCATGTTGAGATCAAAGTCCAAAGCTCCAAAGCAACATAGTTACCAAAAAATAACTACGTTGGAATAACAAACTTCTAATTGCAAAAACTAACTAACAGAAAGTGATAACAAACTAACTGTCAATCTAACTAACTATTTTGATAACTTCTTCCTCAAGTAACTGTTTTGTCTTTATTGTTATCACTAGAATTAACACCCTCCTCAAGCTGGAGTGTATATCTGATGATAATTTTCTCGCAAGTGCACGAATTCTCAAGTTATAGTATTAAAGGATATCAAACCACGAGGATTGTGGTAATCAACTAAACTAGGCAATTATTGCTCAATTTCATATTTGTAACATATATTGGGGGGAGATTTTGTTGTATTAAACTTGCTAAAAAGACTTTAGAAAACAGTTTGGGAAGCGATTGGATTTCTTCGGTTCATATCAATGTAATTAGCTTGGTGAATCAAATTTCGTATTAATGAATGACACAATTAATTTCAAGATGAATTAATCAAAATTGATCATATCCAATCTCTTGGTAATATGATCCTCTCAATCCATCACTACTCTCTAATCTCTTAGATGAGTAGTGATTGAATGAGGTTTTGCACACATAATTCAATGATCCCAATTACTAATCTAATATCTCTAAAATGACAGGTAATTGTTCAATTATCCCTAGTTCTAAGATCCATTTTCATTCTCATGATAAAATAAATTCATTTGATCAATCACACAATTGGCCTAATTATATGAAGCATTAAGCATAAAGGATAATTAATTGAAACTGAATCATGATTCATACATACTAATTCAATTCACACAGATCAAACTAATTACATGAAAATCCCCTAGAAATCCAATCCAAATATCTAGCAATTCATATTAAAAATAGAGATTACATGGAGAAGAATCAAAGAGTTCATGATCAAGGTGTGAGAGAGTTTCCACTCTTGAATCTTGCTTGAATTCAGGTCTACTGAGCTCCAATCTTCAATTTTCGCCACCAACTGCATAACCTGGATCCAAAATTTGGCTTTTCCTTATATAGGTCATGCCTGCTGCGCCTACGCGCCAAAACTGCATCAAACCTGTGCCTACGCGCAGCACTTTCGCGCCTACGCGCAGGCAAAAATGGAGGAAAATAGAACCAAAACACCCAAGTTCGAGCCTACTAGGCGCAAGCCATTTTTTTCATCTTTTTCACATATTTTCCTGCTTCTTCCAGCACAAGATAAATCTTCAAAAATGGGTTTTTCTCTTATTCTAAGGCTTAAAAAAACATCAAAAGGTCCTCTAAACTCCCTTGAATTATGTTACTTTTAGCGTGTAATAACGAAGTTATCAATATCCATCAATCCAAGCTTGCTTTCCAAACTTGTAAAAGGACCAGGATGTAGGGATTTTGTAAGTATGTCTGCTAACTGGTCTTTGAAAGAAACAGGTAGCAAATGAAGAACTCCTTGTTGAACCTTGTCTCGAACTAGATGGCAATCAATTTCTATGTGTTTGAGTTGACACTTTCTACTCAAATGATGACATTTTCAAATTTTCTGCGTTGACATTTTGATGAGATGCCATAAATATTGTCACTGATTAACACCACAACTTAAATAAGGGACTAATTAGTCATGGATATATGGTTGTAATAAATTACAAAAGGTAAACGGACCTACTGTCCCCAATGGGGACACTTGAATCAATATGCCTTTTGTTACCATCCCCAATGGGGAGACTAATTAGTAGGAGTACTATCTTTTGTACGGTTGAATCCCATTTATTTAGGTGGAAAAATGTTTGTATTGCTTATTGGTTTTTTTATTTTTAACAAAAATTGATGACTCAAATAAATAAAACAAAGACATCTGATAAGTAATTTTTAAGCAAAAAAATTTACTTTTTATATTCATTCAAAAACGAATGTATCTAGTATATAATATAGGTCAAATAAATTAACTATTCAATGAATCTGAAAAATTAACTTTTGCTAATTAAGGATGGAGGGAGTACTATTTAAGCATATTAAAAGAAAAAATTTATATTGAAACTTGTGTATTTAATTTTTTTTTGAAACATCGTGCATTTAATATCTTAAAATTATAAAAAGTTATCTTTCTAGCATTAACTTTCTCCATAATTTCTTTTTTAAGTATGCTTAACTATAGTGCTTGGGGTAGCATCATTATTTTGGTGCATTTGGCATAACCGAAACTATAGTGCTTGGGGTGTGCAATCACGGCAATTACGGAACGAATGGTATGTTGTACAACAGTTTCAGCAAGGTATGCAATCAACAGAACAACAGCAGCAACATATAACATGGCAAAAACCGCATCTCGATCAGTTGGTATAAATGTAACGTAGCGCGGGATTCCATCAAGAGATCAACAAAACAAGCGGATGATGGTGTTTACGCGACCACATGGGAGTTTTTGTTGCGGCTGAAACCACTTGGGCTGAAGGGAGTTGTGCCACGGTTGAAGCAGAAATATGCACTAAGCTTTGAAAGGAATAGAGCAAAAGAGGCTTGACACATATGATTATTGAAACGGATTCGAAGAGCATAGTGGATGCAATTCAAAACACACATCATGGTAGATCGGAATTTAGCTCTCTCATTAAAGTAATATTAATAATGTATTACTAGCGAATCCAAACTTTGTGGTTAAGTTTATTAAGCGACAAACATATGGTTGCTCATACGCTTGCTAGGGCGGTTATTTCTTGGTCTAGTAGCTGTACTTTTCAGCAATTAGCTCCTTGTATTACTATTTTATTGCATAATGAAATGATTGAGCTTTTGTTTTTTGACAAAAAAAAAAACTATAGTGCCCGGAGACACCGTTTAGCATGACTTATATTATAAAAGAGACACTCTGCTCCTTTTTAAGAATATTTTTCGAATAGTAACACCAAATTAACGAGGTGTATTTTTTCTTATATCTTCCTATTATTCCCTCGTTTTAATCCACCAATAAATTTCTATTTTTTTGCACACATGTTCTCTATCCAATAAATTTAATATATTATGTAAAAAAACAAAAATTTAATATGTTGTACCGAAAAAAATTTATTTAAACACAAACTTTAGTGTTTCGAAAAGGAATGGAGGGTACGTAAAGAGAATTACAAAACTTGGGGGAAATAGACTAAAATCCAAGTAAGAACTGCTCCCTCCCGTCTTATATATAAAAAAAACTTTTACTTTTTAAGTTCATTGTAAAATGGATGTATCTAGATACAATGAATCTAAAAAGTAAAAAAAATCTTAATTATATATAGCACCCGAGGTAATAATCAAATACAACCGCCTCATTAAAAAGTTTACATTTTCAAAGCTTTGATTGCAAAACTTTCAAGATTATGTTACCATGTTTTCTTAATTAACCATTGTCTTCCGCCATGTTTTGACAATTCTCTTAAAATATATTACTACATTACTACATACTCCGGATGTTTCTAAATATAAAGATCACATTGAGAAATTGCGGAGATTAAGAAAATTGGTTGTAGTATTGAATTTGTTGATAATTGGTACATCCTCCGGCCTTATCTTATTTATAAGTAAATGTTACTTTTTAGATTCATTGAACAACTGATACATTTAAGTGTGTATCAGCTTATTAACTATGATGCATGGGTGGGGAGGTCCTGGTTCAACTCCCAGCCCCCTACTTTATATTTTCCTTACCTTCCTTTCCTTACCTAAAAAAAAAAACTATGATGCATGGGTACTCCATTTTAGATAGAGTATCGGTACCGGGTACGTACTGGGTACCGGGTACCGGTACGCGTATGGTACTCCCCCGGTACGCACCGACGCCGTACCTAGATTTTTTTGTTTTGTTTTTTTGTAGTGGTTACACGAGTGGTACATCTGTGGTACACGCGTTGTACACCAATCCAAAAAAACACTATTTTTTTCTACTTCTTTTTCTTTAATTTGTTATTTTATATAAATATTTAGCTTTTTTATTTTTGTATAATATAAAAGTAGCACCTAATGCTAAAAAACAATAAAAAAAAACAGGCATTGGAATTATTCACTCATTCATTAAAAATTAATAGACTAAATTCAATGAGAATTGAAGATCTAGTTTTTTTATTCATACAAATCTTCGTATTCTCTCGAGAAAGAGAAATAGTAATACTTATAATGAAAGAACTCTCCGGTTATATAATCGGGGAGTTCTTCAACACATTTTGTTAATGCCCCATTAACCAAATGTGTTGAAGAACTCTCCGGTTATATGTATGTGAATCCCCTTGATGTTGTAGGCATAAAATCTTTCAACTTGAAAAAAATATTTACTTTAAACTTTGTTTTAACTTTATCATCCGCAAACAATCAAAAGATGTCCCTATACAATTTCTGGTAAACAAATAGTTGAAGAGTTGGAGATCAAATTTGGTTAATGTCAGTTAACCAAATGTGTTGAAGAACTCCTCGATTATATACACGTGACTCCCCTAGATGTTGTTGAGATGTCCTATTTTGATGTTTAAATAACATTTCTCTTTTTTAAAACTGATTCTCAACTTTCAAAATAAATTAATTAATTTTTATAGATATGTTTTTGAAGTATGACTAACGAATTGCAATGGAGGATTTATTTGAATTATCGTTTGAGTCAAAGGACTAATATAATAACAAATTACATTCTTAGAAACTAAAATGGTGATTTATTTTTATTTTTTGTTAAAATACTCCTTGTATTTTGCTTGTTAAAATATAATCTTTTACCATTTCAAAAATAATAGTTGTCAACATATTTATTTTCTAGGACATGTATTTGTCTTCATTGGTTTTTTATTTTTTTGTCAAGTAGCCTAGTTGCTAGAAAATCTATTTTTAAAGGTTTTTTTTGTTTTATTTATTATTTAATAAAATAATTGACAAATCGTATATTTGGACTATTCATATAAGTTGCCACTAACTTATACTGATATCCTATACATGTTTAATATTTAAATGTAATAACTAAATGTTTTTTGTATCTATTAGGTGACTAATTTTATAAATTAAACTTGCAATTATTTTATAAGTTCAACTAGCTAGGCACACATATCAAAATATATCTAATTAAGTTTTATGAAAATTTCAAAAGAAAGTATCCACCCATATGCATCGTATGGGTTCTTACAATACATTTTAAAATTCAGTTTTTATTTAATGATTGATAAATATTATATTAGTAAAAAAAATCAACATTTTTTTGCAGTGCCACGTTGCGGTACAGGTTTGGACCGAAATTCATAGGTGGCTGGGATTACAAACGGTGACTTCGGGAGTACTTCATATATCCTTCGAATCTTTCGTGTTGCCATTTAAGTGTCGGAAGAGGAGGCAGGGTGTGCATATGATTTGGCAAGCGACATGCTGGGCTATTTGGAAGGCAAGAAACTTGATAGTGTTTGAAAGAAAAGAACCGTCGGTTCACGAAGTTGTGGAAGCAATTAAGCAAACATCACTACAGTGATTGACAGCAAAATGTTTGGGGCTGTTTGTTTGGCTTATGATTGGTATAATTTCCCTCTTGAATGTCTTCTTAGATTATGCATAGTGCATACTGCTTTTTGATTAAGTTTCATTGGTAAATTTTGGCCAAGGAACCTTTTGAGTGGGAGGGATTATTTTGTTTCCTTGGATTTGAGTACTACTTGTTCTTCTCCTAAAAAGTGGGTTTAGTACTACATGTACTTTGTACTATATTTTTTCACACAATCATATATATATATATAAATATATTACATTTGGAAGTTCAAAAAAAAAAAAACATTAATCAATATTTATAGTTAGACACCATACTACAACCACACTAAAAAAGAAATGCTAACATAAAGAATCAATAACACAATTTTATATAAAACGTGAAAATAAAAAACTTCTTCAATCAATTGAAATCATATACATTCTCCTACCAGAAATCGAACATGAGTTCTTCTAAACGATTCGTAGTTCACTAACCCTATAAACTTAATGTCTTGGTTAAAGTGCGGTTATTACTAATTATTACTATGAAAAGCCTTAAGCGAGGGCTTCCACAATGGTAGAGATAGAATTAGTAATATCTCCTGTAATTAAATCAATCACTATGTTCACGACTAATTTTCCGGTAAATTTCATGAAAGAACGCATTCTCCCTTTTTTTGACCTTTTTTCCAAATTTTCAAGAATCATATCCTTGAAACATGAAACATGAACACAAGACTGATCTCCATCAGAATTAAAAACATATGACCAACCTTCAAATTGGTTTCTCACAACATGCTTTTGCTTACAATGAAAACAATCTGATGGAACTTCATGAGACAATGTCATTATCACGTTTCCATCGTCATTCAAAATATTTTCTTCGAGATTCAAACAACAAGGATGTAGAGAATATCTTGTTCCTCCGAACAAACGGTTGAAAAAACCTTTTTTTGAATGGTAGAAAAATCCTAACAAATCTTTTCCACAAGCATCACAAAATCCACCTTCTTCTGCTTTCTCTCGAAACTCAAAATTGCAATTTTTGAAAAATGGATGAACGGCATGTTTAACATGTTCTACACATTCTTTATGGAGGATGTAATTGCAACTGTTGTTTTCACAGTTGTAGCTAGATCCAAAACCTAGCTCTTTGCAACCACTGCACATGAATGAAGGTAATTTTGAACCATTATTCAATTGTAATGTGTGTTGATGATCCATATATATGGATGTGTTGTATAGCACTATAGTGTATTGTATGTTTTGTTGTGACTTTTGTTAAATATGAGTGATCAAGAATTAGCTAGTAGCTTTGTATACTTTTTGTATTAAGATGCTTTGTGAAACATTTCTATTTATATGCAAAAAGTGTGTCAATATTACAAGACTTAGTGTGTCAATATTACAAGACTGACGGGTTTCCTAGAAAAGGGTATAGCTTATTCTTAATATATTATCAAACATGACATATTCAACTAATTGACTTGTTGTGTTAAAAAGAAAACTAATTAATTGACTTGTTCTTTTTTCGTTATATATACAAATGTGTGTCGGTCTGCAGATGCATGGTTGGTAAAAGAGTATTTTACTCCATCCACATCCATACCACTTCTACATGATTTTAATTTTATTGTTATGAAATATGGATGGAATGTTGGGTCTAGAAATAAGAGAATGATGTGTTATGTTTGTCCAATAGTAATTTCGGGGTGTGAGATGGAAAAAACTAGTAAAACCTAGATATAAATAGTTTAAGTAGACAAATAAAACTCATTTTTTCCTTTTATTGACTAAAGAAATTAACTTTTGTATAAAACCATATAATAGCACTGCTTACAAAGAGGTAGGCCTATAATAGCTAGTAATGGATATACATTTATAGTGCCCGCAAGAAAAGCACTACTAAAGGCCTCTCTCAAAGTTTATTTTCACTATATTATAGCGCTTCCGACTTGAAAGCGCTATTATAAATGTCAGAGTAAGATACTTAATATCGCTTGAGTAAAAAATGCTATTGTATGTCAAAATTGTAACAATGATGTCTTTCTCAATTATAGCATCTATCAATAACTTTATTGCACCTCAATTCAGCACCTCTAATTAATTAATTTTTTGAGGTACTAAATTGGAGGGATAAATTTTTTAATAGGTGCTCACTATAGTCTCAATTATAAGTCATATATCACTTTTCATATTTATTAAATAGTTAAAGTATTTGATCTATAATACCTAAGGTTATGGGTTTGATTCATCAGTCATACTTTTATTTTTCTTTTCCTAAACATATGGAATTTGGCTGTTGTTTTCATATTTATGCAAGTCACTCGATTTTCCATTTGTTTAGATTGTCATCTTATTTCTATATATTCTCCCACTTCTTTTTCGTTCTTTCTTTTATGTTGAGTCACCTCCTCCTCTTCTTCTTCTTGAGATTCTTTTTTGTATAGATGGTACTTCGAACTTGTAAGTTAGAACAAGCATAGTAAATTTAACCAGAGTCACATATCCTTTTTACACTAATTTTAAAAATATATTCCAACAACTAAATATTTTGGAGAAAGATATATTTTAAGGGTTTTTGTATCATGTGCAAATTTGCAATGTTAAAAAATTTAAAATAGTAAGTTTGTATTGGAACTTATGAATTTTATATTAAATATATAATTTTTTAATAAATAATTATTGTTTTTCAATACAAAGTTACTATTTTTTATTGCTTTAACATGTGCAATATTGCACATATTAGACAAATCCTTATTTTGCCATTTAAAAAAGTAAAAAAAGAAAAAAAAGACAAACGCATATTTTAATAGTAAAAAAAATGTTTATATATGTATAATACAATTGTTTTATAACATTCAAAGTCTAAAACAACATCCAAAAATGTTTTTTTAAGCAAAGATAACTTATTCCATTTCATCATATAATAGAGGAAATACAATTAGAAGGATACAAACAGATACAAACTATATGTCAAATGCTTACAAATGAATGTCTACCTTAAAAAAAAAGTGTCCTATATGAGAAATAACTAAATTGATGTGAAATTCACAAAATATAATGAGATTCATTTACATATATATCAATTGGTAGAAACGAGTTAACTTCCACAAAAAGATCAATCACTAGGTGCATTGCTAACTTGCCTGCTAATACCTTGCCATCACTTGATTTCATGAAAGTACGCATTCTTTCCCTTTTTGACGTAATAGTAGTAATAGTAGTTTCCTTATCATTATTCAAACACATATTCTTATAGCAAGAAACATGAATACATGACTTTCCATCACAAGAATCAGAGTCAAATACATATGACCACCCTTTGAATTGGTTCCTAACAACTTGCCTTTGATTACATTTAACACAATTCGATGGAACTTCGTGACATAATGTCATTATCACATTTACATCGTCGTGTGAAATGATATGTTGCAGATTCAAACTACAAGGATGTAGAGTATATCCTGTTTTGGAACAAGCATAGTAATAGCCTAAAAGATCTTCTCCACAAGCATTACAAAATTGAACTTCTTCTATTTTATCATTCTGATGAAACTCAAAATTGTAGTTTTTTAGAAAAGGATGAATGGTTGGTATAACACGTTTTGCACATTCTTTATGAAGGATGTAACTGCAATTTCTGTTTTCACAGATGTAACTAGATCCAGAACCTTGCTCTTTGCAACCACTGCATGTGAATGAAGATGTTTCTGAACCATTCAATTGTAATGTGTGTTGATGATCCATTGATGTATATGTAATATCTCTGTGTTTTTGTTAAATATTGTAATGAGTGTTCAAGATTTAGCTATAGTATGTATATGGTAAATATTGGTATGAGTGTTCAAGATTTAGCTATAGTATGTATATGGTAAATATTGGTATGAGTGTTCAAGATTTAGCTAAGAGATATATATATTGTATACTGGTATTGATTTGTATTAAGATATAATATGAAACATTGCTATTTATATGCAAAAAGTATGTCAATAATTAATAGTATATGACTTATGCATTTGCTAGAGTTGACACTTTCTACTCAATATTGGTTTTATAATTCAGACTGTGCAATGTTGAGTCAGATGTTGGAACATTTGTCCTTCAGATGCTCTAGCAGTCAGAGACTCTAGCTCTCAGATGTTCTATACAATGTTGTAACATTGTTCTGTGTAGACAGTTATCAGTTAGTTAGTTAGTTAACTGTCAGTTATTAGCTGTCATGTACAGTTGTCATTTCAGTTAGGTAGTTAGTGTTTGTTTGTCTTAGGTAGTTATGCAGTTGCTTGAAGCAACCACCTATTGTATATAAACAAATAAGGCCCTTTGTGGAAGAATAAGATTTGCTAACTTTCCCTTTATCATTTTCTATACTTTTCATAGTTTTCAATCTCTCTCATAATTCATCTCCTTCATTCTTTGTTCAAAGGGTTAGAGTGAATAACCCAACAAAGTGGTATCTAAGAGCAAGTACGATCCAAGGAATTTTTGATTCAATCTTGAGGATAGAATCTGTGATTGTGAATCAATCATGGCAGGGAAGAGCAACTTCCACGCAAATCTTCCAATTCTTGATGGAAAGAACTGGGATACACGAGTCAAACAGATGAAGGTGATATTCATTGTTCAAGAAGCTGATGAACAAGTGAATACAATTCTTGATCCATTGCCAGCCAATGCAACAGAGCAGCAAGAAACACATTCAGAGAAGCCTGAATCCTCAAAGAAAGAAGGAGGGCAAAAGACAAAGAAAGACAAGAGTACCATTCAGTGTTACAACTGCAACAACTATGGTCATTATGCAAGTGAGTGTAAGGCTCCAAAGAAGAAGAAAAGTCAGAATACTGAAGAAGAGGCAAATGTTGCACAAGATGGTTCAACATCAGAAGATGATGTAAGTTTCATGGTTACAATTACTAATGAAACAGCTGAGTCTATGGTTTGGTACTTTGATACAGGGTGCTCAAATCATATGACAGGGAACAAGGGTATTTTGACTGATTTCAACAAGTGTCTTAACGCAAGGATCAAACTGGCCAATGGTAATTTCATTGCAGCTGAAGGCATGGGAAATGTGGTGATTCAGAGGAGCAATGGAAAGAAGGCAGTTATTGAGAAGGTCCTATATGTGCCAGGGATGAAGTGTAATCTGATGAGTGTAGGTCAATTGCTTGAGAAAGGTTTCAAAGCAGTGTTTGAAGGTGAAACACTGAAGCTCTTTGATTCAAAGCAGAGATTGATCTTGAAAACAGCTCAAAGTCAAAACAGAACCTTCAAGACACAAGTTAAGACAATTGAAGTTGAATGCTTAGCTACATCTACTGAAGATAAGGACAGTGACTTATGGCACAGAAGGTATGGTCATTTGAATTTCAAAAGCTTGTCAATGCTTAATTCAAAGAACATGGTGTTAGGACTGCCTAGTGTTATAGCTCCAGTAGATACTTGCACTACATGTTTGTTAGGGAAACATCCTAGATCACCATTCAAAAGTAATTTGCTTATGAGATCTAGTGAAGTGTTAAATGTTGAGCATTCAGACATTTGTGGACCAATTGATGTGTTATCAACTGGTGGAAACAAATATTTCATCACATTTGTGGATGAGTACTCAAGGATGATATGGCTGTATCACATAAAAGCTAAGAGTGAAGCTTTTGAAGTGTTTAAGAGATTTAAAACACTAGTTGAGAAACAAAGTGATAAGTCAATCAAGGTACTTAGAACAGATGGTGGAGGAGAGTACACATCAAAGGAATTTGAGAATTATTGCAAAGATCAAGGCATAATTCATGAGGTTACAGCACCATATACTCCTCAGCATAATGGACTTGCTGAGAGGAGAAATCGGAGTATCCTAGATATGGCAAGGAGTATGGTAAAGCAGAAGGGTTTGCCACAGAGGTTTTGGGGTGAAGCTGTGTCTACAGCTGTGTACATTCTAAACAGAAGTCCAACAAAGAAGTTGATAGACAAGGTACCTGAAGAGGTGTGGTCTAAGTGCAAACCAAGTGTGACTCACTTCAAAGTGTTTGGTTCCTTGAGTTACAAGCATGTACCTGATGCTAGAAGGAAGAAGTTGGATGATAAGAGTGAACCTATGGTCTTTGTTGGATATCATAGAACTGGGGCATATAGACTGTATAATCCCACATCAGACAAGATAGAGATCAGTAGAGATGTGAAGGTCTTGGAAAATGAAAGCTGGGATTGGAAACAGAAATCCACATCTAAGAAAACTTGTGAAGTGGACTTAGATGTTGGAACATCAGAAGCAAATGCTCCAGTAACTTTTGTTGATCAACATCAACATCAGGAGAATCACAATGAGGAAGATGCCTCAAGTGATGAGGATAATGGAAGACACCTACCAGTAAGGACTCACAGAACTACTCAAATCCCAAGAAGATTAGCAGATTGTGATATGGTTCCAGATAATGTTGTAGACAATGAGGGGAACATTGTGCACTATGCTATGCTAGCAGACACTGAACCTCTGGATGTCAGGAGTGCACTAAAGAGTAAAGTGTGGTTAGAAGCAATGATTGATGAGTTAAAGTCAATTGAGAAGAACAGGACATGGGACATATGCAAGCTACCTTCAGATAAAAGAGCAATTGATGTGAAATGGGTGTATAAGCTGAAGCAAAATTCTGAAGGTCAAGTGATCAAGCATAAGGCAAGGCTTGTGGCTAAAGGGTTTCTGCAAAAGCAGGGATTAGACTATGATGAGGTCTTCTCACCTGTGGCTAGGCATGAGACTATAAGGTTAGTGATAGCACTAGCTTGTAGTAGAAGATGGCCTATGTTCCACTTAGATGTGAAGTCAGCATTTCTAAATGGTCCATTGGAAGAAGATGTATATGTGAAGCAACCACCTGGCTTTGAGTTGAAAGGCATGGAAGATAGGGTGCTGAAACTAAACAAAGCTTTGTATGGCTTGAAGCAAGCCCCAAGAGCATGGAACAAGAGAATTGACCAATTTCTTGTTATGCAAAGTTTTGTGAAATGTAGTGTTGAATATGGTGTTTATGTGAAACACAGTGATGACAAGCATATGTTAATCATATGTTTGTATGTTGATGATTTGCTAGTGACTGGCAGCTCACCCATGGAGATTGAGAATTTTAAATCACAAATGAAGAGTGAATTTGAAATGACTGATTTGGGAAAATTGACTTACTTTCTGGGAATGGAACTCCTAGAAACACCAAAAGGAGTGATATTGCATCAAGCAAAGTATGCTACTGAGATTTTGAAGAAGTTTGAAATGCTTGATTGCAATTCAGCAGTGATACCTGCAGACACAAGGCTGAAGCTAGAAGTAGATGGAAGCAGTGAGACTGTGGACTCTACTATGTTCAGACAATTGTTAGGTTCCCTAAGATACTTGTGTCAAACCAGACCTGACATTAGCTATGCAGTAGGCTATGTTAGTAGATTTATGAGCAAGCCACTGAAGTCTCACCTCTTAGCAGCAAAGAGGATACTCAGATACATCAATGGCACAATACATTATGGTGTGTTATTTCCATATTCAAGTGATAGCTCCAAACTTGAATTGAATGGATTTTCTGATGCTGACTGGTGTGGAGACAAGGTAGACAGGAGGAGCACAAGTGGCTATGTGTTTAAGTTCCAAAATGCACCAGTTTCATGGTGTTCTAAGAAGCAATCAGTGATTGCTTTATCCAGCTGTGAAGCTGAGTATGTTACAGGCTCTCTAGCTGCTTGTCAAGCTAATTGGCTGCAATCACTTCTCAGTGAAATGAAGATTACTGATAACATCACAGTAATGCTGAAGATTGACAACAAATCAACAATTAACTTGGCAAAGAACCCTGTCAGCCATGGCAAGAGTAAGCACATTGAGACAAGGTTTCACTTTCTTAGAGACCAAGTTAACAAAGGCAAACTCAGCCTGGAGTATTGCTCAACTAATGATCAACAAGCTGATATACTAACTAAGGCTGTGAAGAGAGATCAGTTTCTGAAGCTAAGAAGGGAGATGGGAATTGTCAGCTTTGACAGTCTGAATTAAGGAGGAGTATTGGTTTTATAATTCAGACTGTGCAATGTTGAGTCAGATGTTGGAACATCTGTCCTTCAGATGCTCTAGCAGTCAGAGACTCTAGCTCTCAGATGTTCTATACAATGTTGTAACATTGTTCTGTGTAGACAGTTAGCAGTTAGTTAGTTAACTGTCAGTTATTAGCTGACATGTACAGTTGTCATTTCAGTTAGGTAGTTAGTGTTTGTTTGTCTTAGGTAGTTATGTAGTTGCTTGAAGCAACCACCTATTGTATATAAACAAATAAGGCCCTTTGTGGAAGAATAAGATTTGCTAACTTTCCCTTTATCATTTTCTATACTTTTCATAGTTGTCAATCTCTCTCATAATTCATCTCCTTCATTCTTTGTTCAAAGGGTTAGAGTGAATAACCCAACACTCAAGTGATGACATTTTCAAATTTTCCACGTTGACATTTTTATTTGATCCATGTCACAAAAAAAATAAAAAAATGTCAACCTAGCCATGATTAATGGTTGTAATAAATTACTAAAGCTAACCGGGCCTACCGTCCCCAATGGGGAGACTTGAATGAGTTGAATCAATATGTCATTCATTTAACCAATCGTTAGTTGATTCAACGGTGATTGATGCTGAATTTAATAGGAAGGACCACGATTCGATCCACCGCAGCTGCAATCAGGAAGGACTGAAACCACTTGATGCCAAAACTGACCTCCGAACCAGATTAAACTGATGGTGAAAATAAAAAAAAATATGCCATTCTTTTATTTGGCGACAAATGACTATTGTTATCAACACCAACGTGGAGACTTAGTAAGAGTAAATCTTTGTACCCCATTTAAGAAAAAAAGTATGTAGTGCCTATTGGTTAATGGAGCTTAATTGAGATTAAGTTATTGATATTAAACTATGGGTCATGTTTGACTGTGTTTTAAGGTAAAGGTTAAAGAAACAAAAATGGAATATATGATCTAGACCTTTATAATTTACTGGTAATTACTCAACAATAATTGAAAATATACTCCTTCCGGTCCGGGAAAAATTACCTTAAATTTATCAATAATATACATGCTTTTTCTAAAATCACCTTCAATTATTAAGAGAGAAATAATAATCTTTTACTTTTTTCATTTAATTAGGGGTATTTTTGTAAAAATTTAATTAATGCATTTTAAACTTTGAAAAATATATTATAAAATGGGACAACAAAATTTTACAACAAGGTCTTATATATTAAGACGGAGGGAATAAATATAGTTATTGATAGAACCTATGTAAAGAAAGAGTGCTCAAAGCTCCACTTTAGGGACAGGCGATTCTTGGGCTTGGATTCATTATTCTAGTGGGATTTACACGGTTAAGTCGGCCAACTTGGCACTCACTAGAGTGGAGGCTTCCTTCGAGGCAATTCTCTCTTGTCGCAAGTGTGGAAGTCTTGGGCTCCCTCAAAAGTAATTGTTTTCTCCTGACAATTACTTTAAGATAGGGTGTCGACTAGGAAAAATCTCCTTAGGCGTAGTCGAGTTATTAGAGAAGTAATTGATTCTGTTTGTGCTTTTTGCGAGGATTTTGTGGAGTCGGTTAACCATCTCTTTACGACATGTGAATTTGTCTCTCCTTTTTGATATAAACTTGCCCAGTGGTTAGGTTTTCATTTTGTTTCCCCCAATAGTATAAGTAGTTTGTTTGAGGGGTTTCTAAGTCTAGGGGTGGGTAGAAAGTCTAGGTTAGTTTGGGCGTTAATTTGGCATGCGGCTGTTTGGTCTATATGGAACTCCCGGAATGATCTTATCTTTGCTAGGGGAACTGTTTCTGTTGATTCTTTGGTTGAAAAGCTGAAACTTTCATCCTGGAAATGATTTTTTGCCAAAACTCCTAATAACCCCTACTCTTTCTATAAGTGGGAGGTGCAACCTATTATGTGCTGGAGCAAATAGAAATTGGTGAGGGATTGTTTTTTGAGTGTTGATGACTCTGCTTCGTGGCTGGTTTGCCCCTTTTACTTCTTCCTTTGTCATTTGTCTTTTCTCCGTAACCACATGTTTGGTGCAGGTTTAGTGTGGGATGTTGTCTGGTGGTGGCGCATTCGATGCTTTTATTTCTTGTGTGTTTTACTCTTTTGTTTTTTATCTGCTTATGTGAGTACTTCCGGTACTCCTCTGTATTACTCACGTGTTTTGTATCTCCTTCTATATATATATATATTTTTGCTATTAAAAAAAAAAAAACGCTCAAAAGCTTCACTAAGTAAGCACTATTGAATACCAAGAAATATGGAGCTAGGTCTCCCCATTCAGAATGGTAGGCCCGTTTAGCTTTTGTAATTTATTACAACCATCCATGACCAATAGTCCTTAATCATTTGAGGTGTTATTGGCAATATTTATGGCAGGTCGACATCTCATTAAAATGTCACAGTAGAAAGGGTCAACTTTACACCCAAAAAAACAAAACCAAAGGGTCCTGGAAATGCATAAGTCATGTATTAGTAAGTTGGTTAGGCAGCTAGAATCAGTTTTGCTAATTAGTTACTTGTGGATTAGTTTACTTGATTAGTAAGTAACCGTTTGTAATCAATATAAATAAAGACAATATATTGTAATGTGAAAATCATATCTAATGAAATCATATTACACAATCATTATCTCTCTTTCATTCTCTTAGCTTTACATGTTTGTGTGCATATTCTTCTTGCTTGTGATTGTTTCACGTGCACCTTAAACTCAGATTGAGCATTATCAAGTGCATCCGTGAGCTGGAGTTCGGGTACTTGGCGCTGATGGGTCGGTTTAGTGGTGGTTTACTCTGTTTTTTGTCTCTTTATCCTTTGTTTTTCTCTGTTTGTAACTGTTTTGCTTATAAGTTTTGGTCGGATTGTTGTCGCACCTATATGGTTTTTATTTTTGTATTTTTTACCTCTTTTATTTTCTTCTGTTGTGAGTACTTCCGGTACTCCTCTGTATTTTGGATTTTTCCTCTATATGTGTATTCTCTTTTATATATATATTATCTTTGCCATTCAAAAAAAAAAAGTGCATCCGTGAGCACTTGCTGGATTTTGTGTTCTAACATTTTTTAATATAAAATTTTGATTAGCCATTAAAAAAAACACATGCACTAGGGTTATTCAAATTGTTCTAACGCACATCAATCAAACACCAAACTGAATATAATTAAGTTGTAGAAGCTACAAACTCCACACTGCATATGCTTAAAGATCGGTATCATAGTTTGTTCCAAGTTTCGGAGCAATGTTTAGAGTTGGTGGGGAATATGGGCTTAAGGGAGCATGGTCAGTGGCTATGGGACTTTAGGTGGAAGAGGGAGCTTTCAGTGGCCGAGTTTGATCTTCTTCAGGATTTACTCCTTGTGGTTACCCAGTTTCCATTGTCAGGGATGGAGGATTCCTGGGTTTGGACTCTTGACCCCACTGGTAACTATTTGGTTAAGTCGGCCTACTTGGCAATCACAAGTGTAGAGGCGGCTCCTGAGCAAAATTCTCTTTTGACGTGGGTGTGGAAGTCTTGGGCTCCTTCAAAAGTGATTGTCTTCTCTTGGCAACTACTTCAGGATAGAGTTCCGACCAGACAAAATCTCCTTAGACGTCGTGTTTTTAGGGAGGCCTCTCTGTCCTTTTGTGCTCTATGTGGAGACTTCGTTGAGTCAGTTGACGCCATCTCTTCATTACCTGTGACTGCATCTCCAAATTTTGGTATAATATAGCTTGGTGGTTAGGGTTTGAACTAGTCTCCCCCAATAGTATTTCTAGTTTGTTTGAGTGGTTCCTAGGTCTAGGAGTGGGTAGGAAGTCTAGGTTAGGCTGGTTGTTAATTTGGCATGCAGCAGTGTGGTCTATCTGGATCTCTCGAAATGATTTAATCTTTGCTAGGGGAACTATTTCTATTGAGTCTTTGGTCGATAAGGTGAAACTTTTTTCCTAGAAGTGGTTTTTGGCCAAAAATTCTGGTTACCCCTGCTCTTTCTATGACTGAGAAGTGCAACCAGTCATGTGCTGGAGCCGATAGAGATTGGTGGGTGCTCGCTTCTGATGACTCTGTTTGGTGGGTTGGTCCATCCTTATCCTTCTTCTTTTGTCCTTTTCTTTCCTCTTATTGTTCTGTCTTGGTTTCTGTTTATGTATTTGTATCCTCTTTTTTGTTTCTTCTTTTGTGAGTACTCCATGTACTTCTCTTTGTTTGTGATCTCCCCTTGTATTGTTGACTTCTGTTTTATTTATTTATTTATATATATATATATATATATTTGCCATTCCAAAAAAAAAAACACAAAACTGCTGATGCAAAGAATGCAAAAGTTGTTGCATACTAAGTTAACGTCGTAGTTAACAACATTAGAGACTAATAATGAAATTTTTATGTAATATTATATGTTTGATAAGGTAATTTATGATAAAATAGCTTATAAAAATACAATTATCACTAGTGTAAACTGATAAAATAACATAAAACCTAATTTATATTACATAAACTCAAAAATAAACTAATCAAAATTGACCCTAAGTGGGATTAGTGTTCCTCCTCTTCTGACGACGCATAACTTCTTCGATACATGCACCTCCTATATCACTCTATAATAGAATCTACAACTCCCCCTGAAATTACACCGACCGCTATGTTCACTACTAACTTGCCCGTAAATTTCATGAAAGAATGCATTCTCCCTTTTGAACAAGTGTTAGTTTCCCCATTATTATTCAAACTTTCAAGAATAATATCCTTAAAACAAGACACATGAATACATAACTTTCCATTAGAAGAATCAAAATCAAATACATATGACCACCCTTCAAATTGGTTCCTTACAGCAACTTTCCTTTGATTACATTTAACACAATCTGATGGAACTTCATGACACAATTTCATTATCAATTTTCCATCGACATGTGAAATGATATCTTGTAGATTCGAGCAACAAGGATGTAGATCATCTCCTTTTCCAATCAAATGGTTGAAAAATGATGGATGAACGCCATGTTTAACAGATTCTGCACATTCTCTACGACCACTGCACATGAATGAAGGTGCTTCTGAACGTTTAGTTGAAATGTGTGTTGATGATCCGTTGATGTATATGTAATATCTGTGTTTTTGTTAAATATTGTAATGAGTGTTGAAGACTTAGTTAGAAGCTATAGTATGTATATGGTAAATATTTGGTATGAGTGTTCAAGATTTAGCTAAGAGGTATATGTTGTATACTGGTATTGATTTGTATTAAGATGTTATATGAAACATTGCTATTTATATGCAAAAAGTGTGTCAATAATTAACATATTTGCTAGAGTTGACACTTTCTACTCAAGTGATGACATTTTCAAATTTTCTATATTGACAATTTTGTGAGATGTCAACCTAGCCATAATTATTGTTATTAATACCACAACTTGAATAAGGGACTAATTGGTGATGGATGGATGTAATAAATTACTAAAACTAAACGGACCTACTGTCCCCAATGGAGAGACTTGAATCAATGACTAATTCTTCCTTGCATACAACTTCAAATAAAATATATTTAGGCGCAAACATCTGAAGGTGTGAAAAACACAAGAAGGGGAGTTGAATTGTGTTTTTAAAAGTTAAAATTTTCCTAGCTTCAGTGAGAGTTCAATGCAGCGGATATGATAAAGTTAGATAAACACAAAACACAAATAAACAGAGAGAGAAGGAGAGAGAGCGCACACAAATTTATACCGGTTCCTCTCACAACCCGAGAGTAGTCCAGTCTCCTTGCACTTCCAAGGGATTTCACTATAATCACACAAGATTATACACTTGCTCCAGAACACACAGCAGGAGACTTCACACTTGCTCAAGTCACACAAGACAAGAGACTTCAAAAACTAACTTAATACAAATTAAGTAGGACTGAAAGTTTCTAAGCTTAGACTCACTAACACTTGATTTAATCCTAAGTGAATACAAAGAATGAACAGTTCTATGGCTTGAATTTCAAATTGCTCTCAAAGTATATTTGTTCAATAATTCAGTCTTTCAGTACTTATTTCTCAAGAGATAAGTCTTCTTTATATACTCCAAATGAATTAAGACATTGAGATAAGACCGTTGATAGTACATTTGCAATTTGCTGATATGGAAAAGATTGTGGTTACCAAAAAGAGTAAACCAATTCCACTACTTCATCCTTTTGAACCGGCGCTTTAGCATTTTGAGTAAACAATAGTACAAAGTACTATATGCTCCATTTGAAGATAATGATGATGTACTATTTCATTAGCCATGAGTTGTCAATCTTCAGAGAATGTCACTAGAAGCTTGTAATGACGTTTCGTTGTCTTCTGACAGAAATACGCAAGCTTCTGGACATTGTAATATTTTGGCGTCTGAAGGACTTGGTTCAGAGGCTCCGAAGGATTTATAGTTCAGAGTCTTATCATTCAGAATGAGGTCTTCAGAAGCTCAAAAATGATGATCTTAGTGTTTAAATTTTACTTTGTTCCTGCACACTTAGATCAATAATTAGCTAGTAATCCAATTATCCATTTAATACTTTGTTATCATCAAAATTTAGGGTGTTTTATAAGTAAAACTCATTTTGTTCCAACAACATCTAATATTTATTAATTATTTAATTTTAGGTCTTGTTAACATATGTTCTAAAGGCACATGTTAAACTACCTAAAAATAAAAGTTTGACATTTAATGATATAAATTATTTAATATTTAGTTTTTTTTTTTTTTTTGAAAACTTGGTATCCGGCTTTAAGACCGACAATATTTAGAGAGTTGAATACACAAGTTCCAACAAAATGGTACATGTTAACCTTCTGCTTTAATCTTGTTTGGTGTTGGGCTAACCAAGTCTTTATCTGAATGAATATGCATTCATTTATTAGGCGACGCATGAATATTGTTACCGGTTGTGTCAATAATACATGACTTATTTCCTTAGAGTTGACCCTTTCTTCAGTTACATTTTCAAATTTTTCTACATTGACACTTTTTATGATAGGTTGGCATCACAATTCACAATTGAATAAAGACATATGATTGTAATAAATTATATGACAGAAAACTTAAACGATGGTAAAACAATGGATTAGGATTCTCAATTTTTGACACCGCAAATGCTGAAAATACTTGTAGTGGACGCAGTAATATTCTTATCCAACAATTTTACATCAAACAGTTAATATACGTTTACATTGAAATCATCATGACCGTTCAATTAAATCGGACGGTTACTACTGTGTTAAAGGCAGTTACAACCGGCAATTTGTATCCTAACCCTACAACTAGGAAAAGCAACTGATCGCATTCTTTATAGCACTAGCTAGCAATTGGGAACACTCAGTTGACTATAGCACAAGCAAGTGGGCGCATGTTGATTATGGAATCTATAGCATAAACAAACACACACCAATATCTAACACATCTTGCATTAACAAGGAACACTTCACTTAATTCATATATTTTATTAAACTATCCAATTTAAGTAACCAAAATTGACTCTTTTTTTTAAAGCCAATATGAGTAAAACAAATGATACATTATATGAAATTAAACCCAAGATACCCAACTTCAAGACTGCCCCAGTTGGATCATTTTCTATCAAATTTCTGCTATCAAGTCACTCACCATTTATAATACTAGGTGTGAGGTTGTGTGTTATATCTACACACCATTTGTTTTCTAAAGTGCATCGGTGATCGGTACAATGACCGAAGGTCTCGAAATTGAGTGATGACTTTTTCTTTGTTCAAGGAAAAATGAAATTATATTCTTAGTTTTTTGGGGTCTATTTACCAGCTTTTGCCCATTTCTGGGACCGACCAATGGGCGGACCACGGTACTCTGTTTCTTCAAGTTGCATTCCTAAATATTTATATCTTTTTCTTTAAATCTTTGACAAAAGATAGGTAGGGTTGTTGAATATGTAAATTGATTTTGGGTTTGTTAGTGTTTGGGCCTTAGGAATTTAAAGCCCAAATTTGTGTTGTAATAAGTCCAACTTCTAGAAGCCTATTCTAGAGAAATCTATGGAGCTCTCTAGAAGATAAGGATAAGTTAAGACTTTTGTAGAATAGTAGAGAAAATTCTAGAGAGTAGTTTATGACCATTAGATTAAGTTTGTGGTGGCAAAATCCTAGTCATTGATTTAGGAATGCCACTAGTATAAATAGAGGTGATGTAGTTGAGTTTGTATCAAGCCAAAAATTACAAACACTCAATAATATAACTAGCCTTCCCTTTCTCAAAAGTTATATATCCTCTCTCAAATACTTAAACACTTTCTCCACCTATTAAAACTTCCTTCCAACAAAGTGGTATCAAGAGCTTGAAGGTCCACCTCAAGATGGCGAATAATGGTGTTCCTCTCCAAGTCCCGATGCTCACAAAGAGCAACTATGACAATTGGAGTCTAAGAATGGTGGCTCTCCTTGGCGCACACGACGTGTGGGAGATAGTCGAGAAAGGCCTTGTAATCCCGGAGAATGAAGGAACTTTATCTCAAACTCAAAAGGATAGTTTGAGAGATTCAAGGAAGAGAGACAAGAAGGCTCTCTATCTAATCTATCAAGGATTAGATGAAGACACGTTCGAGAAGGTCTCGGGAGCAAAGACGGCTAAAGAAGCATGGGAGAAACTCCAAACCTCTTACAAGGGAGCCGATCAAGTGAAGAAGGTACGTCTTCAAACACTAAGAAAAGAGTTTGAAGCCTTGCATATGAAAGAAGGTGAACTTATTTCTGATTACTTCTCACGAGTTTTGACGGTTACTAATAACCTAAAAAGAAACGGAGAGAAGTATGATGATGTAAGAATCATGGAGAAAGTTCTTAGATCGTTAGATCCAAAGTTTGAGCATATTGTCACCGTCATCGAAGAGACAAAAGATTTAGAGGCCATGACAATAGAGCAACTTCTTGGGTCGTTGCAAGCTTATGAGGAAAGGAAAAAGAAGAAGGAAGATATCGAGGAGCAAGTACTCAAGACACGAGTCAATTCACCTAGAGAAGAGCATGGTCGAAGCAATCAAAGACGAGGTGACGATCGAGGACGTGGACGTGGTCGTGGATATGGAGGCGGACGAGGATGGAGACCTAATGATGACAACAACCAAAGAGGAGAAATCTCATCAAGAGGTCGTGGGAGAGGATCTCCAAAACCAAGGTACGATAAGTCACGGGTCAAATGCTACAATTGTGAAAAGTTTGGGCATTATGCTTCCGAATGTAGAGCTCCTAGCAATCGTAAAGTTGAAGAGAAGGCCAACTATGTAGAAGAAATAAGCCAAGAAGACGGGACGTTATTGTTGGCGCACAAAGACAATGAAAGAGGTAGAGATAATCAATGGTACCTTGACAGCGGTGCAAGCAACCATATGTGCGGGCGAAGAAGCATGTTCGTAGAACTAGATGAATCAGTGAACGGAAATGTGGCTTTTGGAGATGAATCAAAAGTGGCAGTGAAAGGTAAAGGAAATGTTCTCATCCGTTTAAAGAATGGAGATCATCAATTTATTTCCAATGTTTACTATGTGCCAAACATGAAGAGCAACATCTTGAGTCTAGGACAACTCTTAGAGAAAGGTTATGACATTCAATTGAAGAATAATAACCTTTCTATAAGAGATCATTCAAACAAGTTCATTGCTAAGGTGCCGATGTCAAGAAATAGAATGTTCGTGCTCAACATACAAAACGATGTCGCGCAATGTCTCAAGATGTGCTACAAAGAGGAGTCGTGGCTTTGGCATCTTCGATTTGGGCATCTCAATTTTGGAGGACTAGAGTTGCTATCTAAGAAGGAAATGGTTAGAGGGTTGCCTTACATTAATCACCCCAATCAAGTATGCGAAGGATGTCTACTTGGAAAGCAGTTCAAAATGAGCTTTCCCAAGGAGTCAAGCTCAAGAGCGCAAAAGCCATTGGAGCTCATACACACGGATGTGTGCGGTCCGATCAAGCCAAGATCACTCGGTAAGAGTAACTACTTCCTTCTCTTTATTGACGATTTTTCAAGAAAAACATGGGTGTACTTTTTGAAGGAGAAATCAGAAGTGTTTGAGAACTTCAAAAGGTTTAAAGCCCTTGTTGAGAAGGAAAGTGGTCGTGTGATCAAAGCCATAAGATCCGACCGAGGAGGAGAGTTCACATCAAATGAATTTTTGAAGTATTGTGAAGACAACGGCATTCGGAGACAACTGACGGTGCCAAGATCCCCCCAACAAAACGGAGTAGCAGAGAGAAAGAACAGGACAATCCTTGAGATGGCGAGGAGCATGCTAAAAAGCAAAAGACTACCAAAGGAACTATGGGCAGAAGCTGTTGCATGCGCGGTTTATCTATCAAACCGTTCTCCGACAAGAAGTGTATTGGGAAAAACACCACAAGAAGCCTGGAGTGGAAGAAAGCCTGGAATTTCCCATCTAAGAGTCTTTGGAAGCATAGCTCATGCACATGTACCAGACGAGAAAAGAAGCAAACTGGATGACAAAAGTGAAAAGTACATCTTCATTGGTTATGACGGCAACTCCAAAGGCTACAAGCTCTATAATCCTGATACGGGGAAGACTATCATCAGTCGAAATGTCGTTTTCGATGAAGAAGGTGAATGGAATTGGAGATCTAGTAATGAAGATTACAACTTCTTTCCACAATTTGAAGAAGATGACGTAGAACCAGAGGAACCAAGAGAAGATCCTACTACCCCGCTGGCTTCACCGACCCAGAGTGTTGAAGAAGGAGAAAGCTCAAGTGAAAAGACCCCTCACTTTAGAAGTTTGCAAGAGATTTACGAGGTAACCGGAAATCAAGAAAATCTTACTCTTTTTTGTCTATTTGCGGATTGTGAGCCTATGAACTTCCAAGAAGCATTCGAGAAGAAGACTTGGAGAACTGCCATGGACGAAGAAATCAAGGCGATAAAGAAGAACGACACATGGGAGTTAGCCTCACTTCCAAAAGGGCACAAGGCAATCGGTGTGAAGTGGGTGTATAAAGCAAAGAAGAACTCCAAAGGAGAAGTTGAAAGATACAAGGCAAGATTGGTGGCAAAAGGATACAGTCAAAGGGCCGGCATCGACTATGACGAGGTATTCGCTCCAGTTGCTCGATTAGAAACTGTTAGACTAATCATTTCATTGGCAGCTCAAAACAAGTGGAAGATACATCAAATGGATGTCAAATCAGCCTTCTTAAATGGGGTCCTAGACGAAGAAGTCTACATTGAGCAACCACAAGGCTATGAAGTCAAGGGAGAAGAAGGAAAGGTCTTGAAGCTGAAGAAGGCACTCTACGGGTTAAAACAAGCTCCAAGAGCTTGGAATGCTCGAATTGACAAGTATTTCCAAGAGAAGAACTTCATCAAATGTCCATATGAGCATGCACTCTATATCAAAGCGCAAGGTGAAAATATTTTGATTGTATGCTTGTATGTAGATGACTTGATCTTCACGGGGAACAATCTGACCATGTTTGAAGAGTTCGAGAAAGATATGACAAAAGAGTTCGAGATGACTGACATTGGATTAATGTCTTACTACCTTGGCATTGAAGTGAAACAAGAAGATCATGGAATCCTAATCACTCAGGAAGGTTACGCTAAGGAGGTACTCAAGAAGTTCAAGATGGATGACGCAAACCCAGTCAGCACGCCAATGGAATGTGGAATCAAGTTGTCAAAGCACGAGGAAGGAGAAACAGTGGATCCATCACTCTTTAAGAGCTTGGTTGGAAGCTTACGATATTTAACATACACGAGGCCTGACATCTTGTATGCAGTCGGAGTAGTCAGTCGATACATGGAGCATCCAACAACAACTCATCTGAAGGCGGCAAAGAGGATTCTTCGCTACATTAAAGGTACAACAAACTTAGGCTTGTACTACTCTGTTTCTAATGATTACAAGCTCATTGGATATTGCGATAGCGACTGGGGAGGTGATGCAGATGACCGAAAAAGCACAAGTGGATTTGTTTTCTACATTGGAAACACAGCCTTCACATGGATGTCAAAGAAACAACCGATAGTCACTCTTTCCACATGTGAGGCGGAGTACGTGGCGGCCACTTCATGTGTTTGTCATGCAATTTGGTTGCGAAACTTGTTAAAGGAGTTGAATTTGCCGCAAAAGGAGCCGACAAAGATATTGGTGGACAACAAGTCAGCAATAGCTTTGGCAAAGAACCCAGTCTTCCATGATCGAAGTAAGCACATTGACACACGCTATCACTATATTAGAGAGTGCGTTTCTAACAATAATGTGAAGTTGGATTATGTGAAGACTCATGACCAAGTAGCTGATATCTTCACCAAGCCTCTCAAGCGTGAACACTTTGTCAAGTTAAGATATTTACTTGGAGTCGCAAAATCAAGTTTAAGGGGGGGTGTTGAATATGTAAATTGATTTTGGGTTTGTTAGTGTTTGGGCCTTAGGAATTTAAAGCCCAAATTTGTGTTGTAATAAGTCCAACTTCTAGAAGCCTATTCTAGAGAAATCTATGGAGCTCTCTAGAAGATAAGGATAAGTTAAGACTTTTGTAGAATAGTAGAGAAAATTCTAGAGAGTAGTTTATGACCATTAGATTAAGTTTGTGGTGGCAAAATCCTAGTCATTGATTTAGGAATGCCACTAGTATAAATAGAGGTGATGTAGTTGAGTTTGTATCAAGCCAAAAATTACAAACACTCAATAATATAACTAGCCTTCCCTTTCTCAAAAGTTATATATCCTCTCTCAAATACTTAAACACTTTCTCCACCTATTAAAACTTCCTTCCAACAAGGGTAGGGTGGATTGCCCCCAGCAGGGCACATGCTAATTGATGAAATGACAGAGAAGAGAACCATGTAGCTTATGTTCGTTTTCTTTCTTTTTGTCATTTCCAAACACTTTTTTTTTTTTTTTATCTGATATGTTAAATTTTTTATTGGCTTCCAATTTCTTGATTTGTGTCTCATCTCTGTTCTTGATTTCTTCTTCGATTTTTGATATATAGAACCCCTATAGCAGTATCAAAGTAGTTTAACTTAATGTATTCATAGAGACATGGAAATAGTTAATCCATTTGGAGTTTTCTAGTTATTTTTATGCAGTGATTATATGAAAGTAAATGCGATGAAAATATCAAGTTAATAAGTTGTATCCTAGATTAAATACTTTTTTTAATTGGAAAATATATTATATATTAATATAAAAAATGAAAATAGTACAACAGTAGATTCTGACCAACAAAGAGGCACCAGAAGTACACTTCATCAAAACCCAAATAAACAAACAAATATCTACGGTAAGAAAGAAAAATAAACAAACAAATAAAACACCAACATACTAAAACCTCTCGAAATCACCACCATGAGAAGAAAAATACTGCTCATGAAGAGAGAATTAAGGATTAACCATGGGTAACGACAAAGCAACAAAAGGGCCTCCAATCCCCTTCCACTGGCCCATCGAGACACTTGACAGAAAAATTAATTCACTAGTACTAATCACACAGAAAATATTGCAGCGACATCTCCGGCAATGCCACCAATAGAACTAATATCCCCTGTGAGTAGCATTGTTATGCGCACCCCTAGCATTGTTAGGCGCCCTGCTTTCTTGCTAAATTTAATGAAAGAACGCATTCTCTCTTTCGATCTTGTAGTAATTTCCTGATTGTTATTACATTTTTCTGGTACAGAAGTATTTTCCAGTTCCTGATTTTCTGGTACAGAAGTATTTTCCATTTCCTGATTATTATAACATTTTTCTGGTATAGAAGTATTTTCCAGTTTATTATTCAAACTCTCAAGAACCATATCCTTGATGCACGACACATGAATACATGACGACTTTCCATCAGAATCAAATACATATGACCACCCATTTGACCACCCTTGATAATTGTTCCTAACAACATCCCTTTGATTACATATAACACAGTCTGATTTAACTTTATGAGACAATGTCATTATCACGTCTCCATCATCATTCAAAATATTTTCTTTCAGATTCAAACAACAAGGATGAAGAGCATATTGCATACCCAACAAACGCTTGAAAAAACCTTTTCTCTTTGACAGGTAGATAAAACCTAAAACATCTTTTCCACAACCATCACAGAATCCATCACCTTCTTTTTCTGCATTCTCAACGAACTCAAACTTGCAATTTTTGAAAAATGGATGAACGGCATTTTTAATAGGTTCTGCACATTCTTTATGGAGGATGTAATTGCAATTGCTGTTTTCACAAATGTAACTAGATTCAAAACCTAGCTCCTTGCAACCACTGCATGTGAATGAAGATGCTGCTGAACCATTCAATTGTAATGTATGTTGGTGGTCCATTGTTGTGTATGTATCTGTTTGTGACTTTTGTAATGAATAAGTGTTCAAGTTCAAGTTTTAGCTAGGTAGCTATAGTACTAAGTTGTTGTATACTAGTCTTTGTATTAATATGCTTTCTGAAACACTTCAATTTATAATCCAAACTATTGATTTGTATTAAGATGCTTTATGAAACATTGCTATTTATATGCAAAAATTGTGTCAATAATATATGACTTGGTATGCATTTGCTATAGTTGACCCTTTCTACTCAAGTGATGACATTTTCAAATTTTTTTTTGTTTTTGTTTTCACCACTAGTTTAATTTAGATCTGGGGTCAGTTCTGGCATCAAATGGTTTCAGTCTCCTCCCGATCTCAGTTGCGGGGATCGAACGGTGGTCTTCCATACCAAATTCAGCGTCAATCACCACTAAACCAACTAACGATTAACGATTGATGACATTTTCAAATTTTTTACTTTGACATTTTTATTAGATCGATGTCAACCTAGCTAACCATAAATATTGTCATTAATTAACACCACAACTTGAATAAGGGACTAATGGGTCATAGATGGTTGTAATAAATTACAAAAGGTAAACGGACGTACTGTCCCCAATGGGGACACTTCATTTATTAGGAGAGGCATATGACTATTGTTACCAATTAATGGGGAGACTTAGGAGTACTATTTTTGTACCCCGTTTAAGGAAAAAAAGAGTTGGAGTGCTTATTGCTTTTTTTTTTTTTAAAGCAAAAAGTGATGATTCAAATAAATTAAACAAGGATATCTCAATTAAGATGACACTTCTTCATATAACTTAAAAAGTGAACCATCAACCAATCAGTTGGTTTAGTGTTTATTGACGTGGAACTTGGTAGGAGGAATACGGTTCGATTTCCAGAACTGCGATCGGGATGGAGTTAGAACCACTTGATTGTAGAATTGACCTCCAACTCAGATTAGACGGTTCAATAGACTGGATACTGGTTATGAAAACCAAAAAAATGATCGTTAGATAAAGAGAATTACATAACTTATGAAACTAGTTGCTTCAAAATAAAAATTTGTGAGACTAGTGTAACGCCCCAACACAATAAAATAGTTCATTTGAGGAAAATAGTGTCGAGAGGCTCACATTGAAGTCGGAGCAGTGCATTTGGCAATGCCATGTTCAGATGTTCTGACACTTGTAACAACCTTTGATACTGGACTTTGAGCAGGATACCCTTATCCACGGGTCAAACCAAAACGAAGTTGATCGGCTATCACCCGCCCTATTAAAAATACCTTATGAAAACCAATCTGAACCTGAATGACCGGAAGCCCCAAATGAGAGATATATAATTTATCCACCATAGGGATGTCCCATAAAACCACATGGCCGACCTTCAAGAGAATATCTCTCGAAATCCCTTACTCCCTGAAATAATCTTCAGATTTAGGGACGGATGCAGAAACTTTGAGTAGTGGGGGCAACATATATATAAATTTGTAGTATTAAATATAAACAAAAAATTTATTAAAGGAAGTATAAGGGGTATTTCCGATCCATACTTACAAATACAGTTTGAACTCAACATCATACATAGTTGAAGAATTATGTCCACCTTCTAGGAAGGGTGAGTTATTTGTTTACGGAGCAAATAATCATAAACTAGTATCCAGACCCGTGACAAGCAGGGGTAAAAATGCATTTTTAGATTTATTGAGTTATAATTTTTTTTTTTAAGTGACTTATAAATAATATATTTTATTTTCAATTAAAAAATTAAAAATTTATTATAAAAAATTAAAATTTTAATTGCTAATGAAAGATAATTCAAATTTAAATTATATAAGATTTTAAATGTTTACAATCTTATATATTTTAATAATTAAAATAACACTATGTGATAAAAACTAACTGTTAAATTCATGTATAGTGTCATAAATTTTCTTAGGGAAGATTCATATAGTTCGTATTTTTCAAATTATAAATGTATCATAGTTGTTGTTTATATTATTCCCGACCAAAATAATTATAAAGTTGATGGAAAATAATTTCTCAATGGGATATATGGAAGAGATTTTGAGGTTTCATAAAAAGGCTTTGAGGTGGATATGAATAACAAAAGAAATCGATTGTCATACTAATATTTAAGCAGAAATACAGATTCCCGTTGAAATTTAAAAGAATAGTCTCCCTATTTATATGACTAAAAATATAGATCAACGTTACTATAAAATAAATAGGTATTCTTATTAACATATGAGTAAAAATATATATCTAGATCTAAGTAGAAATTATAAATAAATAAAAAAATCTTTTGTATTAATGCATAAGTAGAAATATATGTTCCCGTAAAAATAACAATAAAAATCAGGCTATTAATTAACGTCATAATTTTCTGTCAGATTGAATATAAAACAATCCGATTTTATTTTCTTTGTTGAGAAAATATTGTTAAAGGCACAGACGCCATTGATTATAATTTAGACACAAAATAATATATCATTGAAACTTAACCATTAGATCGTGATATATTGATGTAAAAAATAAAAATGAAACACATGAAGTAATGAATAATATTATAGTACGGTTGATACATGTGTATGAATTAAAAGATACATGAGCAACTATTGGCTTGTTTGTTTTGGATTTTTTTGAAAATAGATTTTGTAGTGTTAGAAAAAGGCTCCTAAAAAATATTATTATAGATGAGATAGACCCGTGTATTAAATATAAGTATAAATATAGGGTGCATATAAATTATGAAAAACAAATAGGATCCTCTATTAATATGAGTATAAATGTAGGTTCCCTACACATAAATAGGCCACGTAATTGTTTATCAAATAAATGTATGCCTTGTACGAATTACAAAAGAAAAAAAATAGATCCCCTATATTAACGTATGAGTATAAACATAGATCAATGTAGCAATTACAAAAGAAATAGGCCCCGATATTAAAATATGAGTATAAATATAAGTTTCATATAAATTAAAAAAAAAAAAACCAAATTATGTGAGCATAAATATATGTCTCCTATGAATTACAAAAAATAAAATAAAAATAGACTAATGTACTAATATATAAATATAAATATAGATTCCCATGAAAATTACAAAAAAGAAGGCTTTATTTTTATATATGGGTATAAATATAGACTTCCATATTTATATGGGTATAAATAGAACCACACATTAATATATGACTATAGATATAAGTCTCATATAAATTACAATAAAATAAAATAGATTTTGTATTAATATATTGCTAAAAATATAGGCATATATGTCTTGTATCGATATATGTCTTGTATGACTTAAAAAAATAAAAATGGACCTAGAGGATGAATTTGGAGGCGAACAATGGTGAAGGGTAATGCATATGTGCATTCTTGACTACCCCATTTTTGATTAAATTGCTTGATAGATAATTTTGTCACCCATTATTGTACTTGCCGGCTTAATAAATTAATCTCGAAAAATATTTGATTCATAAATAAATAACTTTTGATAACTGAATTTTAAATAATGAGACTATAAAAGTCTCTTTGCTCTTATAAATATTACTATAATAATTCAAAATTTAAAATTGATAAGTTAGTAACATGTGAATGAATCATTTTAAATTTGTATATTGTATTAAAAAGAGTGTAGTTGTATAATTCTTCGTAGTATAGACATATTAGTTATTTTGTGCGGATTCAAAAATCTAATATAAAAAACAAATTTATAGTCAACCTCAAGTTTTAAATGAAAATTAAAGATAGACCAATTAATTGTAGACATTGTAGAAATTAAATTAAATTCTATTATATACATAAATAATTGCTACTAATTCTTTGTTGATTTTTTATTTACAAAATATTTTTTATTGGTCAAATAAATATCAATAGAGATGATGGTGATGAGTATACATTAGTCTTTTTTGTTACATGAGTAAACATTAGCCTGTGATGTTAAATTTTCTAACGCATTTTTAGTCAACCTTTTAAATGGAAATCAAAGATAGACAAATTAATTGTAGAAATTAATTAAATTCTATTATATACACAAATACGGAGTAATTGCTGCTAATTCATTGTTATTTTTTATTTTGGGAAATATTTTTGATTGGTCTAATAAATATGAATAGAGATGATGGTGATGAGCATACATCAGTGGATTTTAACCTTTCTATTTTATAGATAAAAGACCTTGCTGGAGGTCGAGCCCATTTATGTGCTTGGGCATGATGTGATGTATTTAAATTTCATGATTGTCTTTTAATTGATGTATCTATACACTCTTGTAGTCTTCCTTGGCACTCCTTGTGCTATAAAGACTATTTTGGTTGATTAATATATATCTCATTTTCGCTTGTTAAAAAAAAAACTATAATATTTTTTTACCAAAAAAAATATAAGAATTTTTATTTAGGAAAATAACTTTGCACGGGAAACAAAAGAAATTGCTCGATCAATAGAATTAGCTGAACAAAAGAATGATTTATTCTTCAAAAAAAAAACAAAAGAATGATTTATTCATGTCATATTTTACTTACTTTTTTTTTTGTTGAGAAAACATACTTATTTTCTCTTGTAAATTATGTTAAACTAATATATTTCTTATTTTTTTTTTTTACAAATCTAAACTGTTTCTAATGTGATATATGCACATGTAATACACAATCATATATAAACAGAAAGTCCACAAAAATAAAAATCACATTGATAGAAAAAAACTACATATAAAATAAAAATTGCAAGAGAAAATATACAATAAAAATGAACTCAACACTATTGGAAAAATATATCATTTGATTAATTTATTGATACTTATTCACCAAGTAATAAACTTTGAGTTTGATCTTGATTCAATCCATTTGGTGTGAATATGATGCATTTCTTCTTGCTTTGATTGACTTCTCTGTCATGAATAATAAACCAAATTAATAAATAAAAAAAATATAAACATCAAAAGGAAATAATATGAATAGTAAAAAAAACAGCATAAGAAATCACACAAAATAACCACATAAGAAATGTTGAAAAAGAAGAAAAAAAAATAAAGAAATTAAAAAAAAATGACCGTAAACGAAAAAATAATGAGTATTGAGAGAGATAAAATAAGAGAAAATGGAGGTGGAAAATGTGTGATTTGAATGTTCAACAAAAGACCATTTTATATAGGGGAAGAAACATGGGTATATAAGTAATTTTATCCATAATATGCAATTAAACCGATTTATAACAAATATATTGATTCCTTTTTTGGTGAATGTCATATTATGACTTTTTGTAGGAAATTTAATATTTAACACACAAACTTTAGAAAGAAGCAAAAAAAATCATAAAAATTAAATGCTTATAATGCAATACTAAAATAAACTTTGAAAAATTTATTAATTGATTTTCAAATTATTTCGTGAATTATTATTATTATAAAAATTATTTTACAAATACTTTATTTATTTAAAATATATACACTGGTTACAATTTTTAGAATATATATATGTTTTTAATTCTTTTCTTTATTTTTTCAATATCAATCAGTTGAACTTAAAGATACATATAAAATATAATTTTTTTTTCTTTTTTGTTTACATTTTACATATATATATATATATATATATATATATTTATATATAATTAATGAATTTTGTAGTCTTAAAAATATTTTAAAAAAAAAATGATGCACGAAATTTATAATATAATTTTCTTTAAAATATATTTACAATTGAACCAATAATATAATAATAATATGGAAATATAAAAGAATTTGAATTGTTTCCTTTTTAAAGCATATGAGAGAGAATTCATTTTGTTATAAAGCATTTAATTCATTTATGGCCAAAACAATATGAGAGAAGAATGATTTAGAGACTGCCACGTGTATATATTCATTTGAAAAAAGGCTCGTAAATAATATTATTATAGATTGACTAAATTGATCAATAAAAAACACATTTGTAGATTAATTTGACTACATAAAAACAAATTCTAAAACTAAAATAACAAATAAGAGTATAAGACAAACATTTGTAGATTAATTTGACTATATATAAATAATTAAAAGATCTCCCCTCCCCTTTCCTACCCTTCACTCCCCTCCCCATCATTAAAATCCCTTCTTTCTCATCGCTTCAATTCAACCAAACAGACCCTAAATAGAGTACAAAGGTAGAAGTAGAACTCCTACTAAGGCTCTGTTTGGTAAGCACAAAAAGCTAGCTTATAGCTTATAAGCTAAAAACCCTGTTTGGTAAGGACATTTTCGTTACGAGCTTATAGCTTATTTTGACTAGCTTATAGCTTATTTTCAAACGTTATTTCAATTAGCTTATAGCTTATAGCTTATTGTCTTTTCTTCCACTTTTACCCTTATTATTTTAACTAAAACCCAATTTTACCCTTTAGTACTTATTTTGATTATTATTTTGGATTAATATAATTTAGCCAAAATTATCTTTTTTCAACAAGCATAATTAACATTATTTTAATATTTATTATATTTTTATTGCAAAATTTATATAACACTTGTGTTATATATGACGAGTAAACATCCTCACAATTTTTTTTGAACTAACTTTTCACTCTCTACTTTTACAAAATTGACTTTTTAGTATAATATTATTATTATCTATTCATTGTATATGTTGTAATTAAGTTTTACAATAATATAATTTATATATACATATTAAATATATTTTACTGTAATGTTTACTTTTTTTTATAAAAGGTAAAAATATTTAAAATTATTTTTTTAAATTAAAAATATTTTTTAATAATATCTTAAATATTAATTGATATAAATTTTATTATAAAGTGATAATGTCCTTTCATGTAATTTTACATTATCTTATCAGCTATAAGCTAATTTTACCAAACACTTCAATTAGCTTATCAGCTATAAGTTATAAGTCATCAGCTATAAGCTATAAGCTAACTTATAAGCTAACCGCTATTTTTACTAAATAGAGCCTAAGTCTCCCCATTGGAGATGGTAACAATAGTCCTGCGTCGCCTAATAAATGAATGTCATATTATTGATTCAAGTCTCCCCATTGGGGACAGTAGGCCCATTTACCTTTTGTAATTTATTACAACCAACCATATATCATTAAATTAGCCCCTTACTCAGCTGTGGTGTTAATGACAATATTTATGGCTAGTGTTGATATCTCATAAAAATGTCAACGTTGAAAATTTGAAAATGTCATCACTTGAGTAGAAAGTGTCAGCTCTAGCAAATGCATAAGTCATATATTATTGACACACTTTTTTGCATATAAATAGCAATGTTTCATATAACATCTTAATACAAATCAATACCAGTATACAACATATACACACCTCTTAGCTAAATCTTGATCACTCGTACCAATATTTAACATATACATACTATAGATAAATCTTGAACACTCATTACAATATTTAACAAAATCACAAGAGATATACATATACATCAATGGATCATCAACACACTTTACAATTGAATGGTTCAGAAATATCTTCATTCATGTGCAGTGGTTGCAAAGAGCAAGGTTTTGGCTCTAGTTATAACTGTGAAAACAACAATTGCAATTACATCCTCCATAAAGAATGTGCAAAACGTGTTATACCAACCATTCATCCTTTTCTAAAAAACTACAATTTTGAGTTTCATGAGAATGATAAAGTAGAAGAAATTCAATTTTGTAATGCTTGTGGAAAAGATCTGTTAGGCTTTTACTATGCTTGTTCCAAAACAGGATATGCTTTACATCCATGTTGTTTGAATCTGCAACATATAATTTCACATTACCATGGAAATGTGATAATGAAATTGTGTGATGAAGTTCCATCAAATTGTTTTAAATGTAATCAAAGGCAAGTTGTGAGGAACCAATTTGAAGGGTGGTCATATGTATTTGATTCTGATTCTTGTGATGGAAAGTCATGTATTCATGTTTCTTGCTACAAGAATATGATTCTTGAGTGTTTGAATAATAATATTGGATCAAAAAGGACAAGAATGCGGTCTTTGATGAAATCAATTGCCGGCAAGTTAGCAGTAAACCTACTGATAGGCATGGTTTTAGACGGCATTGTGGAAGTCGCCAATTCTGAGTGATTAGTACTTGTAGTCATGACATTCTTTTATTCACATTTTTTTCTTTCTTTCAAACAAACTCGTTTCTACCGGTTGAACATCTCATTATACTATGTGAGATGTATTATATGAATTTCAATCAATAGAACACATTCATTTATAAACATTTCTACAATAGTTATTTCCGGTTTGTGTGTTGTATGTGTTTCAATTGTAGTTATTTTTCATATGTGTTTGATCAAATTGAATATTAATTAATTGTATTGCATGTGATATTGACTTAGGATCTGGGAATGTGTTTCTCCTTAAAATGTCAGGTTCCATTCTTTCTAATGCCAATTTAAGTTGGCTAATTTAGCCTCTTCAGAAAAAATTAATTGTATTGTATTGAAGATCACAATTGTAGTTATTTTTTGTACTATGATCCTTTGGAGCTTTGTACTTTGATCACAACATGCCTTTGGCAACTAATGATTATTCATGAGCTAGTGCTTAACATTATTGGTAATTCTAACTATTTTTTAAGATTAAAAACTGCGACTGTCTTTGCGGATAAAACAATGAAATGATTGAAGTCTGTTCAATACAGGTTACTTTTTCTTCCGGTTGTTTTAGTCAAATCGGTATCATTTAAGTTGTTATTTTAGTCTTTCAAATAAGGATGGATGATCATTAACTTACACTTTCAAACAAATGTTATCGTTTTTCTCAACAAAAAAAAAAGAACAAATGTTATCGTTGAAATTTTAAATATTAGTTAAGAACTGGTCTACAATGAACCACTTGTAGGACTAATCCATATTATAATTTTCCTGGATAATCCCATTGTTATCAATCGTAAATATAACGCGGGACTTTGCTACAATTTTGTTGAGAGTAAACAGTCATTTTGGTGCATGAAAGTGTCACTCACTGTCATAGTAGTCCCTGAATTATCAAAAAACATTTTAAAATCTTTGAATGTAACATTCGTTAGTCAGAATACTCCCTAACATTAACTTTTAGCAAAGAATCGTTTGATAGTGCTGACGTGACCGATTTCTTGACTTCGTTGACCAATACGTGTCACTGCATGCGCCAACGTAATTTCGTGTGGTCTTTCGTGTGCAAACTTTGTTGCTTGTGTGACCTTCCATTCTCGTGGTTGTGTTTGCAGTTTTCACCAGATAGGACTCCCAAAGTCTAGAAAATACCTTAATCACCCAGAGCAGCCAACAAAGAGAGTGAAAGGAAAAATCAACTACGAGATAACATGCGAAAAGGTATCACTCAACCAGAATTTGAAAAATTCAGGCACAACATCCTCACTTCGCCTTATTCACTACAAGAATTCTTTGTGTTTCCGAAGAAATTTGGATTTGTGGTTGCACTTCCCTTTAAAATAAACAGTAATTAGCTTCATTGATACTAGTTTTAAGCATCAAAGTTTTTATTGTTACTGTTTTTTCTGACGATAACAAGCTGATATTAAAATGCAATTTTTTGTGTTGCAAACTCAATCACTCGATATTATATAATAGGTTTAATTAGTTCAATGGTCCCTTAAAGACATTTTAGGTTTCACAATGGTCCCTTAAAGAAAAAAAGGTTCGGATTGGTCCCTTAAAGACATCTCCGTTAATCATTTTAGTCCTTTCCGTCAATTTTTCCAAAAAACGTTAGTTTTGCACAAGTCTATTGTTACTAATGGTGTACCACCAACATCCAATTTTTTCTTCTTTCCTTCATCTTCTACCTTCACTTGTTCTTCATCTTCATGAATATTTTCATAAACTTTAACAACAAAATTTCAAATCTTCAAACAAACTCAAAATACACCTAGATCAACAAATCTAGAAAAACTACAAATCTACATATATTCAAACAACAAATCCAAAAAAAAAGGTAAGCAAAACTCAAAAAATCCAGAAAAACTCAAAAAACTACATATAGTCAAACAACAAATCCAGAAAAAATAAAAGCAACAAACCTAGATCAAATCCAAATCAAACAACGAATCTATTCAGATATGAAAACAAAAATAAAGTTCAGATCTCAAATCTCAAAATCTTAATTAGTGTGGGTTTCTCTAGAGCTAATTTTAGTGTGAGTTTGTTGATGATGGTGATTTGCAAAGAGAGATGAAGATGAGTTGTAATTTTTGTTTTGTTCCTTCATTTTTTGTTGTTGAGATTAAAGATGTGTTATTTGTTGTGTTGATTTTGTGTTATGGTGGGGGTGAAGGTGAATTTGAAGAGAGAGGTGTTGTTAGAAGAAGAAAAACAAAGAATAGGGAGTTGAAGAAATATCAATATTGAGGGTGTAAGGGTAAGAAGCAAAAATTAATAATGATTTTTTGGGTTTTGAAGAAAAAAATTCTAGGTTTTTTATGAATTCCATGAAAATGGTGATGAAGATGAAGAAGGAGAAAGGGAAGAAGATGAAGAAAAGTCAAATAAATCAAGTGTTGGTGGCTCATTATTAGATCTCATTGATTTGTAAGATCCAAAGGTATATGTTTTAAGAAAAAGATCAAATGGTTATAATTAAAAAATTTAATGAGGTCTATGGTGGACCATTTACAATTTTGGTCCACCTAATACATTTGGGGTTGATAAACTAACGGAAAGGACCAAAATGACTAACGGATATGTCTTTAAGGGACCAATCCGGACCTTTTTTTCTTTAAGGGACCATTTTAAAACTTAAAATGTCTTTAAGGGACTATTTGACTAATTAAGCCTATATAATATATATTCATTTCATTTCTACATAACCACGTACATGTACTTTTTTGTTCACTCATGCATATACAACTATAATTTCAAACTCAAACACTCAAAACGGACCAAAATAAAAAGACAAAAACAAAAGGCAAGCCATTATTTTTCTAAATTAATTTGAAGCAAGAGCTTCCAAAAGAGCAGCAAAAGCTGATATAGGGTTTCCAAAAACTGCTGAAAATATTAACTTAAACACCACAACAGCAATTTTTGTGTACTTGCTCATAGTTCTTGCTCTCCTTGAAATACTCAAACTTTGAACCATCTCCCTACTTGTGAATGCAAGTTGAGTTTCCCTATCATCATTCATTGAAGTTGAATTTGTAATATTTCTATCTCCTTGAGAAAAATAACCCCTCTTCCAATTCTCAAGTATCAAATCCTTGAAACAAGAAACATGATAACAACAAGAATTTCCATCATAATAAGACCACCCTTCAACTTTTCTCACAACATGCTTATGCTTACATTTCGAACATTTCGAACGAACTTTATGAGAGAGTTTCAAATTCACCATTCCACTTTCATCTGAAATACTATGTTTTAGCTTCAAACAACATGGATGAAGATCAATGTTTGTGCTAGGGCAATGGTAGACATAACCTAACACATCTTTTCCACAAGCATCACAATATCTTGTTCTATATCCGGGTGGATTTTTATAGAACTCGAAATTGCTTTCCTCAAAAAACGGATGAAAAACGTAAGACGAGTAGTCGGGATTTGCACATTCTTGATGAAGGATATAATTGCAATAGATCTTTTCACAATGGTAACTTGATCCAAACCCTAGTTCTTTACAACCACTGCATTTGTATGGTGCTCCTGGAGGCTTGTATTGCAATGAGTGTTCATGATCCATCTTAGTTATGCTCTTTTGAATGATTTCTGTTGAAACAAAACAATAAAGAAATTTACAAATAATTAATTCAATGGGTTGATACATGACCAAATTTTATTTTTTTGGAAAATAAGATGAACAAAATTGCAGTTAAGCAAAAAAATTAAATCAAAATGTAAATGAGAAAATAATGCTTAAAAGTGTATCTTGCTAATATTTAACTTGAAAATACATACCTCAAACTCAATTGTTGCTAATATATTTCTTTTTCTCTTTTTGACAATAGGATGCGTTTGTATGTCGACAAACATAGAAGCTGAGATATTTATAGGAAAAAGAAAACGTGTCCAATAAGTGTTTTTTTTTTTAATCATCCAATAAGTGATTTCTTTATTCTTATTTTTTAGAATTTTTCCAAGAAATGACTTCATATTATACGCATAGTTAGCTTGTTGTATATATTTTTCATATTAAAAGAATATGTGTTATGTGTTTGTTATGGTTAAAATTGTGACACTTATTATTACTTTGGACACGTGGCTAATTATAGTGAAAGCAAGGGCAAAAAAGAATAAATTTATTATATGATAGTTACTTAGTTAGCAAGAATGTTATCATTGAAGCTTAATTAGCTGTTCCTAGATCGGATATTATCACTTTGGTCATAGCTAGAAATTTGAATTATTTAACTATATAGAACTTGGTCAAATTGGTTTAATGAAATGGCTTAACAAATTGTATGGAACTTTTGTTTGAAGGAAATTGTATGGAACTTCTATATACGTTTAAGCGTATAACACGACATTTTGGAAAATGCAATGGCATCTTCATGTATTTACACAATATATCATTATTTTGTAAAATGAATGGCAAATATATTATATAATTAATATAAAAAAGAAAAAGAAAAAAATTCAGTACAGCAAGGTGGTACCAGAAGTACACTCGAGCAGAACCTAACAATCTCTAAGAAAATATAGGACACTAGACATGGAAAAGAAAAAACTACAAGAAAACAAAGAGGCACGCCGCCACCATACAGAACCCCTCAGAGACATCACCACAAGAAGAATAAAATCTCTTAGAAAGAGAGAGACAGAGATCAACCACATGTAGGACAAAACATCAAGAGGGCCTTCAATTCTCCCTGACTCATCTAGATCCAATACGACACCCAAACAGACTCTATCGATTCCAGCATTAATATTTCGTTTTGATATTTAAAATTGTATCTTGAGGCCCAAGATTTGAAGTTCCAATTTGCGAGTTGTCGGAGGAAAGTAGTTCTAATTTTAATATTTTTGAGTTTTAAAAGTCGGTACCGTATACCTTCACACAAAAAAAAAAGTCGGTACCGTTTTCACGATAAATTTATATCATAAAAAATAACCAAATTTTATATCAACTAAAATCAAATTTCACCATTTTTTTGGTCAAAAAGTTTCACCAGTTTTATAGTAATTAATTAGGAAGAATAATATTTACTCTTTTTATTCTTCTTTTCTATTCATTTTACTATAACAAACGTCTCATTACTATTCATAAGAAAAGAAAAAATAATAACTAATTGTGTCATCAGACGTGCAACCCCATCGCCATCTTTATCAATGTTTATAGCTTAAATAAGTCATTATTCTTGACCAAAAAAAAAAATCATTATTTTTTAAATAATATCGGTGAAATCTATACTCCTCATCTAGTTAATATTTAGTTTTTTTTTTACGGGTATTTGCCATTCAAAAAAAAAAAATCTTTATAGGTTCGGCCCTCTTTTAATTAAAAATAAAAAATAATATATACGAATAACTTGATAATTTTTTAAGTCGTCCGTTGTTTTTCTATCTAATATTTCTTCATGGGAGGTGGTGGAGGTAGTGAAATTGTATTTCGTAATATTTGTGTCTTGTCGTGCAGTTGTCGTTGATGTTACTATCAATGAATTATCCAATTAGACGGTTGTGATCATTCTTTTCATATATCTCTGAATATTGTCTTGATCAAATGCTTCCATTCTTCAAAAATCCTTTTGTTATAATACAAATGAATATGCTTGTAGAGGATGACAGGGTGTCTTCAGTTGTCACCATACAACATAACACAGAAGAAAAGACAATGGTTTTCGATCACTATTCAAACACATGTTTCAATGCAAATAAAGTTGAAGGATATTAATTGATGATGGGGGAGGCCGTGTGTGTATGGTGTGGTGGAGCTAGCGAATCGGAAAATCATATTTTCTCTACATGTGTCACGGCTTGGTTGGTTTGGTCTAAGGTCCTTAGATGGTTTGGTTTGACTTCCGTATTGCCGGACTCTATCTCCTCCCTTCTAGAAAGCCTCTTGTCGTGTTTTTGGAAAAAGAGGAATGGCTTCAAGGGTGCTTTATTGGTGTGGCATGCCGTGATTTGGGTCCTTTGGCGGTCGAGAAATGAAAGGATTTTCTCCGAAAAAATTGTTGAACCATCGGAAATTTTTTGTAGGATACAATTCATTTCTTGGAATTGGTTGTTAGGTAGTTTTTTTGGAGGTATAGCGCTATAGATAGCCCAACTAAGTGGACAATGTCTTAGTTTGGTTTTGTTTTGATTGAGTACTAAATGTATTTGTCTTACTGTGATTGGCCGAGTAGCTATTGTACTTATTCATTAAATTTATATATATTACTTTTGTCGTTAAAAAAAAATGCAAATAAAGTTGACAGAATACAATCTATAGGTAGAGTTCACCATCAAATACCAAACACAACCATATATAAAACTAAGTTCATAAGTTCATCATCAAATAACAATGCATACAACTAAAATAAAAATTTTAATTTTTCCCCACTTGAATTGCCCATGCATTATTGTGAAATAATAAATTAAATATATGAGTTTGCTAACTTAGACCCACCTAAAAATATGAAGGTCTAAGTTTGCAAGGTGCACCTTTTCACTTTGGACAAAAAAACCAATTACCACTACTCAAACATGTTATAAATAGAAGGGTAGTTATGTCAATGTCATTTAATTAATTAAAGAAAATAATTAATTGAAGTGGGAAAGTCATGTGTCTTTCAAGCAACTTCCTCTGTCCGATAAATCAAATGTTTCATGTTAAGTCATGCGTCCCTTTTTAAAATAAAGTGAGTGTAAATTAGCAAAGTGGGTGCAAATTAAAGAACATTTTAAATGAAAGTTAGAAAATTATCCCTCAAGTTACTAGTTTTAAATAATAAATATAAATTGTTTTTTGGTCCAAAGTAAAAAGGTACACCTTATTAACTTACACCTTTATGTTTTTAGGTGGGTTTAAGTTAGCAAACCCCATATTTATTTTTTTAAATAAGTGAAGACAAAAGGTATATAAATTATAATTTAACTTACCCATATGCTTTTACTCTGTTTACCGCCAAAAGTCAACCAAACAGTTTCAGCTTGCATTGTTTACCTATAGCAACATTGGCGTGAACTACCCTCTTGCTTGTGTCATCATTTTCCTTCGAATTTCCAAGAAAAAAAAAATCTCTAAATGGTCAAATCTAGTCTGTTTTAAATCAATATTATATTTTTTTAAGCTTGAACCTTTACCACAATTCCATGGCATGGATTTATCATGGTAGTAAACACTAAATACACGGATACAAAGGTCACACTACAAGTCCACAAAAATGGCTCAAAGAAAAGGATGGTATAGTGATATTTTTGTCTTTTACCAAGAGGTGCAGTTAGGGACGGATCGAGACGTTTAATAATGCATGGTGTGGCCAAATATCAAAGGAATTATAAATTATATTAAATTAAAAATAAAAGAGAAATTCAAGAAACTATAAACACTCAAAATTTATTTATTTTGTTAAACTTAGTTCTCTGGTTACCAAAGCATTGATTGGCGTTTTTTTATAAATCATTATCATTCAAATAATTTTTTGTCGTTCAAGTCTAACTTCATATATAATTATATAAAATTTTAAGAAAATCTAAAATAATTTCATATATTATTGAGCTCCATTAAGGTTAACGGTGTGCAATAAAAATATATGAATCATTAATCTTGCAATAACATATCAAATTAATTTTTAAGTAAAATAAAAATATCAAATTATTTTACATTTCTATAAAATTTTACGCGTTGAACTTGGTAGGGAGGACCACGGTTCGATCCCCGCAACTGCGACCGGGAGGAGGTTGGAACCACTCGATGACAGAACTGACCCCGAATCAGATTAAACTGATGGTAAGAAAAAATATGATATAAATTTTCAATTTTACTGATTAAAATATCATCGTTGCATGATTTTCCTACTATTAATATTATGTATATTTTAACCGTTCCATTTTGTTTCTAAAAATTAAACACAACTATTAATTCTTGATTTATTATTATTATTTTTTTTATTTTCATTCTTGATTTATTATCAATTTTTCGGTGGCAACATAACAATTTTTTTTAAAAAAGTAAACTAGAGAGAAATTGTAGTATGCAGGATTTGAACCCCCATACATAAAAATAATGGCAGCCACGTTGCCACTGGGCCGAATGTTACATTAAAATCAAAGGGACATTAATATGTATATATAACATAATAATTAACAAAAATATAAAAATGAAAATTCCACGCCACAGTATATTTGGGTACAGTATGATGCTAAAATACAGCTTGTTTTTTTAAGTTGGTGTATCCGAGTTAATAATATATCTATTGGTACGGTTCATCAGTTCTAAAAATTGAATTCGAGAACCGAACCAAAGAATATCGATTTTTAATTGGTTCGGTTCAATTTTAGATTTCAACGCATAATTAATTTTTTTTGTTTGGATTGTTTTGAATGGTCGGTTTAATTAGATTTTTTTAATCAGCTTACATCCTTAATTCTTGCAAATATTATTATCATCAAAAACTTAAAATTAACAGTTATTATGCTTAAACACATTTTGGTTCAACCATGGCAAGGATTTCAATGGGAGCTGCTGAGAAATTCCATTTTACTTTTCAAACGCAAGCTACTATTACTTTTCAACCCAACCTAGTTAGAAGAATATTTTTGTGTTTTTATTTCTCAAATATATGCATTGATTTTTGTATTTTTATTTCTCTTTTCTCTTTTTCTCTCCTACTAAAAAAAAAAAGCTAAACCCAATTCACCTAACCTAGCTTATATAACTTCCCGTCTATACCACCACTCACTCATACTCAATTCACCTCTTATAGTTTCAAAACTAAACCCAAATTTTCTTTCATATCTTCTAAAATTTTTTGTCTTCTTTTTCTTATTTTCTCCGTTAGAACTTAGAATGTCTGGTTGTGAAGGACCGGCGATCGGAATAGATATTGGAACTAAGTACTCTTGTGTCGGAGTATGGCAACATGATCGTGTTGTGATCATTGCTGATGATCAAAATAAACGTACCACACCTTGTTATGTTGCTTTTACCGATACTAGAAGATTGATTGGTGATGCTGCTAAGAGTCAAATTATCTTTAACCCAACCAATACCATATTTGGTAATTCATCCTTCCAATAATTATACTTTCTAGTGCTTTAATTTTGAATATTTAGTTAATTTTTTTGTTCTTGTGATTACTGTCGTTACTTTTTTATAAGGGTAAAGTCCTTACTTTTTTTATAAGGAGTTTTGATTTTCGTCCCTATATTTTAAAATCATTTTTTTCGTCCCCGATTAATTTTCTATTTTGGTTTTAGTCCCGGATGTTATGTCAACTGTTAGTTGACTAACATAAGTCCACATAACGCTGAAATGTTGGATTTCGTTTACACGTGGCATCCTAGATGTAATGCCATGTCAGATATGTTAGTCATGAAATTTTTTTTTTATAAGTGATAAGAAATTTCAATTTAATACCGGCGAATTTCGTTGCCATGAAAAAAAGAAGTCATAATTGTCGTAATCGAATACCACAAGATTTATTTAGACTATATAAAAGTCTTAATCCAACACATCACTTTTTTCAATATGAATAGAATTATCGTCATTTCAAAAAAAAATCTAAAAGGTGATTGATATAACAAAAATTTCTACAACTTTTGTTATTTTGATGTGGTAATTTTTTTGTTATGCATGTGTAATGTTAAAGGATTTTTTTTTCTTTGATGGGAGCTGTTGTTTGTTGTGTGTTTTGTTAAATTAGGATTGTTTTTGTGCAGATTCAAAGAGGATGATCGGTAGGAGATTTAGTGACTCTTTTGTTCAGACTAATGAGAAGTTGTGGCCGTTTAAGGTCGTTGGTCATGGTGAAAAGCCTATGATTGAAGTTAAGTATAAGGGTGAGAATAAGCGGTTTTGTGCTGAGGAAATCTCATCTATGGTTTTGATAAAGATGCGTGAGATTGCAGAAGCTTATCTTAAGACCACCGTGAGGAACGCTGTTATTACTGTACCTGCTTACTTTAATGATTCTCAGCGTCAAGCCACCAAAGATGCCGGTGTCATTGCTGGTCTTAATGTTATGAGAATTATCAATGAGCCAACTGCAGCGGCTATTGCATATGGGTTTGACAAAATAGCTACAAGTGTTGGTGAGAAGAATGTGTTGATCTTTGATTTGGGTGGTGGTACTATAGATGTGTCACTTCTCACTATTGAAAATGGTGTTTTTGAAGTTAAGGCTACTGCTGGTGATACTCGTCTTGGTGGTCAAGATTTTGATAACAGAATGTTTAACTATTTTGTTCAAGACTTTAAGAGGAAGAAAAAGAAGGATATTAGTGAGAACCTTAGGGCAGTCACAAGATTGAAAACTGAATGTGAGAAAGCAAAGATAAATCTCTCATCAACTGAACAAACAACCATAGAAATTGATTATTTGTATGAGGGTGTTAACTATAACACCACAATCACTCGTGCTAGGTTCGAGGAACTTAACATGGATCTCTTTAGAAAGTGTTTGGAGCCTGTTGAGAGGTGTTTGAGAGATGCAAAGATGGACAAGAGTACCGTTCACGATGTTGTCCTTGTTGGTGGTTCTACTAGAATTCCCAAGGTTCAGCAACTGTTGCAAGATTTCTTCAATGGTAAGGAGTTGTGTAAGAGCATCAACCCAGATGAGGCTGTTGCACATGGAGCTGCTGTTCAAGCAGCTATTTTGACCAACAAAAAGATGGATGAAGAAATTGTGCTTTTGGATGTCAATCCAATGACTCTAGGTTTGGAGACTGCAAAAGGTGACATGAATGTTTTGATTGCAAGGAACACTCGAATTCCTTGCAAGAAGAAGCAAGTTTTCTCTACGGAGAAAGATAACCAACCTAATGTCTTCATTAAAGTTTACGAAGGTGAGAAAACACAGACCATCAATAACAACTTGTTGGGTGAGATTGTGCTTTCCGGCATTCAACAAGCTCCCCGTGGTATTCCTCAGATTACTGTTTGCTTTGATGTGGAAGCTAATGGTATCTTGATTGTCACTGTCGAAGACCAAAAAACCGGACAAAAAGAGAAGGTGACCATTACCAACGACAAAGGAAGGTTGTCGAAGAAAGAAATCAAGGAGATGGTTAAAGAAGCAGAGAAATACAAGAGAGAAGATGAGGACCAGAAGAAGAAGGACGAGGCATGGAACGACTTGGAGGGCTATGCTTTCAACATAAAAAATGAGAAGATTAGTTCAAAGCTTTATGCAAGAGACAAGAAAAAGATTGAAGATGCAAGTGAGCGGACCATTCAATGGTGTAAAGATAATCAGCTTGCTGAAGTTGAAGAATTTAAATACAAGAAGAAGGTGCTTGAGTCCTTTTGCAAGCTTATCATCCGGCCTGATGTGGGTGATAATTCTGCTTAGTGGATTTGTTGGTCCCAATCTTGAGGATGTCGACAAAGTACGTAATAGCAAGATATCCATATAAAACTATATCCTTGCATTTGTTACGGTTAATTACGGTTTCTTAGAATTTTGATTACATGAACTATTATGTTATGTTTAATTTCTCATTTGAATTATTATAACAAAAAAAAAAATTGTCATGTGACAAATATACAAGTAATTTGATCACTAGTATGTGTACCCGTGCTATGCACGAGACACGTATAATGGATAATATATCTTTTATATATTAACTAGTCGAATACCCGTGTGATGCACGAGACTTAAGAAACCAGTGGAAGAAAAAATTTATGCTAAAGAATGAAACAGGAAGACTATCAACTGAAGAACTAGTTACAAAACATGAGCAAAAAGCTAAAGCAATGAATGATTTGAATGATTATCTTTGCCATGTGAGGAAAGTAATAATTGCTGATAATGATGTTGGTTCTTTGATTTGCCCTGTAGATAAATTGAAGATATATATTGCGGTTGTGAAGAGCCAAAATCTTTTGGAAGGTAACAAGCATGAAGAAACACATGTTTTTGTGGATTTTTTGAAGGAGTTTCAGAACATGGTTGATTCTGCTTTATATAAAATATCCAAAGGAGTTTGAAGATTTAGATATGATTAAGTATTTCGAGGCTATTAAGAAGTAAGCTCCTTGACAATGAAATAACATGTATGAAAATGGTAGAATAATCAAATGAGAGTGAGAGAACTGAGAAGTCACAGTTCTTTTACGATTTGTGTGTTGAAAATATTTGATAAAATTGATTTTAACAGTCTTAAGATTGATTTGTGTTAAGGATGAATTTTAGAAGTGATTTAAAAATAATTACTTTTGCTAGGATGATAAATGATTCTATTGATTCCTTGCCATGTTTAATCGTGGTGGAAACTCTGATACTATTTTAGAATTGAGAGTTGGGTCTAACTTGAAAAAATATTTGAAAAAAGCATACCTCCGCAAAAAAACATGAGAAGTGGTGAAATCAAATAAACTTGCAAAAACGATGGAAAACTTTGACAACAGAAATTTTTAGTGTCAACAATCGGTTGATGCTAATTAGTGTCCAGTTTAAGATATGCATGTAGCTTCAGTTTTACTATCCGTTATATTACACTAATTAGCGCCAACATGAATGCTAGTGGTGAAGCATCAAGGCTTTTTATTGTCGTCACTGTTTTGAATGTTTTTCTGACGCTAAAGTACTCCAATTTTTACCAATCAAGCAAAAAGTTGATGCAAAACGCAGCGAATTCATCAGCCACATCACTTCTCTAATCGAAAGAGGCCGATGAAGCCACATTTCAAAAGATTCTTTCCTTGACCAAATCTCCGAATTGGTATAAGGATTTACAAATTCTCGCCCAGAACTATCTGATAAAGGGCCACTCGAAAAACCACCACCAAGTGGAACCTTCTTAAGAGAACAATCTAGAAAATCACCAATGTAATAAGCAAAATTAATAAAAACTAAGATTTGGACATTCAAGGGTTTAACTCCTTATCCACATTCTCACCAGAATCATCAGGTAGGTGTGTATTTGGAATAAAAGCAGACAAATTATGTTGATCTTCCATAAGAAGAAGGTACCTTTTTTGAAGAATGAAAGTTGCAAACGATGAACAATGATGATGAACTTGAAGGAGAAAGGTAACTTGAATCTCTAAAGAAATTAAGGATGCGAAATAAAAAGGAAAACTAAAAACTTTTCAATTAGAAACTCCCGCTTATATAAGCACCTTGAGAAGTAAAATGAACACTCCAGATGAAAGGAAATGATTAAGTTCGATCCAACCGTTAAAAATATGTTTAGGAAACAAAGCCAAAACTCAAGTAAGACTAGGCGCGTGATTGAACACCTACTAAAAAATAGGACACGTGTCAGTCAACTGCTTAAATAAATGTTTCTTCGTTTCTGTTAAAGGAACACGTCAATAAGCAATAGCCATACCAAAGGTTTCGAGATAACGATCACATATTGAATTCAAGCACGAACACAAATTACCATGGACCACCATCCTTCTGTTCTCCCATAGAAGATAATTATCAAAACCTTCAAACGATCGACATCCTCACAACGGATAAGTATTTTACTTCTGTTACGAATGACAGTCCTTATATTTCGTAGGTTTATTTTTGCAGGAGATAAACTCCAAACTTCGTCATCCATGAGTCTGTCATAGGAAAATCTACTCAAAGATGATGGACAAGTATTTTCATCCGTTGTCAAAACAATTCCCTTATATATGTTTTCAAAGATCTGTTTGCAGGAGCTAATGACAACGATCGAACGTCCTCACAATCCATATTGATCGACTCTCAAATTTGTAAGGACTTGGGGGGGGGGGGGGGGGGCAACTATTTCGGGCTGGCTAAGGCCCGAGCACGGAAAAAGACTTGACTACGGCTGAAGTTCCATAGCTCCAATACATGTTACCAAGCATTGGATAAATGACATTCACAGGAGATATTTGTCACTCATTCGTTGCACATGGAAGGACCCACCTTACGGTTATTCCTCAAACACACTATACATACATGCATGCACTCACTCTCAACGTACACACATTTTTACCCAATCTAGCACTTTCTCTCACTTTAAGCAAATACTGACTTAAGCATTGGAGTACTAACATTGTTGCAGGTACCATTTTCCCCATTGGTACTTGAATATCGCATCATTCCCAGTCAAGTACAGATCTGACCAAATCACCTCACCGGAAGAACATTCTCATCTGAGCACTCAGTTCATCAGCCTTCGGCTATCAACTATAAACTTTAAGCTATCGGTTAACTTATCAATCATCCGATATTTTCCAAATAGAGTCTGTCTTTATGTTCAAAACTACTAGTATGTTGCACTATTTATAAGCAAAAATGAAAGCGTGCATGTCCATATTCTATTTTTCCTATATTAAGGACTAGAGAGAGTATTGAATTGGTCTCTGTTTTTCAAAGACCATGTACATTGAACTCTCAATGAATCTTAAAAATAAACTTTTTCCTATATTAAAGACTAGAGAGACCAGCTTCACAGCAAGCTCCTGCTCTAGCGGGACCCTTAGGTGGTGCATCCTCCTCTTCCTCGTGGAGTGGCTCGTGGATAGATAAGTGGTTTTTCCAGACGATGGGTCATCTTCGGACCCAAACCAGGAGGAGCCCTTTGCTACGAATCAACCAACCGAGTTCATGGGGTCGGAAGTTCCTAGTCCTTCATGGTTAAAAGAAAAGATTCTCCGAATCTTCTATATTATAAAAGGGCGGAGAACCTCCTCCACATTTCTAAAGAAACTTTGTGAGAAGAACCCCTTCTCCCCCCGGATGTAGTCTTCATCTAGAAAGCGCTGGTGCAAGCCCAGCTCGTGAGCCAGGAACTCCCCTTTAAGGTGTATTCCTGCCTTTTCCTTCTGCCTTTGCTACCGACGGACGGGGTATTCCCGTCTAAATTATTTAATCCTTAAGCTGGATAGCCTTTAGGCTTAGTTAGTTAAGAGTAATCCCCCCTTGCACGCACCTATTCTACTCCGAAGTAAAGAAAGATCACTCCTTAAAGCAGCTTTTCTCTTATATACTCCACCACTCGGCATCAAGAATATTATCCCCAACGATAAAGGCACGACAGGTTTCATAGATAGAGTACATGAGTCGACTTCTCCTCTTATAATATTCTTAGTTAACGTTAGAGAATTGGATAATCTGAGCATCTACTACTTAACCAAATGAGTCCTATTTATTTAGTAGGGAGGTAGTATAGACTTCTGGACCCGAAGACTTAGATGAGTATGCCTCATATGTCTTTGGCAAAGTCGAGTTCTTTTCTTCTTAATCAGGGAAACAGGTCAATCAGGCTCTACAAGACCTCCACCCCAACTGAATCTATGTTAGCTCTAGACCACATTATCAAGAATCATTCAACACCCATCAATAGCCACGCTATCTCAGTAGCTAACCGGCCATAATTATGGATCCATATTTGAAAGAAAAAGGTGGTGGCCGGAACGAGAATCATAAAAATCACCTGCAACGTCAACGACTGGAATAATTGCTTAATCGACTAAAAGGTAAAAGGGAGGAATCTCGTTAGACTGGAACAGGCTATTGATTGGATTTAGAAAAGAGAGTAGAACCAAACCATTTAACTACTTCACCACTAGTAGAAAAAACACTTTTTACATCTGCCCAAAAACACTTTTTACATCTGACGGTAAAACAGATGTAAACGCACGAGATATAGAAAGTATACACTTTTTACATCTGACTCGTGTCAGATGTAAAAACAACACCTTTTACCTCTGACTTAAGTCCACCAAATGTAGTAAGTATACACATTTCAATTTATTTTTTTAATTAAATTGGACATTTTACATCTGACCAAGTCCACCAGATGTCAAATATTTACTTAATTTAATTTTTTTTTAAATCCTGCGTTATTTTTTTCTTTTCTAAATCCATTTTTTTTTAAAAATTTTAAAAATCTCAAAATACCACTACAATTCAACATTCAACCCTTACAACATATAATAAAATGTTTCAACATTAAACAAACACATCAAATGTCATTACAATTCAACTTAACCAAAATACAAATCAAACCATCGTCATAATTAATACTAATTAAAACACAAACATAATTAGCTCCTAAGCTTCCTCATCGGTATCATCATAATCTACCTTTGAATGAATTGTGGCAGCTGTGTTGTTTTGCCACAGCCCGTCTCTCCAGAAACTACCAATACCTGCAATAACACCGGCCAAATTTTACTCTATTCTAGAATGAAAACTATAACTAGAACCATAGAATGAACATGAGCAAAGCATCAAAATATGTTCAAACAGTGTGTGCATCATATTAACAATTTATTCCACTTAAATATCAAGCAACAAAGTCTTCCCTCTTTTAAATTTCTATGGAGATCAACAGATATAATTTCTTAAAAGCATCATGAACCAAGTAAATAAACTATGTAACACACCTTATTTTCTCGAACAGTTTTCAGAAACTTGGACTTCATCTTAAATGCTGGAAGCTTCTCCCTAAATGATTTCATTTCCTTCAAACTATCACTTGCCTGCACATTTCCAATCCCAATGTAAGTAAAATACAGCATAAAGCAGTCAAATAAATGGTACAGCAGATGAAAACAAAAGATACTAGATTTTTGGTCAAAATTTCTAGTAAATGCTTCAATACCTGCAACAGTTCCTGCCTTTCCTTGAGTGCAACACTGAGGTTCCCCTTTGAAGTATCAGTCTTCTGTAAAGAATGAGATTTTATAGTAGTCACTGATTGTTTATGTCCCAGATCAGGTGAAACAGAAGGCAACTAGCAGCTGCTGTCCCCATTGACTGTGAGCTATTTAAAAGATTTCCTACTTTCCTCTCTATGTCTGTGGACATTTTAATATGCAGAAAACCAAATTTAGTATATAAGCAAACTTCCAACAAGAAATTGGTAATGGACATTGAAATAGAGTAGGTATAGTCCACCTCCTTCTGTGTTGATCCATGACGCTCATCAAGGTCTGCACGGTAATTAGGCAAAGGAACCTTGCTAACAACAAGAGCCTTCCCCTTATTATATGCATGGCCTTCTTTGCGCAAGTAAAAATCAAAGATGCTAGACAAAATCAAAAGATATGTATATATCAGATTAAGCTTTAGATATTCACAAGTAGAATCAATAAATGCCGAGTGTGTATTGTATGCAATGACAGAAATGATTTTTATTTTCACATATTCAATTGCTGTCAAGAACTCGGAAAGTTATGCTGCACAATACAGTTGATGTTCATTCTAGATGTTAACCTATTACTGCCATCATATTGACAACATGCACATAAAAGAAATGAAAAACAACTGAGCCATACTAATTAAAGCTCATAAGTAGTAAACCCAAACCAAGTTTATTTGCCGTATAGTTTGGCTCAGTGCAAAGTCTTCTCCAACAGGGTAGAGATTTTTTAATATTGTGTAAGTAGGGCTCGAAATGAGTCGAGTCGAACTCGCTTAAGCTCGACTCATTTATATAAGGAGCTTAAGCCCGACTCGACTCATTTTCACCCCTATGTGCAAGTATATCATTAAGATTATGATGATTTCAATTCAACAATTATTGATTAATTTTTTCATAAGGAAATAACTCATGATGAACACATAAAATTTAGAAATATACGACACACCTATCTTAATAACACAAACCCATTTTAACCTACATTCAAAATACTAGATCTGCAAAACAAAACACATAGCTGACACAAAGACCAAAATGGTCACTACAACATTAGTACTAGCCATTGATTCTTTACTCTTTTCATCACTAACATTGTCAAAAACTATGAAAACAAAAGCCATTTTCCTCTCCTTGCAGCCAACAAAAATTTTAAAAATTAATAAACAAACAGTTCAAGCTTACTAAATTCAAAGAACTAGTGAAGGCACTTGACACAATGTATCTTGAAACTGCCCTCAAACTTCAACCAAACAGATAATAACAGATAAAGGTCACTTGCAACATCAGTTGTCTGCAATAACAAAAGAGAAATAATTAGTTAATATCAACTCATTCACTATCAACTTTAATTACTTAAAATCAACTCTTATAATCAACCAGATGACACAATAAAAACAAGAAGTTTAAGTTCAAAACTCAGATCCACATAGTCATTCTTATTTAGGTATTTCCAGTAAATACTGCACTTGGAGCTTTTCCCTAGTTTACTCTCATCTTGCCTTGTTAATAAGAATCAGTTCTTATCACTATGCTATATAAAGAGCTTATATGGGTAATGATACAAGAAGTTAGAATTGAAGAATATGTTACATAAATCAAAATTTAACCTTGCAAGTGAAATGTCAAATATCAAAGATATATATAACTACTACACAAAAATAGACAGTATCACACTAGTAGAAAAAACACTTTTTACATCTGCCCAAAAACACTTTTTACATCTGACGGTAAAACGGATGCAAACGCACGAGATATAGTAAGTATACACTTTTTACATCTGACTCGCGTCAGATGTAAAAACAACGCCTTTTACTTCTGACTTAAGTCCACCAGATGTAGTAAGTATACACATTTGAATTTTTTTTTAATTAAATTGGACATTTTACATCTGACCAAGTCCACCAGATGTGAAATATTTACTTTTTTTTTTTAATCCTGCATTTTTTTTAATTTAAAAAATCTAAAAATATCGCTACAATTCAACATTCAACCAAAGTATCATTACAACGTATAATCAAATGTCATTACAACATTCAACCGAAATACCAAATGTCATTACAATTCAACCAAAATACAAATCAAAACCTTATCATAGTATTGTATAGCAATGCATAAATGAAAGCAAATGAAAATACACATGATGGTATATTATAGACATTTAACATGTTCAACCAAAGCAAGTGCTTCCCTTAGAGACAATAAGAGATGCTCAGGATGATCCTCAATTGAAGCAGCTCCACCATGTTGAGATTGCATGGATCTCAATACTCTACCAACAATCTGAACATGGATGCAAATAGTAAAGTTGGAAAGAGTAGCATGTCAAATTCACATCTATTCTTTTATCTAACCACATGAAATTTAGAACAGAAACAGAATGAAAAATGAATAATCAGACATAAACTTTTTTACCATTCGTGCATAGCACCATAAGCTATGCCGCTAATTAAAGCACACAATGGATTAGATGGACATATTGTTGACTTTTCATGATCCAAGTATTCTAGGAACAAACAAGAAAAAGATTAATTTGTTAAAAGAAATATGGAATAGAATTTGGCTTATAAGAATTTAAAGTTGTTAAGTATGGTTAAAAGAGAGAAAGGCCAAACCTGCCATAATTTGACCTTCTTGTGTGTACCCAATCCAACACTGGTTGAAGTTTTACTTCTGGCCTTCTGCTTTAACAGCCAATAACCTAGGTAGCAAGATATTGTAGTTTCTTTTTTTAGCATTTGTATATAGTGTTAGTATAATATATACATGTATTGCAAATAAAATGCCAAACTGGCTTGTACAAACTAAAAAAAAATGGACCAATTTAAAGGATTCAAACTGTTAGCAGGTATATGAGTGCCGGACAAATTTGACCCCTTTAACTCGATACTAATAGTTCTAATTGCCAAACATATTCAAGTAAGGTACAACATATGGAAAATTTGGCTTAAAGAAAAATGAAATGCAATTGAGGGGACGGAAATACATGTTCCAACACTTACTAATTTACTTAATATGGAAAAACAATCTGTTATATTGAAAATCATTGTGTTTAGAAGCAGTCAAGTGATTGGTATGATACTCACCTCTCTTTGGGTCATCTGGAGGAGGTGAGGACGATATAAACACGGACGGAAATTGACCATGATCCCCTGAAGTTACATTCGGTTGTGTTTCGTCATCTACGTCAAACCTGTCTCACAACATTCAGTAAAAACAAACGGGTAAGTAAATGATGATAATAATAAATCATTTTCTTAAGATTCAAGAATCAGCTAACAGGATTGATGGTTCATTGATCTGTGACACATGGAAATATTTATAACTGCATTCCAATTATGACATACATGGCATAAAGCTTAAAATTAAAATGACTAATTAAATACTGCTAGAAAGAAGAACACAATTATACAAAAGCATGGTTAAAGCCAAAAAACCTCTAATGTTTATTGTGTGGATCCGTATTATATACGAAAGGTTCAGGTATGATAATATCCTCCACAGCAGCTGTGAATATTAAAGTATCAGCATAGGAACAAAATTACAAAATTAAGCAATGGAAAGTAAGCACAAGGGATCGTATATATCAATGTCTTTTATAAAACAGGACAATTCTTTCAAAAAATAAGTCATATTATCTACTAGATCTTCTCTTATGATTATAAGTGTATCAAGAAACCTTTTGAAACAAATACTCATTTTGGTGTAGTGTAGATAATCTAAGACTTGCTAGGCTTCATGTCAGAGCATCATGGAGGTACCAATAATGCAAAAAATAAAAAACTCTAGTACCTACTATGGAATTAAGCATATGCCAACAAAAATAAAGAGAACAAGAACTAGCAAGAAGACATAAGCAAAATGAGAGAGATGTATTTGAATACTTACCAGATCAGAATTGCTGGTGATGTGCTCTGCATTATTTTGATCATACATGATATAATTAAACACCTGCACTATAAACTCCTGATCATACAAAGTAGAACTTAAAAAGTGGGCTATAATGACTAGAAACTTCCAAAATCAAATCAAAGTATAGACCCTTTCTTTATAAGAACCTATAATTTTTATAGATCATTCTCTATCCCTTTTAGTTCTCTATTTCAACAATTCACCCTGATAACATATTAGCATGTCATGAGTTAGTTATCTAATAAGCTCTACAGTGACTAGCACACCTCTTTAGAAAAGAAAAGAAAAAAAGGAAAAAGGCTTGATGAGAGCAAGGTCAATTCAGTTATACACCTATAGCAGACAGTAAACTCATATAGGAAAGTAACAATAAAACATCCCACAATAGTGCAGACATAAACTCATAGAATCCAGATTAACAAAACGCAAAAAAAAAAAATCCATGTAATTATACCATCAAACCATATTACTTGAATGATCTAAATTCAAACTCATTAGGTGGAAAAGGTACTTTTTGGCCTCAGCGTCCTTGATTTTCTTTGGTGGGAGAAGGTTCCAATCAGTGTAGACACTACCGGTTTGCTTCTCGACATTATCAATCAAGATGCTGTAGGTTGCATCTGGACGGCTGATGAATGTGTAAACATGAGTAAGCCGGCCAGTCTCGCAAGGAACATCCTTCTTTATCAACTGGTTTGTGTCATTGTAGTTAAGAATAACATGTACTTTCTTGGTACTGTAACCACAGATATCTGGACCAAACATGATACTACAAAATAACAAAAAATGTAATAAAACCAATTATTTTCTTTCCCATATACCATAGACATAATTAGCCATGAAAGAAAAATAAAACAGAAGTGATATTAAAAATCACCTGTAAGGAATATCAATGCCAAATTTCTTCGGATCAACATCGCCGCTAAGCAACTTCATGTAACCACCACCGCAGTCAAGCTTCTGTTCATGCTTAACAGAAAATTGGAACACTAGGGTGTGATCCTTGTTACTGAATTCAGGGAACCCGGCAGAGATAGTATAGAATCTATAATCTTCACTTGTTTGAATACCTACAAAGAAATAAAACATTCAACAAAACCAACCTTAATATCATTTTTCACTTAAAAGTAAACACCCGCTGCAACAATAATAAAAGGGTTTTTCAAAGTAGCAATTTAGTTTACCTTTGTCATTAGCGTCTCCATTCCATTGACCAGGAGATGTAGTTCCATTCCCCGGCCAGGTTCTCATCTTTCTTCCAATCAGATTTTACCCACCGACTTTCCCATCTTTAGTATCATTCACCATAATGTAAGATATATCATTTGTGAATGTGAGCACATATAAATATAAATACTGTATAACAAATCACTAAGATATGACACATTTCAATGCATCCACTTCCTTTTCCATCACCAGCTCAGGCCAGCCACGTCCAAGCAATATGCTACTGTCATTAACAGTCTGAGATAACACATACAAGGATATCGTGTAATTATCTCTCAACCTCATCAAGAACATTGTGGCTGACATGAACTTTTGTGCACGTCTGCCCCATTGCAATACCAAAAAACTTAATCAAATTAAACTGCGATACTTATTTTAAAACGGAAAAAGTAATGTTTCTGATTTTATTTTATTTTATTTTTGGAAAACAATTGACCTTTTGGAGGAGACACAATACTTTTGATTCAACTTCTCTATGAATCGATAATACACCCACTCAAAAGTTCCATTACCACAAAGATATAGATAATACAAGTTATAGTCAGCAACAATATGTTACTGAGCAATTCAAATAATGCTTTTTTAGGAGACTTGGTCACAAATAAAAGTTATTAACAATATTGCTAAAGTTAACAGCCAGGCACCACATGACAAGTATCTAAGCACAGGGAGAATCTCAAACTACTCGATGTAAGACTCGAACACCCCCATAATACCCAACTCCCTTTCATATAACTACCAGAAAATTAACGGTTTTACGTCAACATTTAGGAGATACACACAAGGTGCAACATTTATGCAGTTCCTTTTAACCTGGTAGCAATTGGAAGGGTGGTTTTTACGGAGATTTTTGTTTCTAATCATAAAAAGCTATCACTTGAATGGAAAGCAAACATATTCCTTTCCTAATAATGAAGTCTACTAAAACAGAAAACCCCAAATGAATACCAACGCACACAATTACTTTCTCTGCATTTAATAATTATGTAGTAAATAACTTCAGATCCAAAAAAATAATAACTCGCACTATAATAAACCTCTCAAAATGACCATGAACCCTAACCCCCAAATCTCATATGCAAACCACAATTGCATAAAACATCAGGAAAGAAAAACCTAAATCAATTGCAGTATAAACAGTTCTAAGAGCTAAAACCAAGTAACAAACCATAAAAAACAAAGAAATCAGATGAAAAAGCTTCAATTTGGGTTTAGGGTTGTGATTTTGCGATTTGGGAATAGCTAGGGTTCAAGAGAGAAGCTTCGAGAGATTGAGAGAGAGAGAGAGGATGGCTGAGTGAGAGGAGAGGACGACGGTGAGAGAGAGGGTCGACGACGGCGCCTTGAGTAAGAGAGAGCAGATTCGCCAGAGTGACGAGTGAGGGAGAAGACGCGTACGATATCTCAGATTCGCGTGTTTAATTCACAAATACAAAAACATTTTTTTTATGACTTATTATTGGTTCCAAAAAAACAAATTTTTTTTTTATACTCAAATTGACTTATTACATCTGACTATATATATGCCCAGATATAGATTTATTTTAGATATTTTTCGTTATAATTACAAGATTGCCACTGTGTTAAGTTTTGCTTCTGGGATATTGAAACCAGATGTAAAATGTGTTGTCCATATATTTTTCACTTCTGTGTCTATTGCAACCAGGTGTAAAAGCCAGTCCATATAGCTTTTCACATCTGACATATGTTCCACAGATGTAAAATCCTTAAGTAATATGTCATATTTCTACTAGTGTCATTACCATCATTTAATTTGAGCACAGAGATAGTTGATTGAGTTAAGCTAATTTGGATGAGTGGCTACTTGATGAGTTATGCAGCAATTCTTCACTTCACAGCCATGATAGTCAAATTAAAATAGATAGTATGCAGCTACATACAAATACAAGTAGTGATTCAATGAGTATATATTCTAATGAAATGGATCATATAGAAAAATAATAAATTTTCTATTGGATGTGAATGTAAAATTACACCAAACACAAATCCTAATAGTAATACTACTGCAATAATGCAGAACAATCCCAAAAAAAAGCTTACAACCCCAAAACTAGAAAATAACACCTCTCAACACATTAACATTCAGACAGCCCTTGCAACTATGAAACTATTAAAACAGTCAACACAGATGAAAACCGAAACAGTAGAGTCGGGAAACAAGAAAATAAATAAATAAACCAGAAATTGAAGAAAACCCATAAATAAAACCCTAAAATGAAGAATACAAAAATTGAACACATAAACCCAAAATCCTAAATCATCGTAGTCAAAGAACCAAGAAATTGCGAGATTCAAATTTGTGAAGAACAAGCATAACCCCCAATCTGTGAAGAATTAAAAATAACCCTAAAATATTAAAATTAAACCAATTTGAAATAACAAGCTTAGCTTACAGGCGGCGACGGTGTCCGGCATGTTTCAAAGAGGGAGAGTTCCGGTCACAACTCGTGAGAGAGAGCGCATGGGCTTCGATTCAAGAGAGAGGACGGCTGAGAGTGAGAGAGAGAGAGAGAGACGACGGCGGCTGAGAGTGAGAGAGAGTTCGACGGCGGCTGAGAGATTCGCGTGAGAGAGAGGACGGCTGAGAGGGATGATGAGATCTGCGAGTGAGAGAAGGTACGCGTATTGTGTGTTCTATTTTATTTTCTTATAATTTTCTTTTAATGTTTCCATTTAGAAAAATAATTCACTTGAAGACTTTTTACATCTGGGAATATTATGCCCAGATGTAAATGTATTTTAGACAATTTTCACCATAATTACAGGATTGCCACCGCGTGTAGTTTTGTTTCTGGGGATATTATGATCAGATGTAAAAAGTTGTGTCTATCAATATTTTACTTCAGTGGATATTGAAACCAGATGTTAAAAGTACTCTATATTCTTTTTCACATCTGACATCTCTTCCACTGATGTAAAATTCCTTAGTAATATGTCATATTTTTAACACTGAGCATCTCATGCTACTTGATGTGGGACATAGACATCCCATAATACTCAAGTCCATATCGTGCAGGTGGGAATTTCCCATTTGTCTTGACCATTTTAAATGGTTTTCCTTGATAAATCACGACCTCCGGTTCTTTTAATAAAAAACAAAAAACCAATTCACAAGATGAAAGAAGTGTATTTAGAAGAGTTAATGTAAAAAAAAATCCCAAAATTATCCACAATATTCATTAAATGGCCTACTTACATGGAAAATAGGTGGGTATCACATAAATCGTAAGAAAGGACAAAATTTTGAGTCAAAACATAAGAATTTTGTAATATAAATTACCGTTCACTATAATCTAACTAGTCATTATTTAAAATTCTAAAAAAAGTAAAATATTTGTATTTTTTATTTATTCTAAGATAGTATTCTATATACTTTTTAATTCTTAGATATTATGTGCCTACATAAAAGAAAGGATGTAACTTATATGCAGTAACATATGTGCTTTTAGTGTTGTTATCAAACCAAAAGGGAGCACGTGGAAAAAAAATTCCGACCCACGTGGACTTTTATTTAGATCTGTTTAAACTAATTAATGTCCATGTAACATTGACGGCTTCCCAACGCCCTCCCACCCTATTTTCATTTGTTCATCAATCCTGTGCACCCGACTGCAACACCGTGGAAGATTTTTTCCTGCAGCCAAATTCCTCCTTCTGCATTGAACTTTGTTAGTAGTTGAGATAGTAGTGATAGTTTGAGGAAGTATATAGTTGAATAGTAGAATGATTAGTTGATAGTTGAAATATAGTAGTAGCAAATAGTGTGAGGACTTAGAGCAAGAATAGATTGAATTGCTCTTCACTTGGATACTAGTAGCATGAGACAAGAGGCAACGATAGTAGTTAACTAGTTGTAGGAGGAGAGATATATAGTGTATAAGAGGAGACATGTAGTGTGATGAAGCCTTCAATATCATTGACATTCCACTTCAAAGGCTTCAATACAATTGTACATGTGTTTGCCTATTTATAGGTGTGAGTGGTATATTCTAGATACCACATTCTAGATTTCATGACATTTTCCTAATACATGCATGATCTAGTAGTTACTTATTCTACTAACTACTCAAGTAATCTAGAAAGTTCTATAAGTTTACAACATCACTTAATATGTAAGAGTGATTCTACAACTTACTAATGATTTCTAGAGAAGTCTAGAAATATGCATCATAATTTTAACAACCTTAAAGCAATTATAGGGGAGAGTCTTGTCTTGATACCTATAAAAGAGAAGAATAAGTGGTTCTTCCTCATCCACAATACCCTCACCCATTACTGGTCCTTTCCTCCTAAATTCCCTTCAACCTCTACAGCTTCGCAAATTTCTCGTGTTGCTTATCTACTTGATTTTTTCTCCCCCCGGTTTGTATTTGTCAAGCCTTCTAGAAAACAAAAATTACCGTTTCTTGCAATGGAAAAAATGATAAGCCGATTGAGGAATGTTTCGATACTGCAACGTTTTCCTTCTGCATTGCCATGCGGTTGCAAGATGGCAAGGTGATGTGGTCACGTTGGCCATGGTCGTTCTGTTGAGACCTCCAACCGTTGTTTTGCATTGAGAACACACCATTTTGAGGCACTCAAACACGGAAGTGCACCACCTTGTGACAAGGTCCTGTGGCGGTGCTCCACGCAAATGGTAGTCTTGTTAAGACTTGTAATCTAGAATTGAGCCTTAGAATATAATATAGGTGTGTGTATAGGAGCAATTGGTTCCAAAGCTTTGTGATTTGCTTGTAACTTGTAGTGCAAGGCACTGAGTTTGTATGACAGTTACAAATTGTTGTAACTGACTTTGTGATGTGCATTGGCTATACAATACTTGTGAATAATCAATAGAAGCTCTCTTTCAACTAACAAGTCTTGCGGTGACTATGTGTGTTGTGATTTAGTCTTTTCGGTGTGTAGAATGAAGAAACCCTAATTCTAATTTTTTTCGGTGTGTTTAATTCCATTTTTATCTCTAAGCTTCTACTCATATCTGGAAGCAACTATAAGAAAACCCAAACCCTAATTATTTATTTTATTGCTTATAGTTGTTATTTTCATAGAAATAAAAAAACACAACAACTATAAGCAACAACATGAATTCTCAAAACCCAAACCCAAATCCATACCGAGTTTTTCCTTCAGCAACACCTGGTTTCTTAGCTCCAATTCTAACTTTGAAGCAAGAGCCTTATGATGAACCACCTCAACCGAATCTAAACCATCAAATCTAAAAAAATGTTAGTTATGATCCAAATTCACACATCATTGTTCAAGCTCCTAACACATCAAAAAATAATGACAGCAATGCTCCTGTGAGTGAAGCCATTTAACATAGATTCAACGTTGCGATAAGGATCTTGTTCGTGTCTCGGATCTTGATTTACCAAGTCGGAGTAAATTTCGTTCAATTGTTAGAAGTATTAGAATGGTGTACGATTTCGTTCGTGTTATGGCCATGGTGGAAGAAGATGAGGAAATTGATGTTCGTAGCGAAAGAATCGATCTGAGAGCATATGCTATGATGAAAGACAAGCAGTGGAAAAACAGATCTCGGAAGATACTCAAAGCTCATTGGATCGTACACCATTCTAATACTTCTAAAAATTGCACGAAATCTACTCCGACTATTGTTAGAAGTAAATTTCGTGCAATTGTTAGAAGTATTAGTATGGTGTACGGTCCAATGAGTTTTGAGTATCTTCCGAGATCTGTTTTTCCACTGCTTGTATTTCATCATAGCATATGCTCTCAGATCGATTCTTTCGCTACAAACATCAACTTCCTCATCTTCTTCCACCATGGCCATAACACGAACATAATCGTACACCATTCTAATACTTCTACAATTGCACGAAATTTACTCCGACTTGGTAAATCAAGATCCGAGACACAAACAAGATCCTTATCGTAGCGTTGAAGTCTATGTTGTGTGGCTTCACTCATCGGAGCATTGTTGTCATTATTTTGTGATGTGTTAGGAGTTGAACAATGATGTGTGAATTTGGATCATAAACAACATTGTTTTGGATTTGATGATTTAAATTCGGTTGAGGTGGTTCATCATAAAGCTCTTGCTTCAAAGATAGAATTGGAGCTAACAAACCATGTGGTGCTGAAGGAAAAGCTCGGTATGGATTTGGGTTTGAGTTTTGAGAATCCATGTTGTTCCTTATAGTTGTTGTGTTTCTTTATTTCTATGAAAATAACATATATAATATATCAATGTTGTATTCTTTTCAGTGTGTTTGAGAATCCATGTTGTTGCTTATAGTTGTTGTGTACAGAACAGAAGATGAAAGCAATTAACATATAGAACAGAAGAATAGAATGAAGAACAACGAAGGAACGAAAACAATAATTTACATAATTCTTGTAAGTACTTACAACTTACAAGTCATGAACATTCTACTTATAAGAGAATTCTTGTTCTGCTAGCAGGCACATCTATGACAGAGTTTGATAGAATTAAGAGAATTATCGACAATGTTTTCAAAATCAAGGATTTGGGTCAATTAAAATCAATGTTTTATTCGCTTTAGGAATATATTAAGACATGATCTATTAATCAATGTTTCTATTTAATTAATCTTTAATACATTGAGTTTATTATCTATCCTCTTTTGATCAGGAAAGAAGCATGGATTCCCCCAAACTAACTTTTAGTGAAAGTGTGAAGCTTAGAGCCAGCGTTAACAAAATCTCCCTTTTGAGTGTTGCAGTTGGGTCTGGGTCTTACTGTGCAACACACTACGCGTGAACACCAATCGAGTAGTTGTTGCAAATTCATATATAGAAATGGGGTTTGGCACAAGCTTACAAACAATTGTTATGGTACATCTTTCGGTAATCTTGTATATAGAATGTATTCATGCCATGATTGTGAGACACACATAGCTCTTGATTGATCTTTCACACATAGCCTATCAAAGATTTTTGACTGAAGCTCTATGGGATTTTTTTGAAAAAAGACTTGGGCTTCCTTCTCCCAATTGTTCTCTTCTTTGTCGTAAATTTGCGCACTATATTGGAAGCATCATTTTGTGCTCTTTAGGGAGAACTAGTATTGTGAGAAAGGGGTAATGAAGTATAGTGAATGGGTCTATGCTTTTGAAAGACCCGGTTCTTATGGAAGAATATGGTACATGCCCAAACAATACTCCCTCCAGTCTTTTCTTTCTGGAAATAATTTAGAAACTTTTTCCCGAAAAAATTTAGAAACTTTTTCCGGAAAAAATCGGGAACTTTTTTTTCCAATAAAAGGTCGGAAACTTTTTTCTGGAAAAAACTCCGGAATTGTTTTTAACTGAAATCAAAGTTTTTCCTCGAAAAATTCGGAAACATTTTTTTCGAAAAAATTGAAACCTGGGTTTTTAGAAAATCGATTTTACAAACTGGATCTGAAAGAAGTAAATGGAGCGTGGTTGACATTTAAGCTCAGATGCCTAAAGTGGCCAGCCCGCACCACCCCATTTTTGGACGGGCTTTAGGCGGGGCAGACTTAAATGTGGCGGGTCGCCCACTTTGCCTCATAGGTCATGGCTAATAAAGTTTACCATGTTAATTTTGAATATTAACTATATGCAAAAACATAAAACTTACTTGGATCAACTAATTCATAATTGGCTAACAATGATGAGCTTGAATCATCTCCAAGTTTGGAAGGGAAAAAATCTTGGTACCTCCAATAAGCTTAACCAATGTAGGAAAAAACTTCAAGAAATAGTCTCGATTCACTACTAGAAAGAACTAACCCAATTGCCATCGTCATTGCGTCTTGGTCTATTGAACATTTTTTTGATGTCTCCATCCTCCAAATATCTTGAACAAGACAACATTCTTCCAAGATGTATCCTTGCGGTATACAACCTTTTCGCGCAGCCATGTTACAAACATACGATTTTAAATGTCTAAGGCTCCTACAAAATAAGGATTTATAAGTAAACAAAATAAAACCAATACAGTTTATCATTATTTATAGAAATACAAAATACCTCTCAACAAGATACATCCATCTATAATGCACGAGTCCAACAAGCATTGCTTCCTCTGCAAAATAAATAACCAAATGAACCATAATAGTGAAGAAAGATGGACGAAATATCATCTCCATATGGAAAAGGGTCAAAAACAACCATTATATTTTATTTCTATAAATTATAGTCATGGCCTTGCATTTCAATTAACTGATATTCCAATTAGTTGTTTCCAAATATCCTTTCAAGTAATTGAACATACGAGGTACTTGATCATCTTCTATAGCCAAATTGAACACAACACAAAGCATATTATTGAGGCCAATAATAATAATCAATTTGTTTGTTTACAATCTTCATTTTTCGCATCAACACAAAAACGATATCATATATATCAATTGATACTGTAGATGCTTCATAATACACAACAATGAAAACAAATTCAATTTAATTACCTTTTAACCTATGATAATGGATCGAGGAAATCAAACTGAAACTTAACAGAAGAAGAATAATCAAAGCAAAATAAGTTAAATTAGGGAAAAAATTAACTACGAAATTCGAAAGGAATCATACGAGGATAATCAGAACAGAAACCTAATTGTTGCGCGTCTTTCACTACAATAAAACACTAATTTTTTGAAGGCCAAAAGCACTCAAGAACTAACAAAAGCCTTCAAGAAATAAAAATTTCTTGTCAGCTTTAAGCCACCAACAAGCGAGAAAGGAACTGATAGCAACTTCTTGGCGGCTAAAGGCCATCAACAAGTTTTTAACACACATTTAACTTCTTGACGGCCAAAGGCCGCCAACAAATACTTTATTAAAAATAAATTAATTTTTTTTCAGTGAACTCTTCGACCACCAACCACCACAACACCAAGAACAACCTTCCACCACCCACCACAATCACAGGAGATTCCAATTAATCTTGTTGTTCCTCTTCAACGAAAGTGCCACAAATACAGTTACGAGAAGATCTCTTGCGGTTACAAGCTCCATGTGAAGTGGAGATGAAGAAAGTTGCACCTCAGATCTTTAAATGCATGTACAATTGAAGTGGAGATGAAGAAAGTTGCACCTCAGATCTATAGAGAATGATGATGTCAATGTAGAGTTGTTCATGAAAACCTACTTCTGCAAAATAACCTATTTTACAAAATTGCTCATTTGATTAATATAATTTTAAAGAAAGATAGAGAAGAAAGACACTGTGAAGAATATGTAATTTTTTGTCTTAAAGACAAAAGCAAGAGCGGTTGACGGCCGAAAAAGTGTTGACGGCGGCTAGAGTTAAGGGGAAGAGGGAACAGAGAAGAGAGAAAGAGAGAGAGAGAGAGAGAGAGATAGTTTTAGTTTTTTACGGTTTATGGTTTTACTAAGTTAAATAAATATTGGGCTGATTTGTTTAGAAGCCATGCTCATTTTTTAAATTAATGTAACAAGCCCAAACAAAGAAAAACAAGCTCATTTTATATAAATTTTTCTCTTTACACCCAATGTTTCTTCCAACCACCTGAAATTTCCATTTTGCCCTCAAAGTTTTCGGAAAACATTTTCCAAAATTTATAATTTTTCAGAATCTATTTTTCAAAATAGACATAAATATAGTTTTCAGGTCTATTTTTTTATTCACATTTCAGTGTTTTGGATTCTATTTTCCAAAAAGTTAACTATTTCAGAAAAAACGTTTTCCAAAATCACTTTGGAAAATGTTTTCCAAGGATATTTCGGATTCTGCATTCCAAAATATTTGAATTTTTGGAAAACATTTTCCGAAGTAGTTATCTTTTGGATAAGGCTGGAAATGAGTCGAATCAAGTCGAACTCGCTTAAGCTCGACTTGACTCATTTATTTAACGAGCTTAATTTTAAACTCAAGTTCGGCTTATTTGGTTCATGAACCAAGTTCAACGAGTTAATTATCGAATCGAGTCTCGAACTATTTTCGAGTTGGTTCGGTTCATTGTCAGCCCTAGTATAAACTTACTATCATATATGAAATAGTGGTTTGATACTTTAATCAACCATGCTATAACCAATATATGCTTTCATTTTGTATCATAAAGTTGTAGTGTTATATTGTGTTTCATCCGAATAATATTGGAATGTGATCTTGAATTGTCCACATATATTAACACATATGATACTCACTGATCACTATGAAAGTAACAAATACATTGTGTATATCTCTATCTTTTTATTGGTCTCATCCCATGTACAAAAAAAGCTTATTATTATATATATCGTGTTGCTCATGAAAAAAACGAATCAAACTATATATAGTTCAAGTTCAACTCATTTATTTAACGAGCTTAATTTTCAGCTCAAGTTCGACTCATTTGGTTCATGTCATGAATCAAGTTCAACGATTTAATTAACGATTCGAGTCGCGAACTATTTTTGAGTTGATTCGGCTCATTGTCAGCCCTACTTTTGGAAAATAAAATATGAAACAATGAAATGTGAATAAAAAAATAGATTCGAAAACTACATTTAAGTCTAATGTTGAAAATAGGTTCCATAAAAAATATAAATTTTGGAAAACGTTTTCCGAAAATTATTTATGAGAGTAAAATTAGAATTTCAGGGGACTGGAAGAAACATGAAAGGTGGAAAGAAAAAAATTCATTTTATATTTTGTTCCGTCAATTTTTTTCAAAAGCAACCTAGGCAAAAATAATAGTTTATTAAAATTTACTACTATTAATAATAAAAATTACTTTTGTACTAGCTAGTGTGCACTTTTTTTTGAGAAATGATATTTTGACATCAATTTTGAGACAACTTACTGACAACTTATTGTGTTTTTTTGTTGTTCCAAATGTTGTCAAAATATTGTTGTTCAAATAACATAATTTTTTTTTAAACGAGGTAGGTGCATTTCAAATACAATAACTCCAACATATATAATAATATTCATTTCCACACGTACAGATACATTTTGTTTCCCACTCAAATAAGCTTTATTCATCATCATACAACTATAATTTAGTTAAAAAAAAAACATCATACAACTATAATTTCAAACTCAAACACCCAAAAGTGATCAAAATAAAAAAGATCAAATGAAATAGGCAAGCCAAATTTTTTTGTAGGTAAATTAATTTGAAGCAAGAGCTTCCAAAATTGCAGCAAAAGCAGATATAGGGTTTCCAAAAATAGCTGAAAATATTAGCTTGAACACCAAAATAGCTATCTTTGTGTACTTGTTTGTCCTTCCTCTACTTGAACCACTTGAACTTGAAGCTATCTCCATACTTGTGAGTGCAAGTTGAGTTTCCCTATTACTTGAATTTGTAATTGATCTATTCTCTTGAGAAAAATAACCCCTCTTCCAATTCTCAAGTATCAAATCCTTGAAACAAGCCACATGATAATAAGATTTTCCATCATAATAAGACCACCCTTCAACTTTTCCCATAACATGCTTATGCTTACATTTAGCACACTTTGAACCAACTTTTTGTAAAAGTTTCAAAGTCACGTTTCTACTTTCATCCGAAATACTACGTTTTAGCTTCAAACAACATGGATGAAGATCGGTGTTTGTGCTAGAGCAATGGTAGACAAAACCTAACGCATCTTTTCCACAAGCATCGCAAATTCTTGTTTCATAACCGGGTGCTTCCTTATGGAACTTGAAATTGCTTTTCCCGAAAAACGGATGAAAAGCAAAAGTATTGGGATTTAGACATTCTTCGTGAAGGATATAATTGCAATTTATGTTGATCTTACAATGGTAACTTGATCCAAACCCTAATTGTCCGCAACCGCTACATGTGTACGGGACTCCTGCAGGCTTCACTTTGTGTGTGTGGGTTTTAACCTTGCAGCTTTTCTGTTCTTCTTTGCTGTTTTCTCAATCTTAGGATCGTACAATAGTTTTCCCTGTGCGCCACCTCGCATGCACAAAAACAACAATACCTTTAGCAGCAACTGCAATTAAGAAGAATAAGCGAAAACTAAAAAAAAAAAAAAAAATTTTATTTATTTATTTATTTTTTGGATGTATGAATGACAGAAAAATAAAAGAAAAATTAACTATCAAAAATAAAAGAAAAATTAACTATCGTATGGTCCAATTGCCTTGTTGATTCAATCAACAATCCCCGGCAACGGCGCCATTTGATGAAGTATCAAAGTAAGTATGTAAATTATCGTATCCGCAGGGATTGTTCTGAATCAAATGCGAGTAATTGGTATCATACGAAAGTAAATTTGCAATAAAATAAATCGGGGGAAGTTTTTAGGTTTCAGACTTAAGAAAATAAACAGCAATAAAATAGGGTTTTCTTTCAAGATGCGAAAGCGATTGGACCTTTTCGGTTCATCTAATTACTGGTGTCTTGGTATTCCTTGCTTGTTAACAAACTACGAACTTAGTTTCATGATTCGATTAAATTAAATAACTATGTCCAATGTCTTGGTACATAATCCTCCAAATTGATTATCAATCCCTAATGTCTTAGGATGACCTATAATCAATTTAGGTTTTTGCCCTTTAATCTTTGAATTCTCAATTAACAAACCAATATGTCTAAAGTACAAGTTAATTGAACAAATATCCCTAGGTCAATCAATTTGTTTCTAATGTCTTAGTAAACAAACAATTATAATCATCATACAATTCGCGACTTTGTATAAAGCATTAAGATTAAGAGACAATTGAATGAATACTAACTTCGTAATTCGATTTAACAAATCATAAGAAATACATAGTTCAAGACATTAATAATTAGAATCCCCTAGGATCCAATCAAAGAGTTTAGTTACTCATAATCAAAGCATAAACAATAATAAGAGTGAAAGAATTCATTACAAGAAGGAAAACTAGCTCTGGGACTTGATCTCAAAAGTTGCCTTTTTTCGCCGTCAAATTCTGTCATCCTAATTGTGAAGAAAAAACCAATTTATAGACCTAGGTTACGCAGTGGCGCCGCGCGCCACCCCGTCCGTGCCGGGCGCGTCTTCACAGAATCCACAGGCCTTTCCAGACTCTTCTAGGCGCCGCGTGCCATGCTACCTGCGCCGGTGCGCCAGCTTCAGCTTTTCATCTTGTTTTCTCTTCAAATCTTCGTGCTTAGAGCCAACTTGTCATGATTCTTTTTCTCTTTATTTCTTACGGAAAACATAGTAAATACTAACTAAAATAACCTGTAAAGTGGTTAGAAACATAGTAATGACGTGAAGTCATCACAACCCCAAACTTGAACTTTTCCTTGTCCTCAAGGAATATCTGCATCTATTGGAAAACATGGCACTATCTTAATAGTTTAATCACATCAGCAAAGTCAGTCAAGTCAAACATCATAATCAACACTCCTATGATCATTCCTATTATAACTACACATGCACACCGAATATTATTAGAATAGCAAGAACCTTTTGCAAAAATTGACCAAACATAATCGCTCCACTCCCTCACTTTCTCTCCTGTTTCAGATGGTTAAATACGCTCAATCAACACAGTCATAGCTATTCAACCATATGCTTGCAAACATTCTACAATCGATCGACACACAAACAAATTCACACCTTTTAGAGGACTTGAGGGTTATAACGGGGCTAAGGTTTAAGGGTGGATGTTTTTGGATGGTAAGCAGAAAAACTTGGAGTTTTCAAGATCACATTTTCTAAACAATGCAGTTTTTTATTTTTCTTTCCCTTTACACTTAGCGGTTTATACTAGAGAACTTAAAATTTTTCAATCACATATATGTGTTTTTTTTTTCTTTTGAGAAGTGTATGAAATACCTTTTTTTTCTTTTCATTCATCATCGTTTTTTTTTTTTTCTTTTTCAGTTCTCTAGTACCTCATCCCAAACTTATTAAGTTGCTAATTCCAAAAGCAACCCCAAACTTATAATGAGCATTGTGCTCAAATATCAGTTAAGTGTCTGAACTCCAAGAAAATCATCTTTTTTTGTTTTTCATTTCTTTTGAAAAAAATTTGGGTTCAGCAAGCAATAACATTTTTCTTTCAACTCAAAGGGATTAACGAAGGATATAATATTAAAGGTGGCTTCAAAACGGCTCAAGGTAAAAACAAATTGCCTCGGTGTGTAATTTGTAACGATCAATCAAGAAAGAGAAAATACGCAAGTTCTAGCGAATTAGCTAAGCTGTGGAATCTCTCATAAGAGAAAAAAAATTCAGTGTTTAAGCTCGAATCCTCACGGTTGGGCCGGATTATCAAGTGGTCAATGTTTGAAAATTTTCCTCAGCTTTTCTAATGACAATCAAATATGCACGGAATCAATTAAGGGAGTCACAAATTCATGTATCATGATGCTAACCTAGCTGACTTATAATAACATTCAAATAAAATCATTCCGATAGTGCGCAAGTTTTCAAATAGCCAAAACATTCATCAAAGACAAAATTAAATTCAAGTAAAAAGGTAGTGAGACTAACCTTGGGTTGCCTCCCAATCAGCGCTCGTTTAACGTCAATAGCTTGACGGTCCGTGACCTATAGGTCACGCGCTTGTTTAACGTCCCGAGGCTTGACGTCCGACACCCTCATTAGGGAGTCTTATATGAGAGGTGGAATATATCAACCGTCTTCTTCCTCTTGATTGTTAGGACTCCCATGAACTTGAGGAAGAGAGGATGTTGCTTCCATATCCTCTTCAGTGTGGCCATAGCGAACAACGCACATATCATATCTATGACTTTATCGATCTCTGATTTTTCTTTGGCTTTGTTGCTCGAATGTTCTTTGTATTGGAGATCTTGCTCTAGAATCTTCATTGGTTGAAACTGGGATGTCACATAGAGATCCATGTTCTTCACTTTTAATGGTTCTCTCATGCCATCTTCCTTATCTTTAAATTCTTCTTGTTCCATAATGGCATGTTGTTTCATCTTTATCTCAACCAATTGTCTTTCCACCTCATATGCCTTCTCAACTAAATTATCACATCGAGCTTCAAATTTATCAAAAGAAGCTTGATTGGTATTCAAGAATTCGCCCAAAATATTTTGGAGCTGAGAATCATAATTAGGCATGAACTTGTCTTGATCTTCAATCTTTATTTGTTGAGACTCACTCTTCCCATAGATATCTTCATTCTGCATGTTTGACGTTTCTCTTATAGCTTCTACTTTCTCTATAACATCATGCTGTTCAGGCAAAATCCCTAATTGATGTTTTAAAGATAACAAACCTCTTAATTATTTTTTAGTGTAATTCTAATCTTTTTTGGTATCTAACAAGTGCTCTTGAGTGTTTTTATTAAGCTAGGAACAATTGAGCTATTTAGATCAAATATCATGTTTTTACATTGATAAAAACAAAAGCTTGGAGAACGGTCTCTGATTGATCTCTGAGACCTGCGCAAACATCATTTTCACACAATCAATGCAAAAGGACTTATGGATAAGTCAACTATGTACAAGACAAATGATCACTTTTCTCTTGGGCTTCTCTCACGAATTATCTACACATCCAAGAGATCATTTAAGGCAAAGGTTTCTCTCATGAATAGAGAACTTACTTCTTTTATCAAGTTCTATGATTTAACCATGTGAAGATTGAGCATATGACACAAGGATATTTTTATACTCAATTAATGGAACTGATATTATATGGACCATGGAGAATTAGACAGCACAACCTGGTCTTGGAAATTGACTTGTGCTTTAAAGAATAAAGAAGGAACATTCTCCAAGGAAGTTTCTCTTTCTATATGACAATTGTACTTGCAACAAGGACACTATGGAACATCAAGTACAACATCCAGCTGCGGTTCATATCCATAACAGCTGGACTTTTCGTGCTCTAGCTTCTTTGCTCCAAAAAGAAGAAAGTCATTCACGCCAGAATTGGGAGATCGATCTCAGACCAATGCTGGAAAGAGAAAATCATCACTTGGAGTGACACCAGCTTGCTACAGCTGTTTAAAAGTTATCCAAAAGCTGCACAACGGCTATACTTGTCTGTTAAGCAACGTACAACAACATTACAGCTCAACAACAGCTAGCAATACGCTCCTCTCTTAAAAGTCAGAAGAAGAAACTTTGGAGATCGATCTCAGACTGATCTGTTTTCTTCAAATTACATGAGCTGTCATTTTGCAGAGCTACTAGCCGTTATTTTCAAGCTTCCAACGGATATACTTCGTGGCCAAGACTCCCTGATCATCACTCATCTATATATAGAGGTCTTTGGCAACTTTGAAGAGCAAGAGTCTCCACTACAACTTCAACACTTGTTTTTGCTATACAAGTCTTTATCACGAGCTCTTCTTTTCTCTCTCACTCAGATCTGTAATTCATATATATCTAGGATTAGAATATCCAGTGAGTGTTTTGAGAGTTTATCCATCCATTTTCAAAGCTTCTCATAAGTGTATTGAGTGAATAGGCTTTGATTCCAAAATCCTTCATCTTTGTAACCATTGGCTCAAGTTAGTACGTAACTACTAATTGAGTGACACCTTCATAGTCAGTGTGACTGAGGTAGATTAAGCTTGTAGGGCTTAGAAGATTATTTGGTCTTGGATCTAGATCAAAGGAAGTGTAATTTGAGATCGTTAGTATCTCTTAGTGGACAATCTCACAAGGAGTGTGGGGACTGGACTAGCCCAAGCATTTTGGGTGAACCAGGATAAATTATTGTGTGCATTCTCTTCCCTTACTCTGATTTAATTTGTGCAATCACTAATCACACACATCACAATTTAATAGTTATATATATACTGTCAGAGAGTGATTGGGAGAACGATCTCCAGACTGCAATACTTTTGGTTATTTGGTTTAACTAACAATCTAATCATTTTCTTCAAGTATATTGTGTTTGATAATTTTTATAGGGAATATTTTAAAGGTTCACAATTCAAACCCCCCTTTCTTGTGAAAAACTTTGCTACTTCACATGCTGGTTAATTCCTACCTCAACCAATAGTTTCTCTAGATCTTCCTCTTCATCTTCTTTTTCATGGTGTACTTCTTCCTCACTTGTTGGGGTTTCAGCTATTTCTTCTACCACTTTATCAGCATCAGAGTGTTCACTTTTGTTGCTTCTTGAATCCAGTTCAATCTTGGTTGTAACTGATTCAACTGACTCACCGTTTTGGGCTTCAAAATCCTCTTCAGAGATTTCTTCAATGAATTCAATCCAGTTTTCCTTGAACGATGGGTGTCTTCTTGGTCTATTGATGAATTCACTGAAAAGTTCAAAGGCTTCTTCTATGGGTCTATTATTGTCTTGGCTAAGTTCGATGATAGTTTCAAGAATCTTAGACCGTTCATCTAGGTCCCATTGCACTGCCATTGCTTATGAAACTAAAATAAACTGATTAGTAGTAAAGCACAATGAAAACGATAAAGATTATGAGAAATTTTTTTATTTTTTTTATTTTTTGAAATAATAACAAAAGCTGCTACTAATAAAAATATAATCTAAAAAAAATCAAATAGAATCTACTAAATAAACAAAATATAACTCTAACAATAGTATTTTTTTATTTTTTTTTATAATATTTGACTGAAAAATATAAGAAAAATTAACTATCGTATGGTCCAATTGCCTTGTTGATTCAATCAACAGTCCCCGGCAACGGCGCCATTTGATGAAGTATCAAAATAAGTATGTAAATTATCGTATCCGCGGGGATTGTTCCGAATCAAATGCGAGTAATTGGTATCATACGAAAGTAAACTTGCAATAAAATAAATTGGGGGGATTTTTTTAGGTTTCAAACTTAAGAAAATAAACGGCAAGAAAATATAGTTTCCTCTCAAGATGCGAAGGCGATTGGATCTTTTCGGTTCATCTAATTACTATTGTCTTGGTATTCATTGCTTGTTAACAAACTACGAACTTAGTTTCATGATTCGATTAAATTAAATAACTATGTCCAATGTCTTGGTACATAATCCTCTAACTTGATTATCAGTCCCCAATGTCTTAGGATGACCTATAATCAATTTAGGTTTTTGCCCTTTAATCCTTGAATTCTCAATTAACAAATCAATATGTCTAAAGTACAAGTTAATTGAACAATTATCCCTAAGTCAATCAATTTGTTTCTAATGTCTTAGTAAACAAACAATTATAATCATCATACAATTCGCGACTTTGTATAAAGCATTAAGATTAAGAGACAATTGAATGAATACTAACTTCGTAATTCGATTTAACAAATCATAAGAAATACATAGTTCAAGACATTAATAATTAGAATCCCCTAGGATCCAATCAAAGAGTTTAGTTACTCATAATCAAAGCATAAACAATAATAAGAGTGAAAGAATTCATTACAAGAAGGAAAACTAGCTCTGGGACTTGTTCTCAAAAGTTGCCTTTTTTCGCCGTCAAATTCTGTCATCCTAATTGTGAAGAAAAAACCAATTTATAGACCTAGGTTACGCAGTGGCGCCGCGCGCCACCCCGTCCATGCCGGGCGCGTCTTCACAGAATCCACAGGCCTTTCCAGACTCTTCTAGGCACCGCGTGCCATGCTACCTGCGCCGGTGCGCCAGCTTCAGCTTTTCATCTTGTTTTCTCTTCAAATCTTCGTGCTTAGAGCCAACTTGTCATGATTCTTTTTCTCCTTATTTCTTACGGAAAACATAGTCAATACCAACTAAAATAACCTGTAAAGTGGTTAGAAACATAGTAATGACGTGAAGTCATCAAATAATTTTTTTAATTATTTAACCAATTTAATAATAATATAAAACTTGGTCAAACCCATCAATTTTGTGGTACGTGAGAAATGGCTTAAAGATTACACCATTTTGAGGCACTCAAACACGGAAGTGCACCACCTTGTGACAAGGTCCTGTGGCGGTGCTCCACGCAATGGTAGTCTTGTTAAGACTTGTAATCTAGAATTGAGCCTTAGAATGTAATATAGGTGTGTGTATAGGAGCAATTGGTTCCAAAGCTTTGTGATTTGCTTGTAACTTGCAGTGCAAGGCACTGAGTTTGTTTGACAGTTACAAATTGTTGTAACTGACTTTGTGATGTGCATTGGCTATATAATGCCATGTCCTTGTGAATAATCAATAGAGGCTCTCTTTCACCTAACAAGTCTTGCGGTGACTATGTGTGTTGTGATTTAGTCTTTTCGGTGTGTAGAATGAAGAAGCCCTAATTCTAATTCTTTTCGGTGTGTTTAATTCCATTGTTATCTCCAAGCTTCTACTCATATCTGGAAGCAACTATAAGAAAACCCAAACCCTAATTATTTATTTTATTGCTTATAGTTGTTATTTTCATAGAAATAAAAAAACACAACAACTATAAACAACAACATGAATTCTCAAAACCCAAACTCAAATCCATGTCGAGCTTTTCCTTCAGCAACACCTGGTTTCTTTGCTCCAATTCTAACTTTGAAGCAAGAGCCTTATGATGAACCAACTCAACCGAATCTAAACCATCAAATCTAAAAAAATGTTAGTTATGATTCAAATTCACACATAATTGTTCAAGCTCCTAACACATCAAAAAATAATGACAGCAATGCACCTGTGAGTGAAGCCATTTAACATAGATTCAACGTTGCGATAAGGATCTTGTCCGTGTCTCGGATCATGATTTACCAAGTCGGAGTAAATTTCGTTCAATTGTTAGAAGTATTAGAATGGTGTACGATTCCGTTCGTGTTATGGCCATGGTGGAAGAAGATGAGGAAGTTAATATTCGTAGCGAAAGAATCGATCTGAGAGCATATGCTATGATGAAAGACAAGCATTGGAAAAACAGATCTCGGAAGATACTCAAAGCTCATTGGATCGTACACCATTCTAATACTTCTAACAATTGCACGAAATCTACTCCGACTATTGTTAGAAGTAAATTTCGTGCAATTGTTAGAAGTATTAGAATGGTGTACGGTCCAATGAGTTTTGAGTATCTTCCGAGATCTGTTTTTCCACTGCTTGTATTTCATCATAGCATATGCTCTCAGATCGATTCTTTCGCTACAAACATCAACTTCCTCATCTTCTTCCACCATGGCCATAACACGAACATAATCGTACACCATTCTAATACTTCTACAATTGCACGAAATTGACTCCGACTTGGTAAATCAAGATCCGAGACACAAACAAGATCCTTATCGTAGTGTTGAAGTCTATGTTGTGTGGCTTCACTCGTCGAAGCATTGTTGTCATTATTTTGCGATGTGTTAGGAGTTGAACAATGATGTGTGAATTTGGATCACAAACAACATTGTTTTGGATTTGATGATTTAGATTCGGTTGAGGTGGTTCATCATAAAGTTCTTGCTTCAAAGTTAGAATTGGAGCTAACAAACCATGTGGTGCTGAAGGAAAAGCTCGGTATGGATTTGGGTTTGGATTTTGAGAATCCATGTTATTGCTTATAGTTGTTGTATTTCTTTATTTCTATGAAAATAACATATATAATACATCAATGTTGTATTCTTTTCAATGTGTTTGAGAATCCATGTTGTTGCTTATAGTTGTTGTGTACAGAACAGAAGATGAAAGCAATTAACATATAGAACAGAAGAATAGAATGAAGAACAACGAAGGAACGAAAACAATAATTTACATAATTCTTGTAAGTACTTACAACTTACAAGTCATGAACATTCTACTTATAAGAGAATTCTTGTTCTTGTAATTCTTGTTCTGCTAGCAGGCACATCTATGACAGAGTTTGATAGAATTAAGAGAAGTATCGACAATGTTTTCAAAATCAAGGATTTGGGTCAATTAAAATCAATGTTTTATTCGCTTTAGGAATATATTAAGACATGATCTATTAATCAATGTTTCTATTTAATTAATCTTTAATACATTGAGTTTATTATCTATCCTCTTTTGATCAGGAAAGAAGCATGGATTCCCCCAAACTAACTTTTAGTGAAAGTGTGAAGCTTAGAGCCGGCGTTAACAAAATCTCCCTTCTGAGTGTTGCAGTTGGGTCTGGGTCTTACTGTGCAACACACTACGCGTGAACACCAATCGAGTAGTTGTTGCAAATTCATATATAGAAATGGGGTTTGGCACAAGCTTACAAACAATTGTTGTGGTATATAGAATGCATTCATGCCATGATTGTGAGACACACATAGCTCTTGATTGATCGTTCACACATAGCCTATCAAAGATTTTTGACTGAAGCTCTATGGGATTTTTTTGAAAAAAGACTTGGGCTTCCTTCTCCCCATTGTTCTCTTCTTTGTCGTAAATTTGCGCACTATATTGGAAGCATCATTTTGTGCTCGTTAGGGAGAACTAGTATTGTGAGAAAGGGGTAATGAAGTATAGTGAATGGGTCTATGCTTTTGAAAGACCCGGTTCTTATGGAAGAATATGGTACATGCCCAAACAATACTCCCTCCAGTCTTTTCTTTCTGGAAAAAATCGGGAATTTTTTTTCTAAAACAATTATCGAATTTTTTTTCAAAAAAAAAATCAGAAACATTTTTTTCGAAAAAAATATCGAAACTTTTTCCGGAAAAAACTTTGGAATTATTTTATCTGAAATCGAAAAAAAATCGGAAAGTTTTTTTCCCGAAAAAATTTAGAAACTTTTTCCGGAAAAAATCGGGAACTTTTTTTCCAATAAAAGATCGGAAACTTTTTTCTGGAAAAAACTCCGGAATTGTTTTTAACTGAAATCAAAGTTTTTCCTAGAAAAATTCGGGAACATTTTTTTCGAAAAAAATTTTTCTCAAAAAAATTGAAACCTGGGTTTTTAGAAAATCGATTTTACAAACTGGATCTGAAAGTAAACGGAGTGTGGTTGACATTTAAGCTCGGATGCCTAAAGTGGCCAGCCCGCACCACCCCATTTTTGGACGGGCTTTAGGCGGGGCAGACTTAAACGGGGCGGGTCACCCACTTTGCCTCATAGGCCGTGGCTAATAAAGTTTACCATGTTAATTTTGAATATTAACTATATGCAAAAACATAAAACTTACTTGGATCAACTAATTCACAATTGGCTAACAACGATGAGCTTGAATCATCTCCAATTTTGGAAGGGAAAAAATCTCGGTACCTCCAATAAGCTTAACCAATGTAGGAAAAAACTTCAAGAAAATAGTCTCGATTCACTACTAGAAAGAACTAACCCAATTGCCATCGTCATTGCGTCTTGGTCTATTGAACATTTTTTTGATGTCTCCATCCTCCAAATATCTTGAACAAGACGACATTCTTCCAAGATGTATCCTTGCGGTATACAACCTTTTCGCGCAGCCATGTTACAAACATACGATTTTAAATGTCTAAGGCTCCTACAAAATAAGGATTTAGGAGTAAACAAAATAAAACCAATACAGTTTATCATTATTTAATACAAATACAAAATACCTCTCAACAAGATACATCCATCTATAATGCACGAGTCCAACAAGCATTGCTTCCTCTGAAAAATAAATAACCAAATGAACCATAATAGTGAAGAAAGATGGACGGAATATCATCTCCATATGGAAAAGGGTCAAAAACAACCATTATATTTTATTTCTATAAATTATAGTCATGGCCCTGCATTTCAATTAAGTGATATTCCAATCAGTTGTTTCCAAATATCCTTTCAAGTAATTGAACATACGAGGTACTTGATCATCTTCTATAGCCAAATTGAACACAACACAAAGCATATTATTGAGGCCAATAATAATAATCAATTTGTTTGTTTACAATCTTCATTTTTCGCATCAACAAAAAAACGATATCATATATATCAATTGATACTGTAGATGCTTCATAATACACAACAATGAAAACAAATTCAATTTAATTACCTTTTAACCGATGTGAATGGATCGAGGAAATCAAACTGAAACTTAACAGAAGAAGAATAATCAAAGCAAAATAAGTTAAATTAGGGAAAAAATTAACTATGAAATTCGAAAGGAATCATACGAGGATAATCAGAACAGAAACCAAATTGTTGCGCGTCTTTCACTATAATAAAACACTAATTTTTTGAAGGCCGAAAGCCCTCAAGAACTAACAAAAGCCTTCAAGAAATAAAAATTTCTTGTCAGCTTTAAGCCACCAACAAGCGAGAAAGGAACTGATAGCAACTTCTTGGCGGCTAAAGGCCATCAACAAGTTTTTAACACACATTTAACTTCTTGACGGCCAAAGGCCACCAACAAATACTTTATTAAAAATAAATTAATTTTTTTTCAGTGAACTCTTCGACCACCAACCACCACAACACCAAGATCAACCTTCCACCACCCACCACAATCACAGGAGATTCCAATTAATCTTGTTGTTCCTCTTCAACGAAAGTGCCACAAATACAGTTACGAGAAGATCGCTTGCGGTTACAAGCTCCATGTGAAGTGGAGATGAAGAAAGTTGCACCTCAGATCTTTAAATGCATGTACAATTGAAGTGGAGATGAAGAAAGTTGCACCTCAGATCTATAGAGAATGATGATGTCAATGTAGAGTTGTTCATGAAAACCTACTTCTGCAAAATAACCTATTTTTCAAAATTGCTCATTTGATTAATATAATTTTAAAGAAAGATAGAGAAGAAAGACACTGTGAAGAATATGTAATTTTTTGTCTTAAAGACAAAAGCAAGAGCGGTTGACGGCCGAAAAAGTGTTGACGGCGGCTAGAGTTAAGGGGAATAGGAAACCGAGAAGAGAGAGAGATAGTTTTAGTTTTTTAGGGTTTATGGTTTTACTAAGTTAAATAAATATTGGGCTGATTTGTTTAGAAGCCATGCTCATTTTTTAAATTAATGTAACAAGCCCAAACAAAGAAAAACAAGCTCATTTTATATAAATTTTTCTCTTTACACCCAATGTTTCTTCCAACCACCTGAAATTTCCATTTTGCTCTCAAAGTTTTCGGAAAACATTTTCCAAAATTTATAATTTTTCAGAATCTATTTTTCAAAATAGACTTAAATATAGGTTTCAGGTCTATTTTTTTATTCACATTTCAGTGTTTTGGATTCTGTTTTCCAAAATCACTTTGGAAAATGTTTTCCAAGGATATTTCGGATTCTGCATTCCAAAATATTTGAATTTTTGGAAAACATTTTCCGAAGTAGTTATCTTTTGGATAAGGCTGGAAATGAGTCGAATCAAGTCGAACTCGCTTAAGCTCGACTTGACTCATTTATTTAACGAGCTTAATTTTAAACTCAAGTTCGGCTTATTTGGTTCATGAACCAAGTTCAACGAGTTAATTATCGAATTGAGTCTCGAACTATTTTCGAGTTGGTTCGGTTCATTGTCAGCCCTAGTATAAACTTACTATCATATATGAAATAGTGGTTTGATACTTTAATCAACCATGCTATAACCAATGCTTTGATTTTGTATCATAAAGTTGTAGTGTTATATTGTGTTTCATCCGAATAATATTGGAATGTGATCTTGAATTGTCCACATATATTAACACATATGATACTCACTGATCACTAGGAAAGTAACAAATACATTGTGTACTCTATCTTTTATAAGAGCTTTTTATTGGTCTCATCCCATGTACAAAAAAAGCTTACTATTATATATATCGAGTTGCTCATGAAAAAAACGAATCAAACTATATATAGTTCAAGTTCAACTCATTTATTTAACGAGGTCAATTTTCAGCTCAAGTTCGACTCATTTGGTTCATGAATCAAGTTCAACGATTTAATTAACGATTCGAGTCGCGAACTATTTTTGAGTTGATTCGGCTCATTGTCAGCCCTACTTTTGGAAAATAAAATATGAAACAATGAAATGTGAATAAAAAAATAGATTCGAAAACTACATTTAAGTCTAATGTTGAAAATAGGTTCCATAAAAAATATAAATTTTGGAAAACGTTTTCCGAAAATTATTTATGAGAGTAAAATTAGAATTTCAGGGGACTGGAAGAAACATGAAAGGTGGAAAGAAAAAAATTCATTTTATATTTTGTTCCGTCAATTTTTTTCAAAAGCAACCTAGGCAAAAATAATAGTTTATTAAAATTTACTACTATTAATAATAAAAATTACTTTTGTACTAGCTAGTGTGCACTTTTTTTTGAGAAATGATATTTTGACATCAATTTTGAGACAACTTACTGACAACTTATTGTGTTTTTTTGTTGTTCCAAATGTTGTCAAAATATTGTTGTTCAAATAACATAATTTTTTTTTAAACGAGGTAGGTGCATTTCAAATACAATAACTCCAACATATATAATAATATTCATTTCCACACGTACAGATACATTTTGTTTCCCACTCAAATAAGCTTTATTCATCATCATACAACTATAATTTAGTTAAAAAAAAAACATCATACAACTATAATTTCAAACTCAAACACCCAAAAGTGATCAAAATAAAAAAGATCAAATGAAATAGGCAAGCCAAATTTTTTTGTAGGTAAATTAATTTGAAGCAAGAGCTTCCAAAATTGCAGCAAAAGCAGATATAGGGTTTCCAAAAATAGCTGAAAATATTAGCTTGAACACCAAAATAGCTATCTTTGTGTACTTGTTTGTCCTTCCTCTACTTGAACCACTTGAACTTGAAGCTATCTCCATACTTGTGAGTGCAAGTTGAGTTTCCCTATTACTTGAATTTGTAATTGATCTATTCTCTTGAGAAAAATAACCCCTCTTCCAATTCTCAAGTATCAAATCCTTGAAACAAGCCACATGATAATAAGATTTTCCATCATAATAAGACCACCCTTCAACTTTTCCCATAACATGCTTATGCTTACATTTAGCACACTTTGAACCAACTTTTTGTAAAAGTTTCAAAGTCACGTTTCTACTTTCATCCGAAATACTACGTTTTAGCTTCAAACAACATGGATGAAGATCGGTGTTTGTGCTAGAGCAATGGTAGACAAAACCTAACGCATCTTTTCCACAAGCATCGCAAATTCTTGTTTCATAACCGGGTGCTTCCTTATGGAACTTGAAATTGCTTTTCCCGAAAAACGGATGAAAAGCAAAAGTATTGGGATTTAGACATTCTTCGTGAAGGATATAATTGCAATTTATGTTGATGTTAGTAACTTGATCCAAACCCTAATTGTCCGCAACAGCTACATGTGTACGGGACTCCTGCAGGCTTCAATTGAAATGAGTGTTGATGATCCATCTCAGTTATCTGACGGGTGATTAATCTGTTAAAAAAAATAAATAAAGAATTTGCTAAGTTAATTATTTTTGTTTAAAGAAAATTGGAAATTGATTTTTAGCTATGAGATAAAAAAGAAGAAGAAGAAGAAGAAGAATCTAATTCAAAATCTATAAGAAAATAATGACTATAGTGTATCTTGCTAGCTATTTGACATGTAGTACTTACTAAAAGCTCCACTGTTGCTATAAATTAATTAAGATGTGCTTATATGTTCAAAACTACTACTACTATTTATGCTATTTATAAGAAGAGAAAAATGATTAAAAAAAGAGAGAGATAGAAAGCGTGTCCAATAGGTGACTTTCTTATTTCTATTTTTTATATATCTTTTAATTTCCAAGAAATCACTTCATATTTTACGCATAGTTACCTAGGGTTTTTTTGTGACAAAAAATGGTTAATTATAGAATATTTTTTCTTATAGTATGTAAGACTGTTGTCATTGAAGTTTCGATGCCCGAAGGTAGGATTTTCTCTTCAGTTTCCTTTTTTTATTTTAATAAATAATTTTCATTGTTCCTAAGATGGATTATATATTATACTATATATAGCTTTGGTTATACAAATTTGAATCTTTTTTATGGACGAAATGACAAAGTTATTGAAAACTCACACACATAAAGTGGAGTGATCGGGTTTCAAATCCCGATCATGACATCTGATACTAGCAATTTCAGTATTTCTACGAGTTGAACTAGGATTTGTGAACAATTTTTTTAATTATTTAACCAATTTAATAATAATAATAATATAAAACTTGGTCAAACCCATCAATTTTGTGGTACGTGAGAAATGGCTTAAAGATTACACTGAACTTTTATATATGTATCACGATGATGACATTTTGAAAATTTAGGGGTTTCTTCTTCATCTTTTTTTAGTAGATAGATTATACTCCCTCCGTCCGAAAGTATAAGGACAAATCGGTCAAAGAAAATTGATGTATTTAGTTAAAAATTTGGATTAAATACATCAACTTTATTGGATCAATTTTCACTTATATTTTGGAACAGAGGGAGTAAAGGTATTAGAAATTCACATATAATAGAGTGTAATTTGAACTCCGGTTATGACTTTCAACTTTATATTAAAAAAATTAAAGTATTTAGTATTGATATATATCATCTTTTTTGGTGGGTTCTCAACGATTGAGAATCTTATGGATAACGTGAAACTCTTCGTTTAAAAATGGTTTTTAGGTAAAAAAATCTTGATAGTCCTTGCTCCCTATATGAGTGGGAGGTGCAATATCTCTTGTGCTGGTTCAGTAAGGCAAGATGGAGGTGTCTTGCCAAACTGTTTCAGATATTGGTTGAATGGTATTTCTTGAGGTGCTCTCCTTATTGGTTTTTCCTCTCCTTCTCTTTGATGATTCTCCTGGGTGGTCGTGGTAATCTCTATCTTTTCTTCTTGTGTAGTTGTTGAGTACTTCTAGTACTCCTAATTTGTACTGTGACAATTATTTTTCTTTTATATATATATATATATATATATATATATATATTTGCCATTCAAAAAAAATGTTAATATGTACAAACATTATAAAATCAAATTTCACCAATTCTTTAGTTAAGAAAAGTTTAGTACGACCAAAAGTAAATCTTTATATTTTCAATAAATTCTAATAAAATACTCCCTCCGTCCCAAAACTTTAGTCCTTTTAGAGTTTTGCACGGAGATTAAGAAATTATAAAGATTGATAAGTTAAGTCATTTTTACCCTTACTTTATTAAGAAAGAGAAAATATATTTAATTAATGTTTTAACTTTAGTAAGGGTACAAATGGTAAAGTATCACTAATTATGCATTGGTTTCTTAAAAAGACTAAAGATTTGGGACAAAACTAAAAAGCTAAAAGGACCAAAGATTTGGGACGGAAGAGTACTCCTTCTATTTTCTTAAAATGATAAAATTTGATTCTTTTATTATTTTTGAGAGATGCATATTGGGCATATCTTTTCCTCTTTTTTTTTTTCTTTTTTTTTTTGTTTACATTATTTGTCATGATCAAGTCTCCTAATTTTGCTGTCTCTTTTTATCTGTTTCCCACAAAGATTAAAAAATAAAATAAAAGGACGTGTAACCCCAATTCTCCATCAAAATTTATAATGACTTTTATATTTATTTTTTTATAATACAGTTTTAAAAGGACCTGCTTAGTCAAACAAAAAAAAAGACGTACGTATGTATGTATGCACATAATAATCAAATGCATAATAATTGCTAGTCATAAGAACCAGACTTTATTTTCTTAAATGTATGAATTTGTAAGTTATAAGAATGTCTTTTTTTTTTCATCCTCCGGTTATTCGGGAAAGAGAATACTAGTAATTTGGTGTTTGTCTGCTAGGTAAGTAATGTCTGACTAAAAAATTATTTCACCTAAAAATTGAATTTGAATTCTTCCTAATAATCTGTCTTTCGATAAAATTCATTAATCACTTGAGTTTAATATCTTACTTATTTATTTATAAGATGTCTTTTTCGACTTCATTGCTAGGAAAGTGAATGAAAATTATATAGTTAATATTGCTATGCACATAAGTGTTAAACACACACATTACTCTCAACTTATGAGACCGCACGTTGCTTGCTATGAAATTAAGTTGGTTTTTTCTTTTTTGTTGGTCTGTAATTAAGTCAGGTTTTATTTATTTTTTTTGACAAAAAAAACAAATAAATTAGTCATGAAAACATTAAACTATTTTTATGATGACGTAAATAAGTTTATAAGTTCACGTTTTCTAAATACATCAATTAGAAATTAGCTGCAAAATTGCCATGCATATGCATTGATCTTTTTCATTGTGTCTTTTTTTTGAATGGCAAATATATTAAATTTAAATAAAAACGGAAACGGTACAAGAGAAGGTTCAAACATATGGTACCATAAGTACACTATACCTGAAGCTAACAATCTCTAAAAGAAGATAGGGAAACAAAGAAGAAAATAAAAAACAAAGAAACAAGGAGACACACCACCACCAAACTAAGCCTATCAAGGGCATCACCACGAGAACAAGAAAACCCCTCAGAAAGAGAGAGACAAGGATCAACCACACGAAAAACAAAACAACAAGAAGGCCTCCAATCCTCCAATCTTTTTCATTGTGTCTACCATATCAAAGACAGGGTAATAATTTTTTTGTACCTATTTTGTAAATCGAATTGGAAAAGTGAAATATCTTTGGTTTTTTTCGAATTGGAGAAGAGGAATATTTTTGTTAAGGATGGACACATGTTAACATGACTCTTTTGTTAATGAAGCACTATACTGTTTGCATATTTAAACTTGGTATCTTGATGTTACAAGCTTCAACAATTATATTAACGAAAAAACAAATGATAATAATGGATCGATAAGAGTACAAGTAGCATTAATCCAATCATTGAGAACAAAACAAAAACAGAAATGTTATATCAACACAAATTTTAAACATAAAGGTGACAAATATACGGTTGCCTACCTTGTTTTCCAATTTCTTAATCTGCCTTGGTATGCATGAACAGATTCAATCTGCCTACCATATGAGCCGATATCAAATACGTGTTTCGAAGCATTGTGGTCGCACAAAGACAAAAAGTAGAGATTGGTATTGCTTGGCAGGGTCCGGAAGAGGGTTGGCTTAGTTTGAATACGGACGGGGCAAGTAGAGGAGAGGTACCAGCTGAGTGTGGTGATTTAATTAGAAACTCAGCTGGCCAGTGGCTGGGTGGTTTTTCTAGAAATCTTGGATACTGTAGTGCATATTTAGCAGAGCTTTGGGGAGTGTATGATGGACTTTGTCTTGCTCAAAATATTGGTGCTACAAGAATTGAGGTCCATGTTGATTCGAGTGTTGTAGTCCAAACTCTGAATAGCGCCAACGGAGGAAGTGTTACTGGTTGGCGTCTTGTTCAGGAAATTCGCCGGTTACTAAATTTAGATTGAGAGATTAAAGTGTGTCATTCGTACCGGGAGACAAATGTGTGCGCAGATGCACTTGCTAATATGGGTTGTGAGCATAGTCCGGAACTTCGCTTGTATGATCATTGTCTCTCTAGATTGAGTTTGTTGCTGCTAGCTGATGTTATGGAGATCACTACTTCTAGAGTTGTCGCTACTTAGTTATTCTCTTTTTCGGGCTTAGGCCCTTTTGTGACCAAATAAAACATACGTGTTTGGAAAAAACAATGACACAGCTCAAACAAAAATACAAGTGGTACTACACCAACAAAATATAAAATAAAAACTGCAAATCAACACAAATAGGTAACTATGATCATAGGGTTTCATTGTCACAAGCAATGACCTTAAAGGGCCACAACGGGATATCATTCTGAATAGGGATGTCAATGGATATCCGTGGGGGCGGATAGTATGATATTTGTATCCACTTCGTTGGATAAATACGATATCCATATCCGTGCGGGTATCCGTCAAACGAGTAATCCATGGATTTTGAAGTATCCGTGGATATTCACAGATATCCATGAATAATAATTTTTAAAAAAAAATTGTAATTCTTGTAAAAAAAAAAATATTCATTACTTGAAATTTGTTTATCTTCTTTCTAAAGAAACAAGAAAAAGATTATTATCACATAATAACATTCATACATTTCACTTTCAATTTAACAACAAAAGTCAACACATTTATTTTTCTTCTTTTCACCAAAATATAATAATATCTATGCATTTCTCTTTAGAAAAAATTTCATACATTTGTTTTCTAATCGAAGCAAAGTTCATAAAGAATTAAAAAGGCTCTTATATATTTGATAACTAATAATATTTATATAATATTCTTATTTACTAACGGGTATGGATATCCGCAGATACGGATACCATTAAATCCGCATCCGTATCTGTTAATTATCGGGTAGTTGAAATATCCATTTATCTTACCCGTGGATATCCATTAAACTATCCGCTCCGTGTCCGTGGCGAATTTTATATGCGGATATACGCGGGTATGGATATTTTTGCCGGGTTAAGATCCTCTCAATTTATAAAAATAAATGGAAGATGCAATTTGGAGAGAGATAGACACAAAAAATAGGTGGCGGATCATATCATTAAATGGGTCCCACCATCATTAATTATTTTTTACTTTTTATATGTCTATCTCTCTCCTAAATGGAATAAATGAAGAGGAAAATAAATGGAGAGGATCTTGACTCATTTTTGCCATCCTTAATTCTGAGTTTGGATCCACTCCATTTGCTACCCTCCATTTATCCTCCATTTAGGAGAGAGATAGACACAATAAAAGATTTGTGGGACCCATTAAAAGTGGGTCTTACTAATGAGTGGATCCCACAAATCTTAAATTGTGTTTATCTGTCTCCTAAATGGAGGGTAGTAAATGGAGTGAATCCAAACTCCTTGAATATCTTTGTATGTCCTTCCAATTAACCTCTTTGGTTACCATTGAATTTTTCACACTCACAATCACACACAGCTTTTGTTTTTTGGTGTGAGTTTGAGTTTGAGAATTTCACAACAAATATAATTTTTCAAATACTTTTTCAGTATTTGTTCTCGTTGTGGAACCTACAAAAATATATTTTATATTCAGACTTCAAAATTAAACGAATCAAACCATCCTAACATCAATTCTTTTGAAGCCACTTTTAAGTTTCATTCTTAACACAAATCAAACAAAATTTTCTTAAGACTAAGAAAATTAGTTTTAACAAATATTTAGAAACTGTGACTTCTCAATTCTCACTTTCATTCGAGTATTCTAACATTTTCATACATGTTATATCAATGTCAAGGAGCTTACTTCTTGAATAAGCAAATATACTTAACTATATTTAATTCTTCAAACTCCTTTGGTGATCTTGTACAAAGCAGAATCAACCATGTTCTGAAACTCCTTCAAAAAATCCACAAACACATTTGTTTCTTCATTGTTGTTGCCATCCAACAACTTTTGGCCCTTCACAACTGCAGTATAGATCTTCAACTTGTCAACTGGGGAAATCAAAGAACTGACATCATTATCAGCAATTAATTTCTTCACATGGTAAAGATAATCGTTCAAATCGTTCATTGTTTTAGCTTTCTGATCAAGTTTCATATCTTCAGCTTTGAAATTCTCAGCTTCATGAATCATTCTATCAATTTCTTCAGCTGATAGTCTACCATTTTCTTTTGTTATTGTAATATCTTTCTTATTACCATTGGTTTCTTCCTCCGCAGAGACGTTTAATATACCATCGGCATCTATAGCAAAACATACTTTGATAGGAATATGACCTTGAGGAGCACGAGGAACTGGGAAATTAAATGAACCGAGCAAGTTGTTATCTTTGGCTATGATTCTCTCACCCTCATAAACATCAACCAAAATATTGGATTGGTTATCAAAATATGTGACATACTCTTTTGTCTTCATTATTGGATTGGTAGAATTTTTAGGATCAAAACATCCATGGTAATCATTTCAAAAGAAGTAATGACACCAGGGATAGAATTGTCTACTGATGTACCTAGAGACAATGGAGTAACATCTCACAACACCAAGTTTGGGCCATTTTTAATATCATTGCTCAACAAAGCAGCCTGGACTGCTGCACCATAAGCCACAGCTTCATCAGGGTTATTGCTCATACACAAATCCTTCCCCATAAAAAAGTCCTGCAATAGCTGCTGCAATTTGGGGATTCTAGATGAGCCGCCAATAAGGACAACATCATCTATACTACTCTTGTGCATGCCAGAATCCACAAAGCATCTCTTGACAATCTCCATACACTTTTCAAAGAGGTCCATGTTAATTTCCTCGAACTTTGCTCGAGTGATAGATGAAGATAAGTCAATGCCCTGAAACAAAGCAATTACCTCAACAGTAGTGACAACAGCAAAAGAAAGTGTCCTCTTCGCCCTCTCACAGCTAGTCCGCAACCTCCTCAAGGATCCTGGGTTCCCACTTATGTCGACATTGTTCTTCCTCTTGAACTCCTCCACAAAGTGATTCACCATTTGGTTATCAAAGTCCTCTCCTCCAAGGTGAGTGTCTCCGGCAGTGGCCTTAACTTGAAAGACATTATCCTTAATTGTAAGGAGAGATACATCAAAAGTTCCACCACCAAGATCAAAGATGAAGATGTTTCTCTTTTCAACACAGTTAGTTCTTTTTTGAAGGCCGTATGCAAGAGCAGCAGCAGTTGGTTCATTGATTATCCACATTACATTCAGGCCAGCAATAGAGCCAGCATCTTTTGTGGCTTTTCGCTGAGAATCATTGAAATACGCCCGAACAGTAATCACTGCGTTTTTAACAGGTGACTCCAAAAACTTCTCAGCAATCTCACGCATTTTTGTGAGGACCATCGAAGATATTTCTTCTGCAAGAAAGCGCTTTTCTTCCCCCTTGTAATTAACAAGGATCGTAGGGTTGTCATCGTCACCAGCAATGACCTTAAAGGGCCACAACTGGATATCATTCTGAATATCTTTGTATTTCCTTCCAATTAACCTCTTTGCATCTGCAAAGAAATATGGATAACTATAAGTTGAAAAATTTATAAATCATTTATGCAGTAACATAAAAAAGGAAAATTACCATAGATAGTGTTGGCTGGATTTGAAGCTGTTTGATTTTTAGCAGCATCACCAATCAACCTTTGATCACTTGTGAAAGCAACAAAAGAAGGTGTTGTTCTGTTTCCTTGATCATTGTGTATGATCTCTGCTCTATTGGTTTGATCCTGCCATACAGCAACACATGAATAGGTTGTGCCAAGGTCTATTCCAATAGCAGGTCCCTCATATTTTTTGGCCATTTTGTTTCAAGTGAATGAAGTTTGTTTTAGGGGATTTTTTAATCTACTTTGGATTAGATAGCATTGTTGAAGTATATTTTCGGATTGGCTTTAATATATATGTGATGGAATGTAAATTAGCTGATTGTGTCCACTTTATTCTTCTTTTCTTATTGAAAAAGAACAAAATTTAATCTTCTGTCATAAAAGTTAAATGTATTTTCCTATACGAATGCATGACTTTCTATTACCCCCATGACATAAATACAATCTCTTCGTTTCCTGTGAACATTGCATGCTAATTGAAAGTTTTCAAGTGATAGCTAGTGCGACAGTAAATAGGAGTTTTTTTTTTTTTTTTTCTGTAGAAGTAAATTATTATAGTTCTACATCCAATACTCTCTAATAACATTGCATACTGCATTACTGGGTCTCAATTTAATGTTTGATGGAAAATGTTAAATAGTGATTCGGGACACTGTTTAAATCCTTAAATAGTAAGTTTTTTATACAATTTTTATTGAAATATGTAAAGTCAACGCATTGGAAATTGAAATGGTTCACTTTTTGAATAAATTATTTCTTAAAATAGAATGATTAAAAAGTTTTCCGGGAGTACTGTTTAGCAAGACCCATGTTTGATAAGCTGATTAAGATATGATCAGATAATCTCATTACCTAACCAAGTAATTACTATGTTTAAATGGTTTAGGAGAATCTGAGTTTGAATATTTTATGAAACATTTATTCATCAAGTTTTACTTACCTCACAACCGAACTCTAAATTACCATAGTCCCTTTATCATGAGAACTAGAAGCTCGGATAAAATAAAAAGGCAAATGTTAACGAGTGCTCTCGGGCACTCTTTAAACCCTTAAATAGTAAGTTTTTTATAGAATTTTTATGGAAATGTGTAAAGTCAACGCTTTGAAAATTGTGTTGTTTAACTTTTTAAATAAAAAGTTTCTTTAAAATGAATGTTTAAAGAGTGTCATGGGGCACTCGTTAGCAAGACCCAAATAAAAAATAAAAAAAACTCACATATTGTAGTAATAAATATAGTGCCTTAGTTAATTTCTTATCTTCCTGTGGGAGGAGATGAGCTGTATAGTACTTACTTACTTCTGTCCCTAAATAAAAGCACATATTGTATATTTCATTTTTATATGTATCTATTTACCTAAAATTGGTAGTGTAATTAATGGGTAGTTTCGACTACTACTTTTAAGCTCCCATGTACAAGTTCAATCACAGTTAAAAGGAGGACAGGGAAAAGCATAATGGGTGGTATACGATACAACAATCAAAGGATATAAAACATACCACAAAATAGACCAACATTATACCACACATATATGGATGGATATAAGTGGTAGATTTTCTGATTGTTTCCATCTAACTCAATCTGAATCTGGAATACAAATGATCAACATGAAACACAGAACATGGTTAACATACTTGATTGAGTGTCTTAATTCTGTCAAGAACTTAGGTACAATTTTGTTGTGTGCTCAAAAATATGATTGTGATATTAAATCATTTTAAGTAGAAAATGACAAATTTCATATCTCAATCTCTCTAAAAATTATAATAAGCTTGATACATTTAGACATCGATTTGTCTCGTAAGCATAACTCAGTTGGTAGGGGATATACGGACATTGCATGTAATATGTAGGTTTCGGGTTCAAACCTTGGTATAAGGTAAAATTTAGCCTAGGCTACTTGACTAAAAAAAAGTTCACACACCAATTTTTAGTTCTGCAACTCAGTGCCACACTAAAAATAGATGTAACTAGGAGAAATTGGTATCTGTTGTAAGTCAATTGCTCTGCCATATTATTCATTCTAAAAACACAAAATTACCAAATTCAGCTACAATCATAAGGATGGTTTCAGCTTCTGAATTGTAAAACCATAGCGTGCTTCCCACAGTGAGCAGAAAAACTAGTTTTTGAGTTGTAGGCCATTCACAAACTCTCTTCTAATGCAATCATAACTGGGACCCATCATCTGGCTTGATAATGTCTCCGTACTCCTGTAATAACTTGTTCAAAAACTTTGACCTTGAACATGTTCAATTACAGCTTCTGGTTTGTGTGGTCTGTGACAAAAGCAAAAAGGACATTTTACTAATTTTGGAAAATTTAAACATTTGCAGTCTTATGTTTTCCATGTGGTCATTATCATGTTCGATGAAGATAATGATATATTATACAAATATATAGTTTATCTTATACTATTTGCAGTCTTATATGTTTTGGTGTATGTTTTTTCTGTCATTTTTAAGTCTACATGACAGTCTTGCCTAAGGTCCCAAAACTTCTATACACAGCCCTGTCTACAATTCAAGATTCAGTTTCAGTATAAACATAAAATATGATCCTTATTACTCCCTGGTCTAATTCTATCTACATCTTTACATGGATAAGGAAGCATTCAGTTTATACATATTATTGAACACATCAACACGTAAAGTACACACTACAGAGATTATTTACCAAAAGGTGATAATCATAAACATCTGAAGTAATGAGTCACACATTCTTTTAGCAACAAAAGCCGCACCTGGAATGTTAAAGATAGCAGTTTTATAAACAAATAGAACAGTTTGATTATTTTATTTAGTTCATGGATTATGAAGCATGTATAAAATCACAACCCAAGAAATCAAGCATATATACTACAGGCCATGATGACCTCTATGAACTAATAGTTACCATCACATAAAACTTTCAAATTTGAAACAACACAAACTATTAAAGTTTGAGTAATTTATAAATGCTGTCAAAAGGATTTCCATTTATTTCACATGCAATCTCAACTCAATTGACACTTGAAAAACAATAACAGTTCAGAAGGATATGCATATTTATTTCTTGAAAAATATAAGTATGAAACACATTAATATTGCAATTTTAATAGAAGACAGGGTACAATGGTACACCTATTTTGTTGGCTTAATCATATAGGTGGGAGTGCCTTTTCATTTCCATATCTGAAAGAATTTGATAAAATAAGAAAAAGGTAACTACTGTCCGCTAGATGAAGATTAACTAATTACCAAATTATAATCATCTAATGGATTACAGTCCTAAAGTAGTTGCAACTTGAAATTCGGTTACTTTTCCATACTAGCCTATTCCCTTTGACTTTGTGAGAATTACCTGAACATAATAGGTATTTGAACCAACAAATGCTTCAATCTTCTTGTAATCATGATCAATTCTGAAATCCATCACCAGAAGTACTGAAGGAGATGAGAAAAAATAAACCACAATTATTGCTACATGCAAATCAATCTCGTCTGAAATACAATCTTGTTCAACACAGCTAAAAGTAAGCGCTTAAAAAAGCAATATCTAACCTGAATAATATGAACAAATACGAGCTCTAGTAGGCAACTGTATCCTGCCTCTGAATGTTAAAAAAAATTTAAAATACAATAACCAGTTTTCCATATACCTCATTAACAGCTCTAGAAGGCAATTTCCAAATATTTTGCAACTGAAACAAACACCGTGACGTCCACCGGTTTGATGCAAAACCCCGATATTCCTTAGTAGTAGTTCAGTGTAGCATACTTTTTGACATGGTTAACAGTTCTGACATGTAAAATCATTATCTCAGTAAACAAGTAGACAGACTTCAGATGGTAAAAAAATGAGCAAATTCAATACAACAAACCTCATGATGTAGACTTCATGAGCAAACTCTATCTGCATGCTCGGCCTTGAGAACTTTGATGGCTACTTCCTTGCTTCCATAGGCCAGCTCATGAGGGACAATTAACAGTCGCTGCAGAAAACTAACTAAATTACTGTTTATGGAGGATATGATCCAATCCAAATCTAAACAATTTTCACCTATTTTATGCAAAAGTATTGGTGCATAGCCGCATACACTAATAGTGTACTAAAATACTTTGGTCAAAATTCATAAGGCTGCAATAATTTAAGAATGTTCTCATTAATCAATCAACAATATAACATTAGTTAATTAGGACTAACTTTGAAAAGAAAATATATGGAAAGTACTAGTGTTATAATTATCAGTTAGTCCTAATTATCAGCAGTAAAAATAATGATTATCACCCTCTCTCAACCTTAACAATGCCAAAGAGATGTTAATATATTGAAAAGCATATATATATATATATATATATATATATATATATATATATATATATATAGAGAGAGAGAGAGAGAGAGAGAGAGAGAGAGAGAGAGTGAGAATGGTAAAGATATATGAGAATAGTGAGAATAACTATTAACCTGTAGATTAAAATGTGTGGTTGAGATTAAAAGATGGATTTAAGTGACTTATGTGCCTTTCTCACATGTAATTCATTGTCATTCTCATGTTCTCCCTCCCCTAACTCATCAACTCCAACAGTTCCGGCCACCCATCTTTGTCCCTCTTATGTGCATTTTTAACTCAACTAAAATCAATTACTTATGAAATCAACTATGCCTTTTCACCATTCTTAATCTTCATATCTCCACTTGCCAACAACAAGAAGATTTTAGTCAAAAAAAACAAGATAACTGCTCCTCTTCCCCAAACATAGATTCATCACCATCGTTGCCAACAGCAAGAAAAAATCTCCAGTTCTAGCTTTCTCCCTTATTTATTTTCAATTTTTATATGCTGAATATGAACAGAGTACAGACCATTAAATTTCAATGAAGAATTGAGATGAAAAGGGGAAAAAACTCTTGAGTAGATGCAAATCTGAGCAAATTAAATTGAAAATTATCACTGTAAAAATGATAAGTCATATGCAGATAAAGATTAACATGAAAATTAGACTTTATATGGTCTTTAAAATCTTCAATTGAATTTTTCTTATGCCACAGGAACTTCTATACCTCTCTCATATATATAAAAAAACTCTAACCCTTGTCAAATTAATGGCGAACGACAAAGGAGAATGACGAGTGGGACATATCGGCAAACGAAGACTACTTGCAGCATGCCAACGAACGCTGACAATCCTGCCCGAGGTGCTCACGCCGGTGAAAGCGTGTGTAAGATAGAGAAACAAGGGCGAATGGCGAAGACAGCAAACATGGTGTTTCTGCGGTGGCGCAAGTGGTACAGCAGCGGCAACGCATCGAAGATGAAAAGTTTCGTGGCGGCCAGAAATGATAGAAGGTAGTTTAGGCGAGAGGAATAAGACGAAAGCTGGAGAAGATGAACAGTACAATAGGTTTATGAGAATAGATGCAATAAGGAGAGGCACATGTGTTAGGATTTTAATCTGAACCCTTTATTTTCATCTAATGGCCCATATTCATTCTCATCATTCACATATAACAATACCATTCTCATAAGATATGTCCTCTATATATATATATATATATATATATGGAATTACTAGTGTTTATAGAAGAGTTGAATTAAATCGTCAGATCCACCACCACACGGCACCACTACATGAAAAGTAAAGGATAAGTAATCTAGATTCTAGGTCATTGTTCAATGATATTTTCCAGGTCTAGGCATAAAAAAGGCAAAAAAAACTAAGTGAATGAGACAAATTTTAAGGATCGCCTTTCAAAATGGCACTCCGGCTTAAAGTTCCTTTTGAGAATCAAACAAATTTTTCACTGTTAAACAGAACTAAAAATGTAACAACCACTAACAAATTAACAAAATACACATCACAAGATCTAAAACTTACCAAGTAAAAATAAGACTGGTCAACTTTCAAAGTCCACTGAAACTCTACTTTTGAGTCTATACAAGCCATATCTTATGGTTCCTCTAATAGTGTCTTTGTCTGCATCATGAATAATAGGAAAAAAAACAGAAGAACATAATCAATTGCATTCTAACAAATAAGTGTATAAACAACAAAAGTTAATTCATTTTGTTATGAACCCAATATTTGAATTCCAAAGAAAGAACACTTTAACTAAGAAATAAAATAGAAAGGTCTCCTCTTCACAATAGAGTTAATACTCTATTCAAAAACTTTTACAATATTTAAAAGAAGTTCTACTGTGTTCTCTTATTTATAGACATACTCTCTAACTAATCCAAATAGCTAACTAACTTTAACAACTCTTAACAAACATTAACTACTCTAATTAGCCATTATTCTATATCCTAACAGACCTGCTTTGGCATCTCAAGTTATATTAAGTAGGTGAAGCTTATTAAGTAAAATGCTGCGAATGTCAGAACAATCCAACTGAGTTGCACAACACTACCAATATCCATTACACAATCAAATCGCAAATTGAATATCAATGCTCTTTGTTCATAGAAATAATCATATCAGCATATGGATCTCAATTCTCACATGTAAATAATAGATGGATATATAAATAAATAAAGTATTTTAAAATACTAAACAGTTTTTATGTCCAATCTTCACTCTAGGATAGCATACCTAAATCTGTATTCCAACTACTCTTACAAGCACCAAAAACGTATAAAAGCTAAGCTATTAGGGCTGAAGCCTTAAAATTGATAAGAGCGTAAAGTTGCATTCTTGCGTATGTTGACTCTTAGATAAGGGTCTATTAGCTCTTCAACTACTATTTATCTATTATCCATTACAGGTGAGCTATCATTCTTGCTCTCTTAGCTATGGGTCTATCACTATAGGGTGTTGAATCACATATCATGCTTAGCTAAAAGCCTAGTCCCAAAATCCATTACGATAAATACTGAAAGGGATGAGAAAAAATAAACAACTAGTCAACTACATCAGATACCACAGTTTTTTTTTAAGAAGCTAAATTAGCCCACCCATCAGATACCACAGTTACTGCTACATGCATTCAGTTTAACTGGGTCTCTAAAGCTTCATAGGTTAAGATGATTTTCTGGTTGTCAGCCAGATATGGACAGCAATTAGCGTATAAAGAGATACCATTATCTGCCTATCCACATGGAAAGTAATAATATTTATCCCTCCTCGCAGAAAAAAAAAATACAAATTAAGAATATAAGACATGATAAGTGATAACTAGTACCAGTTTGTGGGTAGATTGCCGAGTTTTATAATATAGGAATTGAGTGAACCTTTCAATCAGATGTCGGCCACAACGTAGTAGTAACAATAAGTGATCAACAAACTGACACGGCTACATCTGATATATCTTCAGAACTTGATGAATCCAGAGCTAGGTTGCCTTCTATATCAACTTCAGCACAATGTTTATAATTTTCTTTTGCACTTTCATCATGGCTTAAGGCATCCAACGCTTTGGCAGATAATAAACCCAAATCTCTAATCTCAGGCAACAAATTCAAACAGCATCGAAATTTACACATGTTGAAGAAATTTTTGTCACTTAGCTCGATCCTTGAATCAATCATCTCTTCCAGCAATTGTTTAACCATTTGATGATCTTTTACTTTAAACGAACTGAAAAGCATCATGTTAAATGTCTGAACATTAGGTTCCAGACCATTGTCCTTCATCTGGTCAAACAATGTGTTCGCTTCTAGAGTTTTTCCACTTCTAAGATGTGCACGGATGCCAACAGCATATGCTACACTGTCAAGCGGATAGTTCTTGTCTGTTGCTGATCTAAAAACAATGGCAGCCTTGTGATACTGACCAGCCTGTATAAGCCCATCCATTATCACAGTATGAATGTGAGCATCAGCCGTTCTAACAACACCACGATACATATTAATTGCGTCATCAATTCTTCTCTCAGCACAAAGTGCACTTAATAGCCCAGCAAAACTATGTTTATCTGGCTTAAAACCTTCATCAATCATACATTTATAGAATTTAACAGCACGGCCGGGATGCCCAGCCTTAATAGAAGAGCTTATCAAAGCATTGCAGAACACTAAATCACAACCTATATGTCTGCAATCTTGAACTATTTTAGGTAAGAGATCAAACCGTTCACACCGCCAAATTGTAGGTAAAAATGAAGTATAGGTATACAAATCAGGTTTTATAGTTATTTGTTTCGCCAACCCATCAAAAGCTAGAAATGCATCCTCGTACATTCCAGCCTTCGATAAGCAATCAATTAACACGTTATGAAAAACTAAATCAGGATCTAGACCATCGGAACACATGTTATTCAACAAAAGTAAAGCATAATTCACCATGTTAGATTCCATCAATGCTTTAACTAAAGCAGTATACGTGAAAACATTAGGAGAACAACCCGTCACAATCATTTTGTAAAACAAACCGGTAGCAACATCAAGCCGACGTAATTTACAGAACTTATTAATGAGTACAGTCCAAACATTGACAGACAATTCAACCCCTAAACCAACCATTAAACCCAAAATCTGATAAACTTGCCGAATTGCATTCCTTCTACAAAACGAATCCAAAACCGCACTAAAGGTGTTATGATTAGGACAATAGCTCAATCTTAACATATGTCTAAGAACATAGGAAACATTGACAATGTCATTTACATTGGAAAGGTGGAAAAGTGCAATGTTGAAAGTAAGAAAATTAGGGTTTTTTGTTTGTTCGAAAACACAAAAAGCACTTTTATGTTGAGAAGTTTTAAACAAAGACTCCATAAGTAAATTTGAAGCAAAGGTTTTTTTCTCAATTACAAAACCATGAAACTCTATCATATGTTTACAAGTTTCAATAACCATGATGTGATTACCTGAACGAGAGAAAATCCTTAACAAATGTATAAAGGGATTAGGGTTTATGTTTATGGTAGAGAGATTGATAGAACCAATTGATTGTAACTCTGAGAGAATTGATTGAGGGGTTTTGTAGTGGTCAATGAGGCGGCTGAGTACCGGGACCATTCGACCAAAGGCGAGTGTATCGTGGCGGATGTGTTTTGAGGAACGGAGGAAACCGCCGAGAGTGATTAAATCGGAAGAGAGATTTGGTTTTGGAATTTGGTTATTGAGTTTTGAGATGAAACGGTGGTGTGGCCGTAATGCTATTGATAAAATGGTGTTCATGCGGCGGAGGATGACGTGTTTTCCGGCTGGGTTTTGGTTTTGCCGGCAGTTACGGTGACTCCGACTGATACGAAGAGAAAAATGACGGTGGTGCTGTTTTCCGGCAGGGGTTTAAGTGTTTGTTTTTTTAAAGAGGAGTGGGGTTTTTGGTAAAACTCTTTCTCTCACATGGACTAACTTGTCATAATAAATTAATCTCTTTATTGTGGAGGATTTAAATTAGTTTGAGAACTAAACAAACAAAAAAATAGTTCCAGAAATTATTTTTTGAAGAATCAAAGAATAATAATACAATAAAGCTACTAGGATTGGTCTCGTTAGTACGTTAATATGTTAGAGATTTCATATAAAAAAATATAATAAATGATTATATAGTATTTCAATCATATTTAATGAATTTTAAAAATGGTCAATACCACTAGGTTTGGTCTAGTGGGGTTCAATCCTCTCAGCTACATATGTCCTCCTCTTCACCACGACCAAAAACTCTCAACTACGCTTTATTATTGACATTTTTGCATGTTACAATCGTGCTTCAGGTTTGAAGATTAACTTGTCAATGTTTCGAGCTTTCTACTCTGCAGATACACCCCAGTCTAAGATCAACAAACTTACATCTATCACTGGTATTAGGAGCACTACTTCCCTAGACAAGTATCTAAGTTTCCCAATCCTCAAAGAGAGAGCCAAAAGAAGTGATTTCCATTTTATTATTGATAAAATGCAGTCGTGACTTGCTTCTTGAAAAAACCGACTGTTAAACAAACCAGGCCGTTTGGCGCTATCTTCATCCGTCCTCACCTCTATCCATTCCTACTACATGCAAATTGTTTGGCTCCCTCAGGAGAGACTCCAACAACAAAGGCATTCACTTAGTGAGAAGGAATAAAATTGCTCGTCCTAAGCAGTGTGGTGGTTTGGGTGTCCGACCGGCAAGGGAGGCTAATATCTCTCTTTTTGGGAAAATTTATTTGGGATATGGTGCAATCTAAGCTTTGGGTTGACCTTCTCTCTAGCAAATATATCGCTAAGCCAAATTTCTTCCTCTCCAACAACCCTTATAGTGGCTCTTCAACTTGGTTGAGCAAAAGGCATCCTCAAAGACGGTTCTTAGCATGCAGGTTCGAGATCTTCTTTCTTTTAGTTCACCTCTTGGACCACTTTTGGCCGTCTTGGATCAATCGTTCCCTATGTTGATATACATGATATGCAGCTCTCAGTAAAAGACATGTTTTCCATAGGAAATCCTCACACTCAGCTCCCTCTATTGGTTTCTGATGTCCTTAACAACAATAACATCAAGTTCAATGATTCATTATCCTTCTTACTTCACCATCAAAGACGCTTCATTTGGATCAACAATTAAAATGACACTTACACTACTAAAAGTGACTGTAATTGGTTACCTTCCCCAAGGGATTTGATAACAACTCATAATCTTTTACACTCTTAGATATGGAAACTTCAACTTCCTGAAAAGATCATATTCTTCTTTTGGCTGGCTTGTCACAATTATGTGTTTACCCTCTCCTTACTCGATCACCGCAAAATGAGTCTTTCTTTCATTTGCACTTGTTATGGCTTCCAAGCTAAATCCTTCCTTCATTGCATTTCGAACCGTGAATACTCTCGTAGCCTTGGGAACCACATTGGTTTTCACAATCTGGACTTCTTTTCAAATCTGGATGTGTACGGTTGGCTCAATTTGGGTGTCACAGGTTCACATGCTCTCAATTTCACGGTTGGTACCTTGTAGTCTTGGAGACACCACAACCTGATGTGTTTGAACAATGAGACTTGGTCCCTCAGTCGACTCTCCTTCAACATCCGAACTATGGTCGAAACCTTCATAAACTGTTTTCGAAAAACTAAATGTTTGTATGGACGAGAAAAACTTATTTAACCCTTTCTTTTATATAATTTTTTTGACAGATAGATTAAGATGAGTTTATTATTGTTAAATCTCGGTTGTTTTTTTATTTGAAATCTCAAATATAAGTAGTGTGATTTCGATAGTGCTTAGCTGTGAAATGAACTTGTCCACACTAATTTGGTGGGCCAACACATAAAAATCGGCTAGATTGAAACAAACCAATTGCAAATGGTCCGTTAAAATTGACTCTGGTCCAAATATTAATGGGTTATGCGGCCTTATAGGTCATCTAAATCCTTATTTCAACATTATAATTTAAAAATAAGATTTAATTTCACTTTTGATCCCTTTAGTTTTCTAATTGTTCAATTTTGGCTCTAGGCTATTCTTTGAACGATTTTGGTCCTCATGTTTAACCTCTTTCTAATTTTGTAGCCCCTGCTTATTTTCACCAAATTTTGTGTTGAGGTGGCCATTTTAAGTGACATGACATTTTTTTCATAAGCAGTGACATGGCGTCCTTGTCACCGGTCCATGGTGGATATTAGTTTAATTAAAAAAAATCTAAAAATCATTCCCTGCTGCTGCCTGCAATGGAAATCCCTTGATTTAGAGAATACCTGAACTCCTTCTTCATTCAACTACATAACCACATCCAAACTTTGTAGTGATTGATCATTATGGAGCAAGTTTATTGATGTTGAAGTTCATAGATTTATTGGCTAAAACCTTGTCGACCAATTTCTTTTGACATGTAGGATAAAAGTTTGTTGAAGTTGGAGTGTGTTTCGATGGGGGAATGTTTTGAGGTAATGTAATGTTTTGAGGGAATTCAAATGATTTGAGGTAAATTCCATTGTTTGGATGATAATTTGAAGAATTTCCAAAATGATGGAATTTTATGAAGTATTTTGTTCAAGCCAAATTTATGGAATTTCAAATGACACCTAATAGCAAGGAATTTCAAATTCCTTCCTCTCTATAAACTTTAAAAAATTACAAATTGATTGAAAAACCTAAAATCAGGCGAAAAATCTAAAATCGACCTTAAACACGACCTAAACCCCAAAATGAGTTAAAATCAAGGTTATCAGAACCGGACCGGGCGTTGAACCGGTAAGCTTACTGGTTCACGGTTCAAATGGTCGAACCGGAGTTCAACCTGGTCGGACCGTTTTTAATTAAATATGTATTTTAATTAATATATAAATAATTATACAAATAAAATGGTATATTAAATTAAAAATATTAAATAATTTTTATTTTATAGTAATTTTTTAGGTATACTAGTACTACTCTACCGTCACTTCAAATAAAGTCTTGATCTTTTCACACTTTTTCAACTGAAAAGTAGTACTCTCTCCATGTGTTTAGTTGTCCAATGTTTACTTTTTTTCTTTTCAATAGGAGACTTCTACATTTTCCAATGTAAAAATCTCTTCTTCCAAATTTATTCATCAACACATGTAAAATTGTGCAATCACTCAACTTTCAAAAATACTCCTCTTCTCTTCTCTCTCGTATGCTCTCTTTTTCTTTCTTTTTTCAGATCTAATAATACATTCTCATATGTATTTGACTTTCTAATATTAATCTTTTTTTGTATTTCTCTTCTCACAAAACAAGCTACATCTTCTTTCTCATATTCCACATACAAATCCAATCTCCCATCCATTGAAGCACAACAAGTTGATCTCCCACCTCCAAATCTAAATCACACTTTATGGAAACAAGTGAATAATAGAAGGAGCAAAAAAGATAAATTTTTTGTTTTGATATTTTTATTTTTGAATATGAACTGAGAAAGAAAAAATAAGATGCCTCTATGACTAAACTTCCATTTTCTTCTTCTTCTTCTACAAAAACGGCGTCGTTTTGCCAAATTTTAAAAAAAACAATCAGAACCGGCGAACCGCACGACCCAGCCGGTTCACCGGTTTTTTCCGGTTCCACGCCGGTTCGAACGTTTTTTCACCGGTTCGTCTGCTGCTCGTTTTTCAGGCCTGACCGGACCGCTTGCACTACCGGTTCCCGGTCCGACCGGCCGGTCCGGTTTTGAAAACATTGGTTAAAATACCTAAAATCGGCAATAAACCCTAAAATCGACCGAAAACCCTAAAATTGGCAGAAAACCAAAAAATCGACCTTAAATCCGACCAGAACCCAAAAATCGGCCGAAAAACCTAAAATAAGCTAAATACTCTAAAATCGACCGAAAACACAAAAATCGACCCTAAACCTGATCAGAACCCAAAAATCGGCTGAAAAACCTAAAATATGCTATAAACCCTAAAATCAACCGAAAATCGTTAAAATACGTAAAATCGGCTATAAAACCTAAAACCGTCCGAAAAATCTAAAATCGGCCGAAAAACATAAAATCGGCTAAAAACCATAAAATTGGCCGAAAACCCAAAAATCTTTAAAAAATTATAAATTGATTGAAAAACCTAAAATCAGTCGAAAAATCTAAAATCGACCTTAAACACGACCTGAACCCCAAAATGGGTTAAAATACCTAACAAACCCGGTGTTTGGATGGGAATTTTAGAAATTCAAAGGATTTTAAATACTAGGCAATTCAATTTATTCAATTGAATTCCCCTATATTCAAATTCCATTGTTTGGATAAAGTTGTGAAATTCCATCAATTGTAAAATTCTTTGTCTGACTAATATAATTGAATTTCCTTAATTTAATTTAATTTAATTTATCTTAATAAAATCGACCCTAAACCCAAAAAATCGGCAAAAAACCTAAAATCGACTATAACCCCAAAAATCGGTCGAAAAACCTAAAATTGGCCGAAAACCCAAAAATCAATTATAAACCATAAAATCGTCCGAAAACCCTAAAATCGACTATAACCCCAAAAATCGGCAGAAAACCCAAAATATCGACCGAAAAAACCTAAAATCGACTTTAAATCATAAAATCGGCCGAAAACCCTAAAAATGACTATAAACCCTAAAATCCGACGAAAACAAAAAAATCGGTCGAAAAAACCTAAAATCGACCGAAAAACCTAAAATCAACCCTAAACCCAAAAAATCGGTCAAAAAACCTAAAATCGGGCGATTTAGTCTTTTCGGCCGATTTTTTGGTTTTTTGGCTGATATTTGCATTGTGGTCGGGTTTATGGTGGAATTTTGGGTTTTCGGCTGATTTTACGATTTTTGGCCGATTTTAGTATATTTAGTCGATTTTCAGTTTTTTAGCAATTTTTTGGGTCCTGGTCGAGTTTTCAGCCAGATTTAGGGTTTTCAGCCGATTTTAGGGTCCTAGTCGAGTTTACAGCCAATTATAGGGATTTTAAAAATTTAAAGGATTTTAGGGTGATTTTAGGTATTTTGACGGTTTTCGGTTTATTTTCGGTTTTATAGCCGATTTTAGGTTTTCGGCCGATTTTTGGGTTATGGTCAGGTTTAGGGTCAATTTTTGGATTTTTAGCCGATTTTATGTTTTTCGGCCGATTTTAGGTTTTTCGGACAATTTTAGGGTTTATAGCCGATTTTACGTATTTTAATGGTTTTCGGTTAATTTTGGGTTTTATAGCATATTTTTTGTTTTTCGGCCGTTTTTTGGGTTCTGGTCAGGTTTAAAGTCGTTTTTTGAGTTTTCAATCGATTTTAGAGTTTATAGCAGATTTTAAGTTTTTCGCCCGATTTTTTATTTCTGATCAGGTTTAGGGTCGATTTTTGGGTTTTCGGTCGACCTTAGAGTTTTTAGCTGATTTTAAAAATTTAAAGGATTTTGGGTCGATTTTTTAATTTTCAACCAATTTTAGGTTTTTTCGCCCGATTTTAGGAAGAGAATCTTCTAACATTCCAAATTTGAAAAAAGACTGCATTAGAAAAAGATCAAAGATATAAAAATCAAATTTTTATCTGTACCAATGCCATTTTTTCTGTTATATAATTTGCTGCGCACCGACGTACATATATATAGATAGTTTATAAGGAGTGGAATAACTGCTAAAACAAATGGATTAATTTTCTGCAATTATAATCATGAAGTGTGCCACCTGCAAATGAATCAGTTTGTATGATGCATAAACTTTTTAATACCACAATTCAGTTTTTGCTAATCAAATATCACTATGTGATTATGAGCTCAGGCATCGTCATAACTAATCAGTTACGCAAAATTGATGAGAGTATAGCCTAATGCCGAAATTCAAAAATCAAAATCGCATCATGCAGACCAAGAACACTGCTGTCAAATCCTCTTAATAACAAGTGATAGGAAATAATAATTACATGCCTTTCTGATAGTAAATAAAATCCAAACCATACAATTAGATCCATAACCTAAGATAGATTTCTGTTAAATTTCAAGACCAATCTCAAGTCTAATGACACTCCAAATATAAACAAGACCAATGTAGCATATTTTATCAAACTATGTAATCAAAGAAACAAAATAAGTAGCTCCACAATTATAGAAAACGATGCAAAACAAATGAGTAAACAATTAGGAGTACTAAATATAATCCGAACAAGTTTCTTCATCAACCTAACCATTTTTTATTGTTCCCAAAGCAGATCCAAAGATGCTCTGAAGATCCTTCAAAATGTCCACGAACACGTAGGTTTCTTCCTTATTGTCACCATCAAGCAAATATTCACATTCTGTGATTAGAGAAGTGATCTTATTTTTGCTTTGTGCGGGAAACAAAGAACTAGCACCCTGATCCTTCATAACTTTCTTCACAATGTAAAGAAAGTCATCCAAAGCGTTAATTGCCTCAACTTTCTTCTTGAACTTCATGTCTTCAGCTCTGAAATTCTCAGCTTCTTGAATCATTCTCTTAATTTCTGTACTTGACAATCTTCCAGTTTCATTAGTTATCGTAATATCTTTCTTATTCCCAGAGGTTTCATCCTCACAAGAGACATTCAAAATACCATCAGAATCTATTCTAAAGCATACTTCGTGAGGAAGGCCCCGGGGTCCACGAGAAACTGGGAGATAAAAAAAACCCAACAAGTTGTTCTCGCTGGCAATTATTCTCTCACCCTCGTAAACCTCATTCAACACACTGCGTCGGTAATCATCTATTGTAACATATCTTTTTCTCTTCTTGATGGGAATAGAAGTGTTCCTTGGGATCACGATATCCATGATATCTCCTCTTACTGACGTACCAAGAGACAAAGGTATAACATTTTGCAGCGTCATGTTCGGAACAGTCTTAAAGCCTCCACTCAACAAAGCAGCCTGGACAGCAGCACCATAAGCAACAACCTCGTCAGGATTGATGCTTTTAAAAATATCCTTCCCACTGAAAAAGTTTTGCAACAGATTCTGCACTTTAGGAATCCTAGAAGAGCCACCAACAAGTACAACATCATCGATACTACTTTTGTGTATCTTTGCATCACTAAAAAAGAGTATTTAAAAACTGTTTCAAACAGACCCTAAATGTTAAATATGTACTCACTTTCTTCTGCAAAACAAAAAAGAATATGTACTCACTTTCTTTTTTAGATTTTATACTCACTTTTCAGTCCTACAAATTTCAAAATCATTTATTTTTTGTAATTTTTAGGAACAAAAAATGGGTACTGGGAGTAAAAACAAAGAAAAAAAAGGTAAACTTTGTAGGGAATAAGAACATACCTAACCCTTATATTACATCTAAGCCTAACTGAATATTAAACAATCCATTATTTTGACTGAAAAATCAAACAATGACAAACAAAAAATAATAATTTTTTACCAAAGATTGTGTTGGTTGGGTTAGAAGAAGCCTGATTTTTGGCAGCATCACCAATCAATCTTTGAGAATTAGTAAAAGCAACACAAGAAGGTGTAGTTTTGTTTCCTTGATCATTGTGAATTATTTCCACACGATTGTTCTCTTCCTGCCACACTCCAACGCATGAGTAAGTGGTGCCAAGGTCAATTCCTATAGCAACTCCCTCATACTCCCTTGTCCCATATTATAAGGGAAAAATGAACTTTTTTTTTGTCCCAAATTATAAGGGGAAAAATAACATTCAAGAATGTTTTTTACTTATTCTTATAAAATTAAATGCAAATTGCATTTAATTTTTTTTCTCTCTCATTTTCTCAATAAACAACAATCAATCAAATTTGTTTTTACATCTTCCCATGCAACTTATTTCAAGAAAAACCCACAAAACTATATTTCAAATTCTCAAGTTTTAGTTTTCTTAATAAGTGTGTTTTTTTTCCCCTCATAATATGGGACAGAGGGAGTACTTTTTTGCCATTGTTTTTAGAGAATGTTTGAATTGAATTCTGGTACCTCTTTGAATTTTGAACCTGCTCTCGTTCTTCTTTAATTTTTTTATTTTAATATATAATATATTTGTCATTAAAACAAAATTCTACAATTACAAAGAAAAGTGAGTCTCGACTATAATTTGAATTAGAATAACTTTTTGGTGTTTCTTATGTACTCCCTCCGGTCTCATATATAAGAAACAAAAAAAAATTTTATAAAGTATTAAATATAACAAAAAATTACTACAATCATTACATTTATTTTTAATATTTCAATTTTACCCTTTGTTTTACTTTTTCATACTACTACAAGACTACACCTTGGAAACCGTATAAAAAAGTACACCTTGGAAACCGTATAAAACTAAGGGTAAAATAGTAAATGACATTTTTTTTATACTTTATCCACTTTTCTTAAAGGGTGTGCCTTTTTATTTTTTATTTTCTAATATTCAAGACCAGAGGGAATATATATTTATTTTGTTTTGAGTACTTTTTATACTCATGTTTTGTGTTCCGACCGTTTTACCCGTTATGTATATTTATCTATTTACCATTAAAAAAAAATCTGCAATTACAAAGGCCACAGAAACAACAAAGTGAAATAGATGTTCTTGAAAAGCATCCGGAAGAGCTTGAGAGTATGTTACAACTCATTTTAGGCAAATCTGTCTAGTTCTATGTTTTCTCAATTGCTATTTCAAGTCTTGTTTTGGTAGAGTTTTTTGTGTTGAAACTATGACTTAGATACTTCTTTTTTCATTTGCGTTTAATCTGCTAAAAAATAAGGGACATGACAACTTCAGTTGTACTGTATTTGATTTTAAAACTGTTCCTAGTACTGGACAAACTGTGGGCCAAGGGACAGGACAAAAACCGAAATTCTTGTCCCCCACTGAACCACAAGACAATTTTTTGTCCTCTGCACAAGTTGTCTAAAGTACCAAAATAATTTTTTGCCCAACAAACATCGTACAAACACAATTTATTCAATACCTTAAACGTTTGTACTGTGTTGTTTTGTCTTGTACTGTTCTGTCCAATACTAACATTTTCCAGATCAAACGGGATGTTTTATAGTTATTTTATTATTTATAACAAATCCAACCTCTCCTGAAAAGCTTCCACTTGAGTTTTCTTCGAATTATTATCAAATCCTCTTAATAACAAGTGATTCAATGATTAGGAAATAAAATTGAAATCATGTAATTAGATCCATAAGGTCAAATATATTTCAATTAATTTCAAGACCAATCTCAACTCTAATAGTACTAAAATAGAAAAAGATAAACTAGCCCACTCTAGCATATTTTATCAAAGAAACACTTACTAACTATAATCTGAATAATTTTCTTAATTAACCTAACCAATTTTTATTGGGACCATAAGCAGATTCAGAGATGCTCTCAAGCTCCTTCAACATGTTAACAAACATGTAGGTTTCTTCCTTCTTGTCACCATCAAGCAAATTTTCACATTTTGTTATTAGGGAAGTGATCTTATTTTTCCTTTGTGTAGGAAGCAAATCACTAACACTCTTATCCTTCATAACTTTCTTCACATTGTAAACAAAGTCGTCCAACGCATTTATTGCATTAACTTTCTCCTTGAACTTCATGTCTTCAGCCTTGAAATTTTCAGCTTCTTGAATCATTCTCTGAATTTCAACGGTTGATAATCTTCCATTTTCATTAGTTATCGTAATATCTTTCTTATTGCCAGAAGTTTCATCATGACAAGAGACATTCAAAATACCATCAGAATCTATTGTAAAGCATACTTCGTGAGGAAGGCCACGGGGTCCACGAGCAACTGGGAGATCAAAAAAACCCAACAAGTTGTTCTCGCTGGCAATTATTCTTTCACCCTCATAAACCTCATTCAACACACTGCGTTGGTAATCATCTACTGTATAATATCTTTTTGTCTTCTTGACAGGAATAGAAGTGTTCCTTGGAATAACTATACTCATGATATCTCCTCTTACTGACGTACCAAGAGACAAAGGTATAACATCTTGCAGCGTCATGTTCGGAACAGTCTTAATGCCTCCACTCAGCAAAGCAGCCTGGACAGCAGCACCATAAGCAACAGCCTCGTCTGGATTAATGCTTTTAAAAATATCCTTCCCCCTGAAAAAGTTTTGCAACAGAATCTGCACTTTAGGAATCCTAGAAGAGCCACCAACAAGTACAATATCATCAATACTACTTTTGTCTGACTTAGCATCACTAAAACAACTCTTAACAGTCTCCATACACTTTTCAAAGAGGTCCATGTTGAGTTGCTCAAACTTGGCTCGAGTGATTGATGAACAGAAGTCGACACTCTGACATATAGCATCTATGTCAATTGTGACCTCAGTGTCGTAAGACAGTGTCCTTTTTGCCCTCTCACAAGCAGTTTTTAACTTCCTCAGTGCTTTTGAATTTCCACTAATGTCAACTTTGTTTTTCCTCTTCAACTCATTCACAAAATGATTCACCATTCGATTATCAAAGTCCTCTCCTCCGAGGTGAGTGTCTCCAGCAGTGGCAATCACTTTAAAGGCATTATTCTTAATTGTAAGGAGAGACACATCAAAAGTTCCACCACCAAGATCGAAGATGAAAATTTTTCTCTCTTTAACACAATTAGCTCTCTTTTGAAGGCCATATGCAAGTGCAGCAGCAGTAGGTTCATTGATTATCCTTATTACGTTGAGGCCAGCAATAACACCAGCATCTTTGGTGGCTCTGCGTTGTGAATCATTAAAATAAGCAGGTACTGTAATCACTGCATTTTTTACAGGTGACTCCAAAAATACTTCAGCAAACTCCCGCATCTTTGTGAGGACCATAGATGATATTTCTTCCGCAAAAAAGTGTTTTTCTTCACCCTTGCATGTCACAACAACCTTTGGTTTATCATTAGCATCAGAATTTACCTTGAAGGGCCACAACAGCATATCCTTTTGAATAACAGGATCACTAAATTTCCTTCCAATCAACCTCTTTGAATCTGGAAAAATTAAAATGCCAATGTATAATTTGTTGTTCTTATGTAAGAAAAAATGACAATTATAATAACTAAATGTTAACTATGTACTCACTTTCTTCTACAAAACAAAAAAGAATATGTACTCCTCATTTTTAGATTTTATACTCACTTTTCATTCCTACAAATTTCAAAATAATTTATTTTTGTAATTTTTAGGAACAAAAAATGGGTACAGGGAGTGAAAACCAAGAAAAAAATGTAAACTTTATAGGGAAAAAGAACATTTTCTAACCATTATTGTAAACCCTTATTGTAAAAAATGTAAACTTTATAGAGAATAAGAACAGAACATACCTAACCCTTATTGTTAAAAATGCAAACTTTATAGGGAATAAGAACATATATACCTAAACCTTATATATCTAAGCCTAACTAAAGATTAAACAATCCATTATTTTGACTGAGAAATCAAACAATGACAAACAAAAAAAGATTTGTTTTTACCAAAGATAGTGTTGGTTGGGTTGGAGGAAGCTTGATTTTTGGCAGCATCACCAATCAATCTTTGAGAACTAGTGAAAGCAACACAAGAAGGTGTTGTTTTGTTTCCTTGATCATTGTGAATGATTTCCACACGATCGTTCTGTTCCTGCCACACTCCAACACATGAATAAGTGGTGCCAAGGTCAATTCCTATAGCAACTCCCTCATATTTTTTTGCCATTGTTTTTGGTGAATGAAACTGCTTGTTTGTAGAGAGTATTTTTAACTCTATTAAGATTACCAAAGACTTCTACAAAAAAAAATAAAAAATATTATGAAAGACTTATAATATCCCTTTATATGCGGTAAAGAAAGAAGGGCAAAAGAAAGTCTGTTGAAGTCTTTCGAGTACCTCTGTCCAATACAGTATGTGTTTGCGCCCACCGTTCTAATGCCCAATTTATTATTTTAGATTTTTTTTGTCAAATACTCTATTAGCTAGAAATTTCATTTAAAGGTGGATAAAGTGGAATGTCCGGTGTTCGAACCCCGACTCATGCGTTTATAACGATATGTTTCTATCTACTGAGTTAAGCTTACGGAGACGATTAGTTTAAATATGTGGAATATGAAAAGTATGGGTTTAATCGTTGTGCACTATTGGGTTTAGTCGTCTTAGTGCGGTGTTGTGTTTGTCGTCATTTTGTCCGGTGTTTGTTTATTAGTTTTTCGACTTAGTTCGTTGTATCGTTGAAAACTTGAACGTCAACGTTGCAGATTCAGGAGTATGATCATTCTGGTTACTTTTATTTTGTCATATTTGTAGACAATTTCATGATGTTGTATGTATTACTCTAGGTGCTGCAAGATTGTTTGTAGATTCATTTTTTTTCTTCAGTTTTTAGCAATTTTGAATTTGTAATGATTTATGTATTTTTCAATTTGAATGAATGGGTATCCTTTTTAGTAAAAAATAAAAAACAAAAACAAAAGAAATATATGGTGGCCTAGTGTGGCTATGATTAGAGCTGTCAAATTTACTGGTCCAGCCTAGTCCTACCCAATTATTATTGAGTTATACATTAACGAGTCAGGGTCGGCCCGTATGGACTATGTGGACTAATGGACCGACCAGACCTATTTCATTTTTTTCGTTTGTTCGATATTTTTTATACGACTTTGATGTATAGTTCCTCATAATTTTTTTTTTGTCAAGTAGCCTACCGGCTAGAAATTTCACCCTTAAGGTGGATAAGTGGGATGAACGTGATTCGAACCCCAGCCCCCTGCATTTAAGATGCAATGTCCAACCAAATGAGTCAAGCTCAATGGACATTAGTTCCTCGTAACTATCAATTTTATTGAGATATATGTGTATGCAAGTATAAATAATTTTTACAAGAGCACTAAATATCAATTAAACTATAGTTTGATCCTATAAAAAATTAAATCAAATTAATAAATTATAAACTTAATTTTTTTAAGAGTTTTTGGTAAATATAACCATTTTTATTAAGCTTACACATTTAATTAACTATTTTTTATAATAGTTTTTCAATTATATATGATAATTTTTATGTATTTATTGTTATTATATATACTAATATATAAAGAGGATAGAGGAGTTTGAGCTGACTTTTTATTTGGACAATATATCAAGGCATAGCTAAAGCAATAAAACCAAACACGTGCTGGAACTGTTTCAGCCCATAAAGAGAACCACGAAGCTGAAAAACAATTTTACAATTTTCAGAAATAGTGAAACTTGAAGGCTAATCCACATAAACTTCGTCCTGCAGCTCGCCATGTAAAAAGACATTTTTTTAGCTTTAGATACAAAGACATTTTTAATATCCAACTAGTGAAACTTCGTCCTGCCTCTTTCTTGGAAGCAACTGCAAGAAAGAGACATACAAAACTAATCTTAGTCACCGTGAAAAAGGTGTCATCATAATCGAGATCAAATATATGTGTCTAACCTTTAGATACCATACATGCTATGAAACGATCAATTTGACTGTCTGATCCAAATTTCAATGTATAAACCCAGTGACATCCCATTGTAATTTTGTCTGGAGGTAAGGGAACAATGTCTCAAGTGTTATTTGAATGTAGCAGTCATCTCTTCCACCATCGTTTGACGCCAATTGAGATCAATCATAGCTTCACCTGTAGACTTAGGAATGGACACAAAATCCAAAGTAGAATCAAAAGAAACATAGGAAGTGCATAGCCGATCATAATTTAAAACACAAGCATATTTAGGATTAGGATGAAGAGAATGAATACATTTTTTTAACGCTAATGAAAGTTCAAGTGCAGGCGACATAACTGAATGATCAGACCAATTGGAGTAGGAGATGGTGTTGGTGAATCATTGTCATCTCTTACCGATGATGGATGATGAATCTATAACTGGAAGACATGCAAGGGAGTGGGGTAGAGACTACAATGGTTGGCCGGACAATAGGAGGGATATCTGGAACATTTGTAGAACGACTATCAACAAGTGGCACATAAGCAAGGAAGATGGAGGAAACAATGTATCGTTGAAGTTATGATACCCTCTTTGTATATGTGATTAACCTAGAAAAATACATTTGAGTGATTTGGCTAAAAGTTTGTCTTTACTTGGAGTAAGTCATGAACAAAAGATATGTAACCAAAGACACAGAGAGGAATGGGGCAAAGATCGTGGGTTCAAGGTAGAGTATGAAATATGATCTTGAAGAACATGACGAAGATATTTGATTGATTAGGTTACAAAGGTGTGAGAAGAGCATCACTCCAAAAGCGAAAAGAAACATTGTGGTGAAGTACAAGGGTATGTGTGGTTTCAACTAAATGACGATTCTTCCGATCAGCTACATCATTTTGTTGCGGTAAATAATTATGTGTGAAGTTAAAAAGGATTTAAAAATGATTGAAATTGGGATGACAAATATCCAAGACCATCAGTGCGTAAAATTTTAATTGAAGTGACAAACCGATTTTCAATTTCTGCATTATCAAGTTTAACGTATAAATCATACAATTATTTTAATTTTAATTCAAATACTACAATTAATTAGTATGTTTTCATGTGCTAACAAAACACAACTATTTACCAATCGTTAGTTGGTTCAATGGCGATTGGCGCTGAACTTGGTAGGAAGGATCACAGTTCGATCCCCCGTAACTGCGATCGGGAGGGGGCTAGAACCACTTGATGCCAAAACAGACCTTCGAACCAGATTAAACTAGTGGTGAAAGTAAAACAAATAAAAAATGAAACACAATTCTTTTAACCAAGACATTGAACTCAATTGGTTAATGACCCCCATAGGATGTTTCCATGTGCTAACAAAACACAACTATTTTACCAATCGTTAGTTGGTTCAATGGTGATTGGCGCTGAACTTGGTAGGAAAGACCACGGTTCGATCCCCCGCAACTGCGACCAGGAGATGGCTAGAACCACTTGATGACAAAACTGACCTTCGAACCAGATTAAACTAGTGGTGAAAGTAAAAAAAAATAAAAAATGAAACACAATTCTTTTAACCAAGACATTGAACTCAATTGATTAATGCACCCCCATAGGATGGATCATTCGAGAAAATTTAAGTTCAATATCCAATGAGAACAATTTTTAAGCAGACTTATATGTAGCTCGCGGCCAAATTCAGGTGTAAGGTTTATCAAAACAAGAATAAAATCAAAGAACTACTAACTTAAGGTAAAGCCATGATGGACTATGAATTACTCCCTCCGGTCTTTAATATAAGAACATTGTTGTTTTTTAGATTTATGAAATGATTGATGTATTTGGCCTAAAAAATTGACTAAATCATTGATTTCATGAAACTAAAAATAAAAAGTTTTCTTATATTATATTAAAGACCGGAGGGAGTATTATTTATGAGCATATAAACATTCTTAATTTCAAAAGGTCAATCCGCAACACAAATTAAAATTACAATACTAGTTTTGTCACATATTTTCGTTATATCAAATGTGTCACCAGAGAAGTAGGTCAAATAACAAAAATTATCATTAAGAACCCAAATCACTTTTCTCATCGGCGTGGCCTTTTGTTAATCTTGTTCATAGCAGATTCAAAGATTCTCTCAAATACCTTCAAAAAATCCTCAAACACAGATGCATCTTCCTGCTGGTTGCCATCAACCAAACTTTTTCCGTTTATCATTGCAGAATTTATCATTGATTTGTCTACAGGGGTGAGCTTTGAACTAACACTATGATCCTTCATGACTTTACTCACATTGTAAAGATAATCATCCAATGCACTTATTGCTTGACATTTCTTCTTGAACTTCATGTCTTGAGCGTTAAAAAATTCAGCTTCTTGAATCATTTTCTCAATTTCTTCTCTTGACAGTCTTCCATTTTCATTCGTTATTGTAATATCTTTCTTGTAACCACTGCTTTCATCCTCGGCAGAGACGTTTAATATACCATCAGCATCTATAGTAAAGCATACCTGCAAAGGAAGTCCACGAGGTGCACAACGAACAGGCAGATTAAACAAACCAAGCAGGTTGTTCTCACTCGCAATCAATCTCTCACCCTCGTAAACTTTAATTGGGACAGAATTTTGGTAATCTTCTGATGTAGAATAATTTCCTTTCTTCTTGATTGGTACAGAAGTATTCCTAGGAATCACCACATCCATAATATCTCCATGCGTTGAGATACCAAGTGACAAAGGTGTAATATCTTGTAGCACCAAGTTTGGAACATTCTTAACGTCTTCACTAAGCAAAGCAGCCTGAACAGCTGCTCCATAAGCAACAGCCTCATCCGGGTTGATGCTCATACACAAATCCTTACCCTTAAAAAAGTTCTGCAATAGCTGCTGCACTTTGGGAATCCTAGAAGATCCACCAACAAGTACAATATCGTCCACACTATTCTTGTTCATCTTAGCATCACTAAGACAACTCTCAACCGTGTTCATACACTTTTCAAAGAAATCCATATTGAGTTGCTCAAACTTGGCACGAGAGACTGTTGAATGGAAGTCAACACCCTCGTGTATAGCATCTATGTCGATTGTTGCCTCAGAATCGAATGACAGTGTCCTCTTAGCCCTCTCACAAGCAGTTCTCAACCTCCTAAGAGCTCTCGGGTTATGACTAATATCCACTTTATTCTTCCTCTTAAATTCCTTCACTAAGTGGTTCACCATTCTATGATCAAAGTCCTCTCCCCCTAAGTGAGTATCTCCGGCAGTGGCCTTTACATCAAAGTTACCATCCTTAAGTGTGAGAAGAGAAACATCAAAAGTTCCACCACCGAGATCAAATATGAACACATTACATTTTCCAACATGATTGGCTCTCTTTTGAAGGCCATATGCAAGAGCAGCAGCAGTTGGTTCATTGATTATCCGCATTACATTGAGGCCAGCAATGGCACCAGCATCTTTAGTAGCTTTTCGCTGAGAATCATTGAAATAAGCAGGCACAGTAACAACTGCATTCTCTACAGGGGACTCCAAAAATTTCACTGCAATCTCGCGCATCTTTATGAGCACCATTGATGAGATCTCCTCAGCACAAAAGCGTTTTTCCTCATCCTTATACTTAACAATGATCTCAGGCTTGTCATCCTTACCAGCAACAACCTTAAATGGCCACAACTGTATATCATTCTGAATTACAGAATCACTATATTTCCTTCCAATTAATCTCTTTGCATCTGCAACAATATAAATGTTGGTGACATATAAATTGTTTTGTTCTATTGAAAGCATGGGAAAAAAATAATATAAATGAATATATAACTATAAATTTCTAATAAATTACTAATATATAAGCTAGGCATGAAGATAATAAAGATCCATTACCAAATATAGTGTTGGTTGGGTTAGAGGCAGCCTGATTTTTGGCAGCATCACCAATCAATCTCTGATCATCAGTGAAAGCAACAAAAGAAGGAGTGATTCTGTTTCCTTGTTCATTGTGGATAATCTCTGCACGATTGTTTTGGCTTTCCCAAACTGCTACACATGAGTATGTTGTTCCAAGGTCAATTCCAATTGCTGGACCCTGGAATTTCTTGGCCACTCTCTTTCAAGTGATTCAAAACTGTTTTAGACAGAATATCTGAATTGGTATAAACGAAAGAGAAGTAGCATTGATTAATGTTATTAGAAAAGAAAAAATCATTGATTGATAAATACTTAGAACAAAGTATATATAGAGATTGGTAAATCACCAACAAACACTAAGGTACCAACTAACTCTATTAACAGAAGTAGAAAACCATGGTTTTAAATTTGTAATTTAACCAAAAATTGATTCAAATTTTTTTTTTAAAAACAAAAGGCAAAGGTGCCTTTTTTAATTTAATTAAAATAAAAAGAAGAGAAACTACAAGAAATAGGGGGCATAGGTCAAAACCCACATTAAACAGCCAATGACATAAACAACATTTGCCTCGTTAACAATGTTACCGGAAAAACCCAATGGGATAAATCTTTGTGAATGAAAAAAGAGTGTAAAGCAAACAAAAGATTAAACATGTGAAGTACATCAAATAAATGATAATCAGTAAACCCTGAACTATTTTTGTTAAAATTGATCCAAATTAAACTGCACTAAATTGGACCAAAACAAATAATGATGTGTCTATTTGGTAACACAAATAAGCTAGCTTATAGTAGCTTTATATATATTAGCTTATATGCTTGTTTCATAAAATTAGAGGTGTTTGGTTAAGTTTTTTTTGGTGGCATATATTTTTTTGAGATGTTATTTTAATAGTAGCATTTGAACTTAATAGCTTTGGGTCCGTTTGATCCGTAAAATGTTAGTACTGGACCGAATAGTACAAGAGGTTCAAGGTTTGTTCAAGGTATTGAATAAATTGTGTTCATAGGATGTTTGATGGACAAAAAGTTATTTTCGAACTTTAGACAACTTGTGCAGAAGACAAAATGTTGCTTCATGGTTTAGTGGGGGACAAGAATTTCAGTTTTTCACTTGGCCCCCCAGTCTGTCCGGTAACAAGGAACAATTTTAAAAACAAACACACAACTAAAGTTGTACTGTCCCTTATTTTTTTGCAGATCAGACACACTATTTACCTTTCATTCCAATTTTAACCTCACTTTCGTTACTTTTTTTTTTAATAAAAAAATATCCACTCACAAAAATTACTACACGCATCAAATAATCATATACTTTTATATCATATGTACTTACAACATCAACGAAGTCTATGAAGTCATATAGCAAAAAAAAAAAGAATTTCATTTCATGAGTTTGTAGCAAATCAAGTTCAAAAAATGAAAGGAAGATGAGTTAGAGACAAGATTCAAATACAAAGCTTGAAACCGAGCTTCAGTTTGTATTGTAGGTTGCAGCAAAATGGAAAGAAAAAAAAGAGTCTAAAAGACTAAAACCAGATCGGAAAAAGGGAAAAGACCCTAAAATGTACAGAGAAGAACAACAGTAAGAAGATAAGTGAAAGAGAAGATTAAAAGAAAATTGCTCACATTTTGTTTGAAGCTTCAAACCCTTCTCTTGCTGTATGCTTGGTTTCGCGTTTCAACTGCTCAGAGTTGCGTTTGACTCTCTCAACGCAATTCTAGTCTTCATAAATGCTTGGTAGTGTATTGAAAACAGAGAGAGATAGTATAAAGCACTGAGTGACTTTTGTCACATCCTTTAGCGTTGGAAGCTGGCGGAACAGCTTTCAATCTTTCCATTGTGTCAGTTGCAATCCCTTGATAACCGCAAAATACTTTTGAAAATCTGCTGAATGGAAAGGTTAAGGACAAACCCCAAAATACCCTCAATTTAGGCCAAATTCTTTTTTACTCCGTCCCAAAGTTTTTGCAATCCCTTGAGTATGGATTTTTTATCTTTTTAGTTAAATTGTACTTTTGGCCCCTAAATTTCAGAAATTTGTAATTTTGACCTTTTATGTTTTAAAATAGCACTTTTAGCCCCTTAAGTTTCAAAAAGTTGCAATTTTGGCCCCTTATATTTCAAAATAGTATTTTTGGCCCCTAAGTTTCATAAAGTTGCAATTTTGACCCTCTATATTTACCACTTTTATCAAGTCATTACATATAAAAAGTCATTACATAATCAAAATGACATAATAAAAACACGAAGAGTTTCCAATTTCCATTATTTTCTATTTTTGAATTTGGGATTAGGTTACTTTTTTTACGTATAGTGAGAAATCCTTTTGAATAAATGTCACGAAGGATTAGGTTAATTCTTTAGGATTTGAGATTATATATGTGTGTTAGTGAAAGAATAAATTTAAAGCACGTGACTTCTTTCTTTTATTTTTTTATTCTTTTAGTTTTTTTAATTATAAGATGACAAAAAAATGCTGACGTGGCAGCTGAGTCACTTAAGTGACTTGCCACGTCAACTTTGACTTGATCAAAATTGACCTTTTGCAAAAGGGATAAAGATATGGGGCCAAAAGTGCTATTTTGAAACATAGGTGGCCACAATTGCAACTACTGAAACTTAGGGGCCAAAATTGCTATTTTAAAACATAGGGGCCAAAATCGCAACTTTCTAAAACTTAGGGGGTTAGAAGTACTATTTTGAAACATAAGAGGCTAAAATTATAAGTTTCTGAAACTTAGGGGGCGAAAGATGAAAATAATAATATGAATGAATAACTATAAATTTCTAATATACAAGCTACGCATGAAGATATATAAAGATCAAATACCAAATATAGTGTTAGTTGGGTTAGAGGCAGCTTGAAGTTTAATAAACCAACATAAAGTTTAATATCAAATACCAAATAAAGTTTAATAAACCAACATTTATTTTTAGATATGAAGTGACAATAACGATAACTATAAGAAACACAACATATGAGTTTAAAGAAAATGGGCGTAAATTAATTTTACACCGACAACCAATAAAAATGGTTTAATGTTTTATGTCATACGAAGAAAGTGGGGTAACATGACGAAAAACATAGTTGTGAATTGTGATTGATTGATAGTGTAAAATTATTTTACACTGTCAGTACATATTCTTTTTTCTCCAAACATATATCTATATATTCAAATTTGTATGAAAACGTCCCATAAAATAAATTTGTCGATATTTTTTTGAAACATAATTGATTATGTAATCTATAATCCAATAATAAAATAATTAATCTAACATGAATTTCATTAAATATTCTCTAGTTGTTTTTCAATTAGTTTATAATTTTTTATTGAATAACAATTAATTTATAAAGTATTTCAAGTTTAGTAAAAACATAACAAGTAATATTTTAATATTAATCAGGTGTTTTAAAAATTGAAGAACCAAATTTTCAATCAGTTGTATATTATCAACCAAAAAATTGTTCAATCAGTTAAATCGTGATGAACATGCAGGGGTGTTTAATTCCAAACCGATTAAAATTGAAACTGCAAATCAATTAAGTAAAACCAAAAATTCGCGTAAAATCTAATATTTTTTGGATGTGTTTAGATGTCCATTTATAAAATCTGCTGAATTGGATCAAATTTTGGATTGATTTTTCAAAATCAACCCAAATATAATCAAATTACATACTTATGTTTTAATACTTATTTATATTTTTATTAATTTAATATTTTTTTGAAACGGATTTTTATTGGTTTAATATATTGCATTAACCTATTATTTGTTGATTTTTTTTATTACTACTTATTAGTTTAATTTAATATGTTTTCTTACTATTTTATGTTTTAAATATAATAAATGTTGTTCAGTAATATTAATTTTTAATATATATTATGGTATAAACCAATTATTGGTTTAATAATATTAATATTGAATAAAAAAATTACAATTAATATGGTTATCAGAGTTAGAGAAGGTTTGGTTCAAGTGGTAAACGTCTTGGTTCCCTTAAGCATATGGTTAGAGGTTCAATTCCTAACTCATGCATATGGAGAAAATTCAGCTGGGGTGGGAGAACCCACCTTAATTGTATGTCCCATAGGTTCCCCCGACAGAGATCAGTTATCGCTACCTATATATCTATGTTTAGAGCAATACAAACTATACATGCTCCATATAAGTGATTCTCATACTACTTATTACTATCTTTCAACTAACTAAAATCATGTACACTATCCAACTAATTCTAAACTACTACCTCAACTACTAACTGGCGCTGCAATGCCGTTTGGGCAGCACTGCAGCAGGATAGGAATGGTTGGCAAGAGCAGATTGATGCACAGAGGGTTTTCAGATAAAATGGATTGGATTTGAGATCTCTTTCGTACTGAATAAATACTGACATTACCTTCCAATAATGTTTATACATGTGCATGTGTGTGTGCTCAGCAAATGATATAGCTGCAACAACAGGAATTAGTGCAAACGAAAAAAAATTACCAAGTAATCACAGACAAGAAATGTTTATTATATATATACCTGCGAGGAAATAAGTCTTAAGATCTACCATAGTAAGTAATGCAAGAACATACACTTGTTAGCGCAACCACCATGGTGGTGGATTTGAACAAGGGTGAGTAAAAATGGACTGAAAAATCTCTTCGTTCTTGGATTGGAATCAGAAACTAGCAGTTAGCGATGTTAAGGTATTGCACGCCAAAAAAGCGAAATAGATTGAGAACTTTGCGTGTCTGAATAAAATTGAAGGACAGAGAGTTGAAACTTGAGACTAGAGAGTAGGTCTTTCACGGCAAAAAGTTGCTCCGTCTCCAAATATGACAGTTGGTAAAAATATGCAGTTTTCTGTGTTTGTTACAAAATTCTTGATCTTTATTTCGTTTGTATGGTTTATAAAACAGGCACAAGATAATCATGGTTAGCAACATATAAAATTCTCAATTTTGAATTGTTGCTATTTTCAGTGTATTTCAAGCTTAATAATCTCAAATCAGCTGATCCATTGGAACAAGAAAGATTAAAACAAACAAGCCCAAAATTTCATATTCAATCAAAACACATAATCCAAAAAGCAAAACAAACTGCTCCAACATTATACTAGTACATGAAATTAAATAACTAAATTGATCAATAAGGATCAGAATCACTTTCCTCATCATAGTGACATCTGCTTAAAGTCTTCTTAGCAGATTCAAATGTCCTTTGAAGCTCCCTCAAATAGTCCACAAACACAAATCTGTCATTTTGCTGGCTTCCATCAATCAATTCTTTTCCCTTTCTCATTGCAGAATTGATCATCACTTTCTCAAAAGGAGCGAGCATGGAAGTTAAACTTTCATCCTTCATAACTTTGTTCATGTCATAAAGATAGTCATCCAAAGCATTCATTGCTCTAACCTTTTTCACATGCTTCATGTCTTCAGACTTGAAATGCTCAGCTTCCTGTATCATTCTCTCAATTTCTTCGCTTGATAGTCTTCCATTTTCATTTGCAATTGTAATATCTTTATTATTTCCACTAGTTTCTTCCTCTGCAGAGAGGTTTAATATACCATCAGCATCTATCGTAAAGCATACCTGGATAGGAAGTCCACGAGGTGCACGACGAACAGACATATTAAACAAACCAAGCAGGTTGTTCTCACTCGCAATCATTCTTTCACCCTCATAAACCTTAATTGCGACAACAGATTGGTTATCTTCAATTGTAAAATACGGTTTTGTCTTCTTAACAGGAATGGAGGTGTTTCTAGGAATCACCACACTCATGACATCTCCTACTATATCCTTACCAAGTGACAGAGGTGTAACATCTTGCAGAACCAAATTTGGAACATTCTTAATGCCTTCACAAAGCAAAGCAGCCTGGATAGCTGCACCATAAGCAACAGCCTCATCCGGATTGATGCTCATACACAAATCCTTACCAATAAAAAAGTTCTTCAATAGCTACTGCACTTTGGGAATCCTAGAAGACCCACCTACAAGTACAATATCATCCACACTACTCTTGTTCATTTTAGCATCACTAAGACATCTCTCAACAGTCTCCAAACACTTTTCAAATAGATCTATGTTAAGTTGCTCAAACTTGGCCCGAGTGACTAGCAAATGGAAGTCAATTCCCTCGTATAATGCATCTATGTCAATTGTAGCCTCAGTATCAAATGACAATGTCCTTTTAGCCCTCTCACAAGCAGTTCTCAACCTCCTTAGGGCCCTAGGATTTCCACTAATGTCCACTTTATTCTTCCTCTTAAACTCCTTCACTAAGTGGTTCACCATCCTGTTATCGAAATCCTCTCCTCCAAGATGCGTATCGCCAGATGTGGCCTTTACTTCAAAGCTATTGTCCTTAAGTGTAAGAAGAGACACATCAAAAGTACCTCCACCAAGATCAAAGATAAACACATTTCGTTTTCCAACATTATTTATTCTCTCATGGCCATATGCAAGAGCAGCAGCAGTAGGCTCATTGATTATTCGCATTACATTTAGTCCAGCAATAGCACCGGCATCTTTTGTAGCTTTCCGCTGAGAATCATTGAAATAAGCCGGTACAGTAACAACTGCATTCTTGACAGGTGAACCCAAAAATTTCTCTGCAATCTCATGCATCTTTGTGAGGACCATAGAAGAAATTTCCTCAGCACAAAGGCGTTTTTCCTCACCCTTATATTGAACAACGATCTGAGGATTGTCATCAGAACCAGCAACAACCTTAAACGGCCATAACTTTATATCATTCTGAATAACAAAATCACTATATTTCCTTCCAATCAACCTCTTTGCATCTGAAGCAAAATAAAAGTTTGTTTTGTTTTCATATAAGAACAGTAGAAATATAATAATAACTATAAAATTTAAATTAATTTACAAACCATGCAGAAAAAGAGAAAATGAATTACCAAAAATAGTGTTGGCCGGGTTTAGAGCGGCTTGATTTTTAGCAGCATCACCAATCAACCTTTGTTCACGAGTGAAAGCAACAAAAGAAGGTGTTGTTCTGTTACCTTGATCATTGTGTATGATCTCTGCACGATTCTTTTGGTCCTGCCAAACTGCTACACATGAATATGTTGTGCCAAGGTCAATACCAATAGCAGGTCCCTTGTATTTTTTTGCCATTCTCTTTTAAGTGAATGAATAATGTTTCAAATTGACACTTCAGAAGATAAAGAGAGATATACTGAATTTCTGAGTACTAGTACTATATATATGGAACTTCATTCCCTAAGTAAAATGAAATTATTATATTTTCCTATCAGAAGCCACGACTGTTATTATTCCAATAAATAGTGTCTCTAGTTTATCTTCCACTATGAAAATTGGGAAGGAAAAAGAAACCGAAAGATTCAACTGTTGAACTTCAATGTAGTGAAGATTTTATTACTCCAAGGCACTTTGTTATTAAAATGCACTCATGACTCTTTGGCTCCTTGACTTGAGAGAAGAAACATATAGGTAAATTACCAGTGTTATGGATAAAAAAGAGGTAAATTTTGCATTGAAAACCATACTTTTTACTCCCTCGGGTCTCATATATAGCCTCTGTTTGGTAAGCACAAAAAGCTACCTTATAGCTTATAAGCTAAAAGCCCTGTTTGGTAACAACATTTTCGTTACGAGCTTATAGCTTATTTTGACTAGCTTATAGCTTATTTTCAAACGCTATTTCAATTAGCTTATAGCTTATTGTCTTTTCTTCCACTTTTACCCTTATTATTTTAACTAAAACCCAATTTTACCCTTTAGTACTTATTTTGATTATTATTTTGGATTAATATAACTTAGCCAAAATTATCTTTTTTCAACAAGCATAATTAACATTATTTTAATATTTATTATATTTTTATTGCAAAATTTATACAACACTTGTGTTATATGTGACGAGTAAACATCCTCACAATTTTTTTTGAACTAACTTTTCACTATATACTTTTACAAAATTGACCTTTTAGTATAATATTATTATTATCTATTCATTGTATATGTTGTAATTAAGTTTTACAATAATATAATTTATATATACATATTAAATATATTTTACTGTAATGTTTACTTTTTTTTATAAAAGGTAAAAATATTTAAAATCATTTTTTTAAATAAAAAATATTTTTTAATAATATCTTAAATATTAATTGATATAAATTTTATTATAAAGTGATAATGCCCTTTCATGTAATTTTACATTATCTTATCAGCTATAAGCTAATTTTACCAAACACTTCAATTAGCTTATCAGCTATAAGCTATAAGCCATCAGCTATAAGCTATAAGCTATCAGCTATAAGCTATAAGCCATCAGCTATAAGCTATAAGCTATAAGCTATAAGCTATAAGCTATAAGCTAGCTTATAATCTAACCGCTATTTTTACCAAACAGAGCCATAAGAAACAAAAAAAAAAGAGCAATCATTCGATTTAGTCCCTAAACTATCACTCTCTTACCAACTTAGTCCCTAAACTATTAAAAACAACTAAAAGGTCCCTAAACTATATTCACATCCTTCAATTTAGTCCCTCGGTTTACATTTCCGTTAAGTGACCGTTAAGTGGTCCCTAAACTATTAAAATACTTCAATTTAGTCCCTAAACTATCTTAAAAAACAACAAAATATTCCTTAAACTATCATTAAAAAACTACAAAATCATCCTTAACACAACTAGTATGATTTTTTTTTTTTTAAATAAAAAGACAAATTTGCAATCCTGTTTACCAATAACACCACACCATTCATAAACATCATTTTACCATTGTTAGCAAACCTATTTACCAATAGCACAACCAGCCTCAAAAAAGTGAGCTCCTACTTGTATTACCAAGCTAGCTTCTTAATAAGAATGTTTGCTAGCATACAATGTCACTTTTGTACCATTTATAATATAATATAATACCATAGTATTACTATTAAGTATTAACAAATAAACTCAATCAATAGCATAACAAGCAGCATAAATTGAGAAAACATTGGGGTGAAATTACATACCAGTAATTTACGGAGTATGATATTTCACAAAACCTAGATTAGGAAATTCACAAAACCTAGTTTTATTATTCGTGATACAAAAACAAAACAAAAAAAAAAGATTTTTTAGCAGCGATTAGAGAATCCAATCGTTGCGGTGGTTGCCAGTAAGGATTTGGAAGCATGTGGAAGAAGAAGCGTTAAAAGTATATTAGGGTTTTATAAAATAGTTAACAAAAAAGTTAACATAGGACTAAATTGATGGGTGAAAAATAGTTTAGGGACATTTTAGTTGTTTTTAATAGTTTATGGACTAAGTTGGTGAGAGAGTGATAGTTTAGGGACTAAATTGACCGATTACTCAAAAAAAAATTAACAAAGTCTTAAATATAAGAAAAAGTTACTATAATCATTACATTTATTTTGAATATTCCAATTTTACCCTTTGTTTTACTTTTCTATACTACTACAAGTCTACACTTTGGAAACCGTATAAAAAATTACACCTTGAAAACCATATAAAACTAACGGTAAAATCGTAAATGACATATTTTTTTTATACTTTATCCACTTTTCTTAAAGAGTGTGCATTTTTTTTTTGTTTCTAATATTCAAGACCAGAGGGAGTATATTTTACAAATGTTTTCCCCTTCCTTTTACGAGTGAGGTAGGCATCCTCTATTTTTTGTTAGAACTGGTAGAGTCTAACAGGGTATTGAGTTGGGTCTTCGTGAGGTCCGATTGATTGGAACCCTCTTGTGTTTGTCCTTCTTGGTGGTTGATCCTTGTCACTCTCTGAGGGCTCCTTGGATCTTCTTGTGGTGGTGGGTTAGAAGTATTTAACTTTTGGTGTGCCTTTTTTAGCAGTAACAACATCATATATAGAGTATATATATATATATATATAAACAAATGTTTACACATATATTATTATGTGAAAATATAATTAAAAATAATTTCTAAAGTACTTTTTTTTGACTAAAAAACAGAAATAAAGTACTTAAATATACCCTTATAAATGTTATTTTAATAAAGTTTTATGAGACGGAGTCTCCAGGGGTGGAGGATAAATTTCCGTCTCCATTCCCAAACATCTCTCGGGGGAACTTTCTCTTCCATTCCCATGGGAAAAAATTCTTCATCTTTGAATTTCCAAATAGGGCAATCTCCGCAAGAATCCTCATATACAAATGAAATTGACATCCCTAGAGAGTATGCTCTTAGAAATAAGAAATTTAATATTTTTTACTTTTTTTTGGATAAGCTATTTGTTTTCATTTAAAAAAAAAGTTCTCCAAAAAATGTCCTTTGGTAACTTATATTCAAGTTCTCTCAAAAGTCATTTCACTCATAATAATAAAAATGTATAAGCCATTGAGTTTAGTATATTGGTGAAGGATTTGTATAGTATGCATGACATTCTACGTTCGATCTTTATTGACAACATTATAAACCAAAAAAAAATGTATAATTAAATGAGAGAATGATATGTAATCCAAATAAATTAAAGCAGAGAATGAGTTTTTTTTTTTGGTACAAAGAGAATTTGGACTGCTCTTACAATTTGAGAAAAGTTATGAAGGTTAAGAGTGTGAATATTTGTTTAATGTTGACAAGCAGGAAGAAACATACGTGTTTATGGACATGTTGAAGCAAAACCGAAATTTCATATTTTATCAAAATACATACTGTAATACTTAATCCAAGAAACAAAACAAACAGCTCCAACATTATACACACATGAGGAAGCTGAATTCATAAACAGAAAATGAAATAACTAAAAATTGAAAAATATATAAGAATCTGAATCACTTTATTAACCAGAGTAACTAATCTTGAACTTGCTCAATGTAGATTCAAATGTGCTCTTAATCTTCCTCAAACAGTCCTCAAACACAAATGTGTCATATTTCTCTTTTCTATCAGTCAATGTTTTTCCCTTTATCATTGCAGAATTGATCATCAATATGTCTACAAGAGTGAGCATGGAAGCTACACTTTTATCCTTCATAACTTTCGTCATGTAATAAAGATAATCATCCAAAGCATTCACGGCTCTAACCTTCTTCATATGCTTCATATCTTCCGACTTGAACTGCTCAGCTTCTTTTGTCATTCTCTCAATTTCTTCGCTTGACAGTCTTCCCTTTTCATTAATTATTGTAATATCTTTCTTGTTACCGCTGCTTTTTTCCTCTGCAGAGACGTTTAAAATACCATCAGCATCTATTGTAAAGCATACCTGGATAGAAAGTCCACGAGGTGCACGACGAACAGAGAGATTAAACAAACCAAGCAGGTTGTTCTCACTTGCAATCATTCTCTCACCCTCATAAACCATAATTGAGACAGCAGATTGGTTATCTATAGAAGTCATATACTCTATACCCTTTTGTCTTCTTAACAGGAATGTGGGTGTTTCTACGAATCACCACATCCATGACATCTCCTACTTTACGTCCGTACCAAGTGACAAAGGGGTAACATCTTGCAGCACCAAGTTTGGAACTTTCACAACGTCTTCACTGATTAAGTGACAAAGGAGTGGTTCTGTTTACTTGTTCATTGTGGATAATCTCTGCACGATTGTTTTGGCTCTGCCAAACTGCTACACATGAATATGTTGTTTCAAGGTCAATTCCAATTGCTGGACCCTGGAATTTCTTGGCCATTCTCTTTCAAGTGATTCAAAACTGTTTTAGAGAGAATATCTGAATTGGTATAAACGAAAGAGAAATAGCAATGGTTAATGTTTTTAGAAATAATTGATTGATAAATAGTTAGAACAAAGTGTATATATATATATATATATATATATATATATATATATATATATATATATATATATATATATAGCCTATTGTTAATCCAAAACCGTCAAACATGCTTTGAATATATATAAATTATATATTCATTGCTGTCGTACAGTTACAATTTCATGGGGTGTAAGTGTTAAGTTTTTTTTAATGGGAGACCCTAGTTGACAAGCTGCTTAATCAGCATAAAACCTAAGTTCTCCTGCCGTCTTTGATGAGAGAGGTGGAATAGCTGATTGTTGAAGGACTTGATTTATTTGCTTTGTTGAATACAAATATACTACATGAAGTTGCTGCAAATAGCAAGTATTTCTAATTTTTTCTGAAGCATTCTTGTCATATTTGTATGAAAACAATTTGAAAGGGTATTCATGGATGATGGCTGTGATGTTTAAATTTTGAGGAATCAGTCAATCATCCTCTCATCAACTTAGTCCTTAAACTATTAAAAACAACTAAAAGATCCTTAAACTATATTCACATCCTTCAATTTAGTCCCTCAGTTAACTTTTCTGTTAAGTGACCGTTAGTGATTCCTAAACTATTAAAATACTTCAATTTAGTGCTTAAACTATCTTAAAAAACAACAAAATATTCCCTAAACTATCATAAAAAACTACAAAATCATCCTTAACAACACAACTAGGATCACTTTTTCTTTTTAATTTTTTTAAACAAAAAGGCAAATTTGCAAACCTGTTTACCAATAGCACAACCATTCATAAACATGATTTTATGATTCCTAGCAAACATGTTTACCAATAGCACAACCACCTCTTGTCCAATAACATTTGCAGGCTTTGCAGAAGTGTGTCTTGGTTGTGACAATAACATTTGCAGGCTTTGCACAACCACCTCTGCTGACTTTTTTGATGATGTGTCATCGTTTTTGACAGATGGCGCTGATGAATAGGACAGGGAGATGCTGACTCAACTAAAAACAACTTAGAAAGACAAAAATGCCCTTATGTGTATTGGAAGATTCAAAAGGACCGTTTTGCCCTTCTTCTTCGTATTTCCCTATTCCTTCTTCAAATACGGTTTAGGGTTAAATCGATTTAGGGTTTTGTAAAATCGCGATTGTTAATCGGTTGCAGAACACGACGACGATTGTGAATTTGAGAACGAAGCGACGACGAAGGTTGATTACGAAGGCGAACACGACTCTGAAAACCAAAGTTGAAGACGAACACGACAGTTTTCTGGTGTAAGGTATGTTAATGTTCGAAAAATCAATTTGTTTTCTGCAATGTTCGAAAAATGAATTTGATATGGAAGTATTTGTTTATTCTGTTGTTTATATGGTTTTGTTTATGTGGGGGACCAAACACATGTGACCCAATTGATTAGTATTTTTTTTGTCTGGACCACATGAAAAATTTATTTTTTTATTGATTTTTCTTTTTCTTTTTGTACAGTTATGAGTTTGTCTGTTGCTTTTCATTATGGAGGACATTTTGTTAGAGATTGGATTATCTCTTACAAAGGGGGGGAGAAAACTGTATTCAAACGTTTAGATCCTGATAAGTGGACTTATTTTGAGATGACTAGTTTGGTTGAAGAAGACCTCAAAATTAGTAAGGGGTATAGGTTGTGGTGGATGCACGATGAAGATGTTAATTTTAGGCTTGTAAGGTTAGATGAAGATGCTTATGAAGTGAAGGACTATGTTGTTAGTAATAATTGTGTTGCGAACATATTTGTTGAGCATGATGTGGATGAAACAAGTGGGCTAGTAGATGTTCCTAACTATATTAATCCTAGTGTACGTAGTGGGTGAAAGTTCTCAGGTAGTGGATACAGGCAAGGGTAATTATTCTGATAATGAAAACGAGGATGGCATTGATGATAATGATGTTTATTCTGATAATGAAAATGAGGATGAAATTGTTGATGAAGAGACAATTAGTAGTAGTGATGATGACGATGTTAGGGGTGTGACTTTTGATGATAGTGAAGATGAGAGAGCTTTGGGACTTGAAGATGGATTTGAACATGTTGAAACAAGTACCCAAATGAATGTTACAAATTGTCTGTTAATTGAAGGAAAATCATGTGAACCTGACTGGGATATGGGCTATATTTTGATGTATGGCTAGACCTTATGGAATGTTCAAAAACAGTAATTTATGTATCAAATTTATGTGTTTTTAGTTTTCGGGTTCATTTATGTAACATTTTGGAACAATTTAGCACAAAACATATAACAACAAATTTGGAACAATCTCATTCATTCATTCATTTGTACTGCTAACAATACATTTCATCCATTCATTACAATACATTTCATTCATTCATTCATTTGGATCAATACAATACATTACAATTCATCCATCCATTCATGACACTACATTTCATTCATTACCATACATTACCATCCTTTCATTCATTTAGAACAATACATTACATCATTTTTTTCCATATAGTGCAACAAAGAACAACCAACTAATTATAAGAAATCCTTTTAGCAATCCCACTTTCTTCTTCTCATCATTCCATTTTGACTTCCATTTTGTCTTCACTTTCTCTTTTTCAACTTCACAATTGCACTTAGCTGTTGCTTTAGACTCAGCTTCTTTCACATCGTCAATCTCAGCTTCTTTCACAGGAGTAATTGACACATCAGTAGCACTAACCATGGGTCTTGAACCAGCAACTAAATCGTCATCCCAAACAAACAAATCACATGTCGTTTTTGGTCTCTACACATACACATAATTCATTATGTAATTCATTATCATACAGTAATATCATACATAATTAGAAATAAACATAAAACCAACTCACTTGCCAATATTTACATCTCCAAAATCTCCTCCCTTGGTTCTTTCGAGTGTTAGCAATATACATCACCATGGGCATGGGCTTGTTGCAATTACATAAAGGAAGCATTTGATTATGTGATAAAAATGAGCCTCCATATGAAACACTGAATTTTGTGGACGAGTTGCTTGAAGACATTTCACGAACAACAAAGAAGAAGAAGAAGATGGATTTGCAGAATGAACAACAAAGAAGAAGAAGAAGATGGATTTGTAGAAAACGAAGAAAAAGAAGAACACAAACAAGCAGAACGAAGAAGGGCAGAACGAACGAAGAAGAACACGAACAAGAAGAAGGGAAGAACACGCAAAAGATGGATTTGCCGAAATCACACAACCACTGCCTCCATTCCATTGTGATAAGCTCCAAAACCTAATTTAAACAAGGAAGAAGAAGAGTAAAACGGTCCTTTTGTATATTCCAACAGTCATGAAGGGAATTTTTGTCTTTCTAAGTTGTTTTTAATTGAGTCAGCATCTTCCTGTCCTATTCATCAACGCCACCTGTCAAAAACAATGACACATCATCAAAAAAGTCAGCAGAGGGACTATTTCTAAAGTAGACTGAAAGTGCTGTGGCAAATTGCAAGGATTTTGAAATGCAGGGACTGAAACTAAAATGACCGGAAAGTGCAGGGACTATTTGCATATTTAAGCCTTATTAATTTGGTTTAATAGTGATTGTAGTATCACTTGTTCCTTCAAATAAAGAATGGTCATAGTACTATAATCCCTTTGAATTAAAATTGGTCTTAGTACCATATTAAAATGGCCCCGGTGTCATTATTATTGATTGATATTGTAGTATCAATACAGATGGTATCGTAGTACCACTGAGTCATAGATTGATATCGTAGTATAAATTTGAGTGGTATCATAGTCCCATTCAAGAAGGTGTATTCTTTGACCGATTTCTATCGCAGTAGCAAATTGCTATTCAGTTGTAACTGAGTTGTTTTATCATGGGGACTTCATGGTTGATCGTCTGCTTGCACAGTTTTGGGCAGTGCCGCAAAACGTCTTAAAGAGAACGACCTAGTCCGCGATTCAAGCCAGTAATCTCTTCGGTAGCTGAAAAATTATTTTTAACCATATTTTAACTCAGGTAACAACAGTTTGTTATTATAAAAGATATGACGTAGAAATTTGCTTTTCTTATAGAGTCATATAACTAAGAATATGAATCAAATTGATAAAGAGAGTGAAAAGCATAGGAGAGTATTCTCCATATAATTAAATTTCGAGAGAGAATCTCCGTATAAAAATATATCTCACCAAACTCTGCAATATAAAGTTTTAGTTTACTCCAAAATACTAACTGTGAGAGGTGTTTGAAATATATAGTTGAAAAAAGACTATTAAATTGTAATGTTGTTGTGGAGGCTACCACACCAGAATTGTGAATGCATACTATAATTTAAAACCATGAGTAAAACTTTAACTATTTAGAGAAAAAGTTCTAATTAACTAACATAACTAATATCACCAACATGGTTAAAAAAAAAAAACTAATATCACCAACAAATATTTTGAGTTTTTCTTCGAGTGTTAATTTTGTGACAGTACTTTCTTCTCAAGTTCTAGTAGTACACTGTCCGTAAAAAAAAAATCATATTATCATATATGGCACACAAAAAGAAGAATTTTTTTTTTGGTGAACTCACATGTTGTTTCTTGGCAGGAGTTCCTTTTGTGAAGGATAGTCCAAAAAAATTCTATTGTGAAGGATAGATTAAGAATTGTGTACCTTTGATCTATTTGAACTGAGAGAGGTTGCTTGTTTGGTACGACAAAATTGAGAGTAGACTATATCATGGTTCAATGACTAGGGCCCGTTTAGATTAGCCTATTTTATTCCGTTAAGTCAGCTTATTTATCTCTCATAGGTGAGGTTCAGGGAATGACAGTTCGACCGTTAGCTCATATTAGGGCTCTCGCTAGTCTTTGGAAGTCTTGGGCGCCTCTTAAGGTGGTCGTGTTTTCCTAGCAGCTTCTTTAGGATAGGATCCCATCTCGTCAGAATCTCCTTAGGTGCTCTTTGTGGTTTATGTGGGGAGTCGTCCGTCCATCTTTTTATCTCTTGTCTCGTGGTGTCTTCGGCTTGGTATAGTGTGTCCTATTGGTTAGGTTGGGAGTATGTGTCTCCGAGGGACCTATTGGGTCATTTTGGACTTTTGTGGGGATGGGGGTTGATAGGAGATCTAGGAGTATTTTTTCTTTGGTTTGACATGATGTTGTGTGGTCCATTTGGAAGTCTCGCAACAATGTGATTTTTTCTGGGAAGCCCTTCTCGGTGGTCGATCTGGTGGATCGGGCTAAACACTCCTCTTGAATTTGGTTCTCTAGTAAGACCCTGGGTCACCCTTGCTCCTTATATGAGTGGGGGGTGGAACCCTCCCTGTGCTGGATTAGATAGAGGGGGTGGATACAGATTTCCTGTCAGGCTCTGTTTTGGGTTGATTCGACTATTTCTCCCTGTCTTTCTGTTCGAGTTTGGACCTTCATTCAGACCAGGTGGAGTGCATCTTGGTGCTTTTTCGTGGTGTGCGGTTGTTTTTGGTGTGTTTGCCTTAGTTGCTTGGGTTTGCTTTATTGTTTATTTTCTCCTCTATTTTTTCTTTTTGCCTATTTTAGGAGTATTTCTTATACTCTGTTTTTGTTTTCTGTATCGGACTGAAATTTCATTTCTTCTTGTTATATTTGTATACGTTGTTTTGCCATTAAAAAAAAACTATTTTATAAGTTCATACTAGTGAAAATTGTGTTTTCATAAGCTATTTTATCATAAACTACCTTGACAAAATTATAATAATACATAAAAATTGCATAAGCTGTTTGCATAAGCTCAAAAATAAATTAATCCAAACTGATCTTAAATAATTAAACCTTTTATAGGGCATATGTCTTACTAGGCTTAACAAAATAAATTAACCACCGAGGTCCATTCAAAAATAAAAGTTTAACAAAATAATTTTAAATTTTCTTTTAGATAAAGTGATAATAATCAGCAGAACCTAAAACTCATATTCACATTCAGATGAAAACGTTCGACCAAACAAATTTATCGATATTTATTGGATAAATAATTGATTATGTAATCTATAATCGACTAATAAAATAATTAATCTAACATGAATTTATTCTCTAATTATTTTTCAATTAGTTTATAATGCACTTCAAGTTTAGAGGTAGCAAAAACAAAAAATCAAGTTTAGAGCTAGCGAAAAAAAAGTTTAGTATAGTTAAACAATTTTAAAAATTAACGGTGACTAAATCCGCATACTTAAAATTTTTGTAGGGACTAGACTAAAACATGTCACTTTTTTTATCATAAGGACTAAAAATAAAATTTGGTAATTTAACCCTAAAATTTAAATTTTCATGGAACGGGTTTCATGAGAGCTAATTTGGAAAATACAAGTATATCTTTTATTTGTTTGACACAATTAATGACACTACACTTTTTTCTAATGGCAAAATATTATATATTAAAAGAAAGAAGAAATTTGGGTTACAATAGATCCAAAGAGGGAGGCGGTACAAGAAGTGCTAAGAAGCCCAAAGAAAAAAGATACAAGACTACACGAGGGAATGAACAGGAAGATCGACAGACGAAGTGAGCAAGAATAAGGCCCATAATCCTCAAAATCCTTCAAGATTTAGATTCACCACGACACAAATCTCTAACGGCTCTAACACAAAAAAGGTTGCATAGAGTAGGAATGGCCAGGGTTTTTCGCCACATACCACTTTCAGAAAATAAGTTTCATCCTATCAACTAGATATTCAACAGATGACTTTCCTCCAACAAAGATTAAGTTGTTCTAGGAAATCCAGATCGACCAAATAACAACATGCAAAATTAACAATCACCCAAGGTGTGCACTCCTACCCACTCCCAACCCAAGGCAAAGCTTGAATAGACCTAATTAAACCCCCCTCGGCAAAACAAACTCAACTCCTAACCACCTAAAAATAGAGTATTAGACCGACGAAGCCAAGTCAGACCTACACCTTAGGAACAGATGCTCAGCCGACTCAGCTATAATCCGACAGAAAACACATAAATCTTAAGAGGATCTCTAATAACATGACGCGAGAATTATTACCGTTAACTACGCTTAGATATGATTTTGCATAGATGTTGATGGTATATTAAGAGTATTTGACAGCAGTGTTCTTGGTCTGCATGATGAAATTTTTATTTTTGGATATGTTGACATTTGGTAGCGTCTAATGTTCGTTGGTTGGAATGATGGTGAAAGTCACGAAGTTCACAATGATGGTGAAGAAAAGAGAGAAAATAATGCTCATATTAGAGAAGAAAATGTATCTGTTTATTGAATTCTGTAATAATGATCATGAATCAGTTACAAGAAACTTATATAAGAGCTTGATCTTCTAACTAACTCTAACTGCAAAAGTAATAGACTAACTAACTAATAAGGAACTTAGCTAGCCTATGGTAAGCACATGATAACAACAATACACTAGCTTACTTCCTACACAAGTAAACTACACCAGCTGTATTAGTTTCAACAGAAAGACTATACTCTTAGTCTCAGATTAATCGATTTGGTTTAGCAGATATTCCATTCAAGATAAACTACCTATACATGGAATTGGCGCAGACAAAAATAGTTACTAAGTAATGGTAGGAAACGTTTATTATACCGGCAAGTACATGAGATCTAACATAGTAATTGCAGGAATTGGATCTAAATAATTATAATTACTAGTAATGTATACCGTAAACTTAAGCTTATCCAATTTCTATGATTAAAATTAAAATTACACTTTAACCGCCCCTCTATCACTTTGGGATTTGACGATTGTCGAGGCTTATATTTATTTTGTATCTCAAAATCGTTAAAATTGTACTATTTCATAAAGATTTCAGTGTATTTCACACTTCAGCTCAAATCTGCTAACATTCAGGAACAAATAAGATTAAAAGAACCAAAACGGTAATTTCACATTTTATCAAAATACGTAATCCAAGAAAAAAAACAAACAGCTCCAACATTATATACACGAGGAAGCTGAATTCATAAACAGAAAATGAAATAACTAAAAATTGAAGAATAAGAATCAGAACTTGTTGAAAGCAGATTGAAATGTGCTCTTAATCTCCCTCAAACAGTCCACAAACACAAATGTGTCATTTTTCTCTTTTCCATCAATCAATTCTTTACCCTTTATCATTGCAGAACTGATCATCAATATGTCTACAAGACTGAGCTTGGAAGCTACACTTTTATCTTTCATAACTTTCTTCATATCATAAAGATAATCATCCAAAGCATTCACGGCTCTAACCTTCTTCACATGCTTCATGTCTTCTGACTTGAAATGCTCAGCTTCTTTTGTCATTCTCTCAATCTCTTCGCGTGACAGTCTCCCCTTTTCATTCGTTATTGTAATAACTTTCTTGTTACCACTTGTTTCTTCCTCAGCAGAGACATATAATATACCATCAGCATCTATAGTGAAGCAGACCTGGATAGGAAGTCCACGAGGTGCACGACGAACAGGCATATCAAACAAACCAAGCAGGTTGTTCTCACTCGCAATCATTCTCTCACCCTCATAAACCAGAATTTCGACAGAAGATTGGTCATCTTCAATTGTAATATACTCTATTGTTTTCTTAACAGGAATGAAGGTGTTTCTAGGAATCACCACATCCATGACATCTCCTCTTATCTTCATACCAAGTGACAAAGGGGTAACATCTTGCAGCACCAAGTTTGGAACATTCTTATAATTAACGCCTTCACTCAGCAAAGCAGCCTGAACTGCTGCTCCATAAGCAACAGCCTCATCCGGGTTGATGCTACTATAAAGATCCTTGCCTTCAAAAAATTCCTGCAAAAGCTGCTGCACTTTAGGAATCCTAGAAGATCCACCAACAAGTACAACATCATCTATACTACGTTTGTCCATCTTAGCATCACTAAAACAACTCTTAACAGTCTCCAAACACTTTTCAAAGAAATCCATGTTGAGTTGCTCAAACTTGGCCCGAGTGACTAACAAATAGAAGTCAATTCCCTCGTATATAGCATCTATGTCAATTATTGCCTCAGTGACAAATGAAAGTGTCCTTTTAGCCCTTTCGCAAGCAGTTCTCAATCTCCTTAGTGCCTTCGGGTTCCCACTAATATCCACTTTATTTTTCTTCTTGAATTCCTTCACTAAATAACTCACCATTCTGTTATCAAAGTCCTCTCCTCCTAGGTGAGTATCTCCGGCTGTGGCTTTTACAATGAAGTTATCATTTATAAGTGTGAGAAGAGACACATCGAAAGTTCCCCCACCAAGATCAAATATGAACACATTTCTTTTTCCAACATGATCTGCTCTTTTCTGAAGGCCGTATGCAAGGGCAGCTGCAGTTGGTTCATTGATTATCCTCATTACATTGAGGCCAGCAATGGCACCCGCATCTTTTGTGGCTTTTCGCTGAGAATCATTGAAATAAGCAGGCACGGTAACTACTGCATTCTTCACAGGTAACTCCAAAAATTTCTCTGCAATCTCGCGCATCTTTGTCAGAACCATAGATGAGATTTCTTCGGCACAAAATCGCTTTTCAGCACCCTTATACTTGACAATGATTTCGGGTTTGTCATCAGTACCAGCAACAACCTTAAACGGCCACAACAGTATGTCATTCTGAATAACAGAATCACTATATTTCCTTCCAATCAACCTCTTTGCGTCTGCAACAATAAAAGTTTAATTAAGTTGTTCTCTTCCTAGACATTGCGGCTCGACGAGCAATGACTTAAGACATAATTTGTGAAAGCATGCAGGAAGATAAAAGGATAAATTACCAAAGACAGTGTTGGTTGGATTAGAGGCAGCTTGAATTTTAGCAGCATCACCAATCAACCTCTGATCATCAGTGAAAGCAACAAAAGAAGGAGTGGTTCTGTTTCCTTGTTCATTATGGATAATCTCAGCGCGATTGTTTTGGCTCTGCCAAACTGCTACACATGAATAGGTTGTTCCAAGGTCGATTCCAATGGCTGGACCCTTGAATTTCTTGGCCATTTTCTTTCAAGTGAATTCCTGTTGTGAAGAATAGTTCAAAACAAATCCTCGGTGACTACCATATATTAGCATTCTAATACTCGGTGTTGAAAGTTGTTATTTCACTTTTCAAATTCATTGAATAAGAGATGAATCCGATTATATTAAAGATCAAATATAGTAGTTATTTAATGAATCTAAAATGAAAATATTTGCTTTTAATAAAGTGTTAGATGGAGTACATATTAAGCTAGATTATGAATGTGTACCTTTGCTCTCTATGAATTGTGAGAGGTAACTTGTTACTCAGAGAGAGAGAGAGAGGGAGAGAGAGTAGACTAGTTATGATATTTTCAACATTGTTAACCTTTGAGTAGAGAACATCTCGTTGGGCTTAATAATAAGGCAACTGATATGGATACAATTATGGGAAAGAGGTTCTGCTTATTAGGATTAATTAGTTAGCTAGGTTGATTAGGATTTACTGTATTATTTTATTTAATTTTAATAAGTTTTTTTTTTTGACGAAATTTAATTTTAATAAGTTAGAATAATAGAATATTTAAATTTGAATTTTTGTATTGTTAGGAGAAGATTTAGAGTTAAAACAAATTTTATCTATTAAATAGGATCGATACTAGTTAGAATGTTACCAAAAAATTTTAAGTAGCTTTTGTTGACCTTGTTCAAAGTAGATTGAAATGTGATCTCAAGCTCTTTCAGAAAGTCCACAAACACAAATTGCAGAGTTGATCTTCATTTTGTCTATTGAGGTAAGCATGGAACTAACACTATCATCCAAAGCATTCATTGCTTTATGCTTCATGTCTTCTGCTTTGAAGAACTCGGCTTCTTGAATCATTCTCTGCACATCATTGGTTGATAGCTTTCCCTCTTCATTTGTTATTGTAATTTCTTGCTTATTTCCACCAGTTTCTTCCTTCGCAGAGACATTTAAAATTCCGTCAAGATCTACAGGTAAAGTTACTTTAACAGGAATATGTCCTCGAGGAGCTGGAGGAACTGTGAAATTAAACAAACCCAACAAGTTGTTTTTAGTAGCTTTCAATCTCTCACCCCTCGTATACCTTAAACGAGATAGTGGTTATTTTATCTTCAGTTGTAACATATTCTTTTTCGTATGAAACTTTTTCTTGTACTTTTTTCGTTTTTATTTTATATAATATTTGCCATTAAAAAAAAAAAATAGTAATGTATACAGTAAACTTGAGCTTAACCGAATTCTATGATTAAAATTACACCTTAATCGCCCCTCTCTCACTTTGAGATTTGAAGATTGTCGGGGATTATACTTATTTTGAATCTCAATATCTTTATTGTATTTCATACTTGAGATCAATTCTGCTAACATTCAGGAACAAATAAGATTAAAAGAACCAAAACCGAAATTTCACATTTAATAAAAATAAGTAATCCAAGAAACAAAACAAACAGCTCCAACATTATATACACGAGGAAGCTGAATTCATAAACAGAAAATGAAATAACTAAAATTTGAAGAATAAGAATCAGAACTTTTTCAAAGCAGATTCAAATGTGCTCTTAAGCTCCCTCAGACAGTCCTCAAACACAAATGTGTCATTTTTCTCTTTTCCATCAATCAATTCTTTTGCCTTTATCATTGCAGAATTGATCATCAATATGTCTACAAGAGTGAGCATGGAAGCTACACTTTTATCCTCCATAGCTATCTTCATGCAATAAAGATAATTATCCAAAGCATTCACGACTCTAACCTTCTCCACGTGCTTCATGTCTTCAGACTTGAAGTCCACAGCTTGTTTAATCATTCTCTCAATTTCTTCGCATGACAATCTTCCATTTGCATTAGTTATTGTAATATCTTTCTTGTAACCACTGCTTTTTTCCTCAGCAGAGACATTTAATATACCATCAGCATCAATAGTAAAGCATACCTGCAAAGGAAGTCCATGAGGTGCACAACGAACAGGCAGATTAAACAGACCAAGACGGTTGTTCTGACTCGCAATCTTTCTCTCACCCTCATAAACATTAATTGGGACAGAATATTGGTAATCATAAGCTGTAACATACGGTTTTGTCTTCTTAACAGGAATGGAGGTGTTTCTAGGAATCACCACACTCATGACATCTCCTACTAACTCCGTACCAAGTGATAAAGGGGTAACATCTTGCAGCACCAAGTTTGGAACATTTTTAGCGTCTTCACTGAGCAAAGCTGCCTGAACAGCTGCACCATAAACAACAGCTTCATCCGGGTTGATGCTACTGTACAGATCCTTCCCTTCAAAAAATTCCTGCAATAGCTGCTGCACTTTGGGAATCCTAGAAGATCCACCGACAAGTACAACATCATCTACACGACTTTTGTCCATCTTAGCATCACTAAAACAACTCTTAACAGTCTCCAAGCATTTCTTAAAGAGATCAATGTTCAGTTGTTCAAACTTGGCCCGAGTGAATAACAAATGAAAGTCAATTCCCTTGTATATAGAATCTATGTCAATTATTGCCTCAGTGTTAAATGAAAGTGTCCTTTTAGCCCTCTCGCAAGCAGTTCTCAACCTCCTTAGTGCCTTCGGGTTCCCACTAATATCCACTTTATTTTTTCTCTTGAACTCCTTCACTAAATGACTCACCATTCTGTTATCAAAGTCCTCTCCTCCAAGGTGAGTATCTCCGGCAGTGGCTTTTACATCAAAGCTATCATTGTTAAGTGTGAGAAGAGACACATCAAATGTTCCACCGCCAAGATCAAATATGAACACGTTTCGTTTTCCAACATGATCTGCTCTTTTTTGAAGGCCATATGCAAGGGCAGCTGCAGTTGGTTCATTGATTATCCGCATTACATTGAGGCCAGCAATGGCACCAGCATCTTTTGTGGCTTTTCGCTGAGAATCATTGAAATAAGCAGGCACGGTAACAACTGCATTCTTGACAGGTGACTCCAAAAACTTCTCTGCAATCTCGCGCATCTTTGTGAGGACCATAGATGAGATTTCCTCAACACAAAAACACTTTTCACCACCCTTATACTTGACAATGATTTCGGGTTTGTCATCAGTACCGGCAACAACCTTGAACGGCCATAACTTTATGTCATTTCTAACAACAGAATCACTAAATTTCCTTCCAATCAACCTCTTTGCATCTGCAACAATAAAAGTTTATTTTGTTCTCATGAATCACTAAAAACATAATCTGTGAAAGATAAAAGGATAAATTACCAAAAACAGTGTTGGTTGGATTATAGGCAGCTTGAATTTTTGCAGCATCACCAATCAACCTCTGATCATCGGTAAAAGCAACAAAAGAAGGAGTGATTTTGTTTCCTTGTTCATTGTGGATAATCTCTGCACGATTGTTTTGGCTCTGCCAAACTGCTACACATGAATAGGTTGTTCCAAGGTCAATTCCAATGGTTGGACCCTTGAATTTCTTGGCCATTCTCTATCAAGGAGAATCGTTAAGTGAATTCCTGTTGTGAAGAATAGTTCAAAACAAATCCTCAGTGACTACCATAAATTAGCATTCTAAATTCTTTATTTTAGTATTGAAAGTTTTGTTATTCTGTTGTTTACCAAATAATAATTATTGTACTCCGTTTTTGTGGCCTTAACTATAATCGAATTTGCACTTTCCAAATTTATTGAATAACCGATGAATATGGTCTACCTTAAATATCAGTTATTGCAGTTGTTTGATGAATCTAAAATTTGCTTATAATAAAGTGACAGATGGAGTACATATTATAGCATGTATATTTATATATTAAGAGATTAAGAATGTATACCTAACTGAATTGTGAGAGGTAACTTGTTAGTGAGTGAGAAATAACTGAGAGTAGAAATAACTGAGAGTAGATTGCTTTATGGTTAACCATTGAGTACAGAACATCTCGTTGGGCTTAATAGAACCTAATAAGGCAACTGATACAATTGTGGGAAAGGTTCTGCTTATTAGGATTAGTTAGTTAGGTTGAGTAGGATTTATTATTTTATTTATTTTTAACGGTGAACATTCTGATACATATCTTATTTGGATATGTATCGGGTACACCACTGAGGTGGACATGGACAATTCTATTTGTTAACCTATCAAAATTGTACACATCAACGATGTACCGTTACACATTTAAATAAGATGTGTACCAAAAAATTTACCCATTTTAATAGGTTAGCATAATAGAACATTTAAATTTTAATATTGTTAGGTGGTCATGGAACTTAATAAAAAAACATGCAAAGCATGCTACTAAGTAAAAGTCATGCACACATAATTTTCAATTTTGAAAGGTTAATCATTAATACAATTTCAGTCTCAGTTTCAAATCCGCAACACTCAGGAACTAATATGATTGAAACAAAACATGCCAAAAAAGTTCAAATTTGATCAAAATACATAATCCAAAAAATACTATTAAACATGAATAAGCTGAAATTCATAAACAGGAATGAAATAACTAAAAACTATGATTAATCAGAATCACTATCCTCATCGAAGTAGCTTTTGTTGACCTTGTTCAAAGTGGATTCAAATGTGCTCTCAAGCTCTTTCAGAAAGTCCACAAACACAAATGCATCTTGGTTCTGTTTTCCTTCAATCAAATGCTTTCCCTTTATCATTGCAGAGTTGATCTTCATTTTATCTATTGAGGTAAGCATGGAAGCAACACTATCATCCTTCATTACTTTCCTCATGTTGTAAAGATAATCATCCAAAGCATTCATTGCTTTAACCTTATTCATATGCTTCATGTCTTCAGCTTTGAAAAACTCGGCTTCTTGAATCATTCTCTGAACATCATCAGATGATAGCCTTCCCTCTTCATTTGTTATTGTAATTTCTTGCTTATTCCCACGAGTTTCTTCCTTAGCAGAGACGTTTAAAATGCCATCGAGATCTATAGAAAAAGTTACTTTGACAGGAATATGGCCCTTAGGAGCAGGAGGAACTGCAAAATTAAACAAACCCAACAAGTTGTTCTCACTGGCTTTCAATCTCTCACCTTCATAAACCTTAAATGAGATAGTGGATTGGTCATCTTCGACAGTAAAATAATCATTTGTTTTCTTGACAGGAATGGAAGTGTTTCTAGGAATCTCTACATTCATAACATCTCCTTTTGTTAATATACCTAGAGACAACGGGGTAACATCTCGCAAAACCAAGTTTAGAGAATCCATAGTGCCTTCGCTCAGCAATGCAGCTTGAACAGCTGCACCATAAGCAACAGCCTCATCAGGATTGATGCTAGCACAAAGTTCCTTCGACTTGAAAAACTCTTGCAACAGCTGTTGAACTTTGGGAATCCTAGATGAACCACCAACAAGGACAACATCATCCACACTACTCTTATCAATCTTAGAATCAATCAGACAACTTTCGACAGTCTCCAAACACTTTTTAAAGAGGTCCACATTGAGTTGCTCAAACTTGGCCCTTGTGATTGATGAATGGAAATCAATACCTTCATATATCGCATCTATCTCAACTGTGGCTTCAGTATCAAATGACAGTGTCCGTTTTGCCCTCTCGCATGCCGTTCTTAACCTTCTCAGAGCCCTAGGGTTCCTACTCATGTCCTTCTGATGCTTCGTCTTGAACTCCATAACAAAGTGGTTCACCATTCTATTATCAAAGTCTTCACCTCCAAGGTGAGTGTCTCCGGCAGTGGCCTTGACATCAAAGACATTATTCTTAATTGTGAGGAGCGACACATCAAAAGTTCCACCACCAAGATCAAATATGAAAATATTTCTTTCATCAGCACAATCAGCTCTCTTTTGAAGGCCATAAGCAAGAGCAGCAGCAGTAGGTTCATTGATTATCCGCATCACATTGAGGCCAGCAATGAGACCAGCATCTTTGGTGGCTTTTCGCTGAGAATCATTGAAATAAGCAGGCACAGTAACAACCGCATTCTTGACAGGTAACCCCAAAAACTTCTCTGCAATCTCACGCATCTTTGTGAGAACCATAGATGATATTTCCTCAGCACAAAAGCGCTTTTCCTCACCCTTATACTTAACAAGGATCTGAGGTTTGTCATCAGTACCAACAACAACCTTAAACGGCCACAACTTTATATCATTCTGAATGACAGAATCACTATATTTCCTTCCAATCAACCTCTTTGCATCTGCAATTAATATAAATTTTATTGTTCTCATTTTATCATAGATAAAAACATAATAATAACTATAAATTGCTAATAAATAAATCAAGCAGAAAGATAAAAAGAAAAATCACCAAAGACAGTGTTAGCAGGATTAGAAGCAGCTTGATTCTTAGCAGCATCACCAATCAATCTCTGATCATCAGTAAAAGCAACAAAAGAAGGAGTGGTTCTGTTTCCTTGTTCATTGTGAATAATCTCTGCACGATTGTTTTGGCTCTGCCAAACTGCTACACATGAATATGTTGTTCCGAGGTCAATTCCAATGGCTGGACCGTTGAATTTTTTTGACATTTTTTTTCAAGTAGTTGAAAACTGTTTTTGAGTGTGTAAAAGAAAGAGAGATATTCTAGCAATGTTGAAATTTTCGGTTTGGTTAGATTTTATGCATTTGGAGTATTAAAGCTTTACTGTAACTTGATTCATTCCATAAAGTGAAATTAATTTAGTGACTTTTCGGTACTCTCTTCTTGGTATCATGCGCATAATGTCATAATTGGCACAGAGAACGAAAAATAATCCATGTTACATGGATACACAACTATTTGGCTTCTTGGTAGTAGTAGAATCGTTAAGTGATTTCCTCTTTGTGAAGAACGTTTAAAAAAAAAAAAACTTCTAGTGGAAAATTTGAGAATGATCGTTTTAACTTTAATTTTATATTGGGGTGGGATGGGTATTAAATGGTTAAGTTGAGAGTTGGACGTCCGAGGCTCGAGTATTGTCAAGAAGTAAAACTAAGAGCATCTTCAATGGTGATACCACTTTAGGTATCATACATTACTAATAGGTGGTCCCTATAATGCCATGTAATATTTATGTAACTCATACATATTTTGCTTCAATTGTGATACCACTTTTGGAGTATCATACATTAATAACAAATGGTTACTTCTATGTATAATTTTGTATTTTGTCTGAATAAAAAAAATTATTTAATTTAATAAATACGTAGATATATAAATTAATAATTAAATATAATGAGAAATACATGACAATAAATAAGAAATGGTGAAAAATGCATAAAATGATGGAAAATATATAATGAAAAATATAATAATTAATTTTGATTATTCTCTTGTCTGAAACGCTCCCAAATGTGTTCCACGAGATCTATTTGAAGTTGTCGGTGATTTGTTTTTTCACGAATATGTATAACATATAGAAATTGTGTAATATATAGAATAATATGAAATATAATCAAATTAATGTTAGTAAAAAAAAGGCAAAACGAAGATCAAGAAGTCATTGAATGTCAAATGGTAATGTTTTGACATATGTAAAAACTATTAAATTGGATTTATATACATTAAATTGATGATACGGTACCTTATTTAAGGTACCGGTATCATCAAATTTGATACTCTCTATGTCACGTCATAGAACTCCAATGATAAAAAAAATAAGGTACCGTATCATTAGCCTATGAAACTCTGTTAGATACCCTTATTGGAGATGCTCTAACATAATATTGTAATACACTAACAACTAACAATTTGTCATTTAAAAAAATTGAGGTAGGAGCAGTAATCATAATTAGGGGTGTTCACGGTTCAATTTGATCAGCTTTAAGGAAATAACTCATCCAATTCTATAAGTTAAAATTTCTCACGCAGTTCGGTTTCATTTTTGAATGGCTAATTAAAAAAATTGATCTTTTGTGCGGTTTAATTTGGATCGATTTTTAGATATTCAAATTACAGATTGTAATTTTTTAATTCAAATTTAATATTATAAAGATACGGTGAAATTAATAATATGCTTGATGTAAAATGTAAATATAATATATTAAAAATTAATAAATAGTAAAAATAAATTGATTAAATTAAGCTTATAAGTATTATTAAAAAAATTAAAATCAACAAATATAATGTTAATGCAATATATCATAAAAACAAGTTAATTAAGTATTAAAAAATATGTATGCGGAACTTCAAAGATTTGGTCTAGTGGTAAAAAGACAGGTCTTGAATCCAAGAGGTCCCGGGTTTGAGCCCCAGTGGTGTCTTTGGAGGGAGTAAAAGTCATAAGGTTTTCCTCCCCTTGGACTGGGGCGCCATCCTCTCACCCTAAATTTTCGATTTTTTTGGATCCATTTACAATTTTATATTCAGAGTTTCTTCTTTTCTTTCTTGCATTTAGAATTCAATTTCCATTCCTTTTTCTATAATTCTCTCAACTCTGCTCTATTCATTGATCCGACCTACAGTACGTTGTTCATGCCAACCAAAATATGCCACAAAAAATGACTGACAAAGTCCTTGCCGTGGAATTATATTAACTGGAATTTAGGCGCGGAAGGAAGCATTGTTGGGAGAGATTAATAGCTTGCCTGATGACTAGCCCAGCTTGTAGGCAACAACCATACTGAACAGAAATAAGAAGGTTGAGCTTCAATTATTTGATGGCAACGATCCATTAGGCAAGGCATAGATTACGCGTGCAGAATCATATTTTGAACTATAGCAATCCAAATAGATTAATGTTCAACTAACAAAGCTCAGCTTGGAAGATCAGACATTCATTGGTTTAATTTCAGGAAGGACTCAACATAGTTGTTTACTTTTGATAATTTGAAAAGGTGGATGTTTGGATATATTATGCGTGCAGAAACTTATTTCAAACGTATATTTGAAGAGAGTGTAAATGAACTAACAAAGATCGCCATTCATCGGGTTTAATCTGTGGTAGGACTTGACAGAGTTTTTCACTCGGGATAAATTGAGGAGCTTGATTTGATAATCCATTCAAAGTATGATTCTAACAAATCATGGGCCATTTAAATTTGTTGTATTCAAACTTCAAATGTAAATCGTTCATACAACAAATTAAAAGAAACAAGATCAAATTATCAAAGAAGCAAAACAAACAGTTCCAACAGTAATGAAATTCATAAACAGAAATGAAATAAAACAAATGGGCCCTATATCAATCAGAATCACTTTCCTCGTCAGAGTAACCTTTGTTGCTCTTCCTCAAAGCAGATCCAAAAATGCTTTCAAGCTCTTTCAGAAAGTCCACAAACACAAATGTTTCTTGATGCTCTTTGTCATCAATCAAATTCTTTCCTTTAATCATGGCAGCATTGATTTTCATTTTATCTGTTGAGCTAAGCATGGAAGCAACACTACCATCTTTCATAACCTTCCTCATGTTATAGAGGTAATCATCCAAAACATTCATGGCTTTAACTTTCTTCTTGAACTTAATGTCTTCTTCTTTGAATTTTTCAGCTTCTTGAACCATTCTTTCAATTTCTTCAGTTGATAGTCTACCATTTTCTTTTGTAATCGTAATATCTTTCTTACTGCCGCTAGTTTCTTCCTCTGCAGAGACGGTTAATATTCCATCGGCATCTATAGCAAAACAAACTTGGATAGGAAGGTGGCGTGGCGCAAGAGGAATTTGGAGTTCAAATAAACCAAGCAAGTTGTTCTCGGTTGCAACCATTCTCTCACCCTCGTAGACATCGATCGAGACACCAGGTTGGTCATCTTCACATGTGTGGTATACTTTTTTCATCTTCACAGGAATGGTAGAATTTCTAGGAATCAATACACTCATGATATCGTCTTTTAACGATATACCAAGTGACAGCGGTGTAACATCTCGCAACACTAGGTTTGGAAAAGACTTTATACCTTTACCTAACAATGCAGCTTGCACTGCCGCACCATACGCGACAGCTTCATCCGGGTTGATACTCATACATAACTCCTTTCCGTTGAAAAAGTCTTGTAATAGCTGCTGCACTTTTGGAATCCGAGAAGAACCACCAACAAGTTTCTTATCCAATTTAGCATCGGTAAGGCAACTTTGAACCGTCTCCATACACTTTTCAAAGAGTTCGTTGTTGAGTTGCTCAAACTTAGCACGAGTGCTTGATGAACAAAAATCATTACCCTCAAATAAAGCATCAATATCAATTGTAACCTCTGTGTCAAATGAAAGAGTCCTCTTTGCCCTCTCACACGCAGTCCTTAACCTCCTAATAGCCCTCAAGTTCCCACTAATATCCTTCTTATGCTTCCTCTTGAACTCTTTAACGAAATGATTTACCATTCTCTGATCAAAGTCCTCTCCTCCAAGGTGAGTGTCTCCTGCAGTAGCCTTAACATCAAATTCATTATTCTTTATCGACAAAAGAGACACATCGAAAGTTCCACCGCCAAGATCAAAGATGAAAATATTTCTACTTTCAGCACAATTTGCTCTCTTTTGTAGACCATATGCTAGAGCAGCAGCAGTAGGTTCATTGATTATCCGTAGGACATTGAGTCCAGCAATGGTACCAGCATCTTTAGTAGCTTTTCGCTGAGAATCATTGAAATAAGCAGGCACAGTAATCACCGCATCTTTAACCTTTGACTCCAAAAATTTATCTGCTATCTCCTTCATTTTCATGAGAATCATAGATGAAATTTCCTCTGGAGCTAAACACTTTTCCTCATTCTTAAACTTAACAACTATAACCGGGTTGTCGTCATTGCCATCAACAACCTTAAAGGGCCACAACTGAATATCATTTTGAATAGCAGAATCGCTAAATTTCCTTCCAATCAACCTCTTTGCATCTGCAGAATTAAATAACTTGTGTTTAATAAAAAAAACACTGCAGATACTGTAACAATAGTATCTATCTAGATTATAAATAAATTTATAAACCATGAAGGAAAGAAAAAAGATAAATGAATTACCAAAGACAGTGTTTGTTGGATTTGAAGCGGCTTGATTCTTGGCAGCATCACCAACCAATCTTTGTGAGTCAGTAAAAGCAACAAAAGAAGGTGTAGTGTTGTTTCCTTGATCATTGTGAATGATTTCAGCTCTATTGTTTTGCTCATTCCATACAGCAACACATGAATAGGTTGTGCCAAGATCAATTCCAATAGCAGGTCCTTCATATTTCTTGGCCATTTTTTTTTTTGAAGTGAAAGAATAGTTTTTCAACTGTTATTGTTCCAATAGATACTGAAGTGTACAATACATTGATGCTTCGTATGGAAATTTGATATTTGAAAGAAAGAGAAACAACCGTTCAAGTTCAAATAGCTAGATGTGTACATTAAGTTTCTTTCATTATGGAAAAAAGTGAAGATTTTATTATACTATGATGCACTCACGACTCTTTGTTTCATTGGTAGGAGTAATAGGAAATTCGCTATTTAGTAAGAATTATTTTAGAGAAGAAATGCAAGAATAACACATTGCATTATTTTATAGGATGATGTAATTTTAATCTCCTTTTTTAGTGGAAATCATGGAGGGTAGTTGATATAAACAAGGGTGGAGATTTATTCTTGCAATTCTTCTCCATAGATTTTCTTACTAAATAGCATTTTTCAATAGGAAAATGTTAAACAGTGCCCGGGGCACGGGGCACTTGTTAAATTTATTAATAAGGAAATTTCATATCGAAAGTTGTGCAATCAACACCTCGAAATTGTGAAAAGTTATTTTATCGACACAAATTTTATTTTTTATTTCCTTTTATAGTATGCTTAACAAGTGCCCGGAGGCACTATTTAGCATGACCCGGAGTAATAATTGAACAGTTAATAATGCATTTCGATTAAAAATAAGATGTTGATGGCGATTGCTCTCGTATACTCTTTAAGGATTTCGATTAAATAAATTATTTATTTAAAAAGTTAAACATTTCAATTTTCAATATATTAACTTTATAATTTTTCATAAAATTTTTTTTTAACTAAAAATAGGTATTCATTCATTCAAATTGAAAATACATAGATCATTATAAATTTAACATTGCTAAAAAATGAAAAAGATGAATCTACAAACAAACTTGCAACGTCTAGGTTAATTCTCCCTCCCTACCACAATATATGTCACTTTGACATTTTTACACATATTAAGAAATATAATCATTGTTGTATGGAAAAGATAAATTATGAGTTGATTTACAAAATTGTCCTTCATTTATGGTATTGGAAAAATAAATTGTAGAATTGAAATAAGAGAGAGTAGTAAATAGTTAATGGTATAAAATTGAAAGAAGAGAGAGTAATAAATAGTTAAGGGTATAATAGAAAAAGTTGTATTAAATGCTTCCTTTGTAATGTAAAGTGACATATAATTTGGTACAAATTTTTTCCTTAAATTGACATATAATTTGGTACGGAGGGAGTAACATATAACGACGTTATGAAAGTTCATACAAATATCACAAAATAACGTATTAAATTATTTTAGATTTTTATAAAATTTAACATAAAATATGAGATAAACTTTCAACTAGATGTGTATCAATAGATTAATCGTAGACCATTGTGTTTGTTTGTTCAAGGCTTCTCTCTTTTCTCCATTGCTGCCTAAACTTGTTTAATCACTAGAAAGTCGGCTTGAACCACTCATCAAAATCTTCATTGAACAATATCATAATCTTGGGTATAATGGTAGGATAATTGAATTTCTAACCCGTGATTGGCACAAGTGTCCATACTAATCCATACTATTATTGTGTGGACTATCTGGAAATCTCGAAATGACATATTCTTTTCGGAAGAGACATTTTATGTCGAGTGTCTGGTCGATAGGGTGACACTTTATTTTGGAAGTGGAAATCCTTTGTGTTGAGTGCTAGGCCAACAGGAGATTGGAAATCCTCTTGTTGCTTTATCCTACCTACAGCTGATCCCTACCTCTCTTCCGGATGGGTATTCTTCTTCTTGTGGTAATGCCTTCGAGAGCTTCTAGTTTTGTGGTGGTGTACCTTTATTGTTTTCTTGTAGTTTTATTTTGTTTTATTGTCTTAGAGATTGATGTGGTTTGATGGAGTGTATTTCTTGTACCTCCTTGATCTAACGAACTTTATCCCGTACTTTTTTTGTTTTTATATATTATATATATATATATATATATATATATATATATATATATATATATATATATATATATATTACCATTCGTTATACTAGTTTTATTTTAAATTGGAAAAATATAATAAACATGCTTTATTTCATTTCATCTTAAAAGTACAAATCTAACAAGATACGTGAAATTAGAAAAAGCTAAAAGAAATGAAATGAGATAAAGTATTGTGTTTTAGTAAGGAAGGGAATTTGAAAAGGAGATAAAAATTACAAATTGATATTTGCATTGAAAGAGGAAATAGGGAAAGAAGGATTATTGTCACATGAACAAACTTGAAAATTGTATCCATATTTTTCACTCTTTGCATGTATCAAATAGAACTTTATTTTATCACTTTTTGATTTATAAAGCTCATGTTCTCTTTATAATCAATAAAATGGTTTTTAGTACTGATAAAGTTGTGAAAAAAGACTTCCATTTTTTTTTATAATTATTATATGTCTTTTAAATACAACAATGTTTTGATTTGCCCTTTTATCACCTTTAATTTAGTAAGGATGTCAATTAAAAACAAATGAAAATAATTCATTCTTAATTTTTTTTATCAAATTTTCATTATTTTATAACCTTTCGTGATAGACAATGGAAATTCACAAAATAAGAATAATATTTTTTGTGACACCCTTAACGCCATAGATTTAATGGATGGATATGTAATTCTTGAGGTCGATGAGGGATGTGAGTGATCTATGATACTATGATGCACAAGGCATGAACTACGGGTGTGGCTCTCGACAGCTTATCGAGATAAAAGATACATGAATGACCCAAATTCATATTGGAGTATTGAGAAGTGTTTGACTTTGACACTCTTATATATAGAAATTTTCCCAAAAATTGAGTCAAAAATCACACTAAAAATTCCCGTGTTGGTACGAGGGACAATCAACAATACTTAAAAGCATTTTTTATTTTATAAAAAAAAAAATGTGGTGCTAACCATTCCATGAGGAATAAAAGCACTATCACGCAGGGATTGAGAAAACATGTTTATAAAAAATTGGAGGGTTAAATATATTTTTAGTCTAATATTCAAAATTTTATTCTTAATCCCTCTAAAATTTTTCGTTGAATATTTCTCCCCGTAAAATTTCCCGTCTTCAAATTTAGTCCCCACCATTAACTCTCACTAACGGATGCTGACGTGGCAAGCATGTGTGGCAATTTAATCAAGCAAAGTTGTACCCTATATATACGGAAATTTCGAAACAATAGATGAAAATGTGTTTTTGTCATGTTGGTCCCGTGTTCGAATCCCTCTCCCCAATTTTAATTTTATTTTAAAAAACTAATCTTCAACCTCTAGACGGGTCAGTCCGACCAGGTTAAAACCCACCCAACCCAACATGTTAAAATCATGATTTTAGGCCATTCAACACCAAAGTTCAAGATTTTAACACATTATCATTAACAAAAATATTTCTTATATGATTTTAACATGCATTTTAACGCCCAAAAAGTGAAAACGAAATTTTCAAATTCAAACCACTTTCTCGTTGTTCAAAACCAAAACTAGGAAAAATTTCCTATTGCAAGGCATAGATTTGCGGTGGGGTTGAAGAGAAGGCATAATTTGATCTTCATAAGAACTAAATCAAAGGTGTTTGAGATTGAAAATGTATAGTTTGGGTTTGGTGAAATTGGGGATTTGAGTTTTAGAATTGCGGGGATAAAAGTTAAAGCAATTTAGGCTCATGTGATATAATCGCCTTAGTGAATATTTTCTAAAAGAGATATGCAAATGACTCCATTTGTCCATTTATCTTAAAAAGATTTGGAAAAGAAGTTACATAATTGTTGTTTATGTTGAATATTAATTGGAACTCTGAAGAGCTTTCAAAAGGTATATATTGTTTAAAGAAATAATTTGAGAACGAAGACATTGGAACGGAGTCAAGCATATACTTCGTTACCTTATAAGTACAATTGATATGAGTTTGTTTTATTCAAAAAGTACCAAAATTGGAATTAACATGTTATGCAGATGCATGTTATTTAATTTTCAGGTCCTCATAATGGTATATCACAAACAGGTTATTTGTTTACATGTGGAGGTACAATGATGTCACAGAGATCTGTGAAGCAACCATAACTGCAACATCATCAAATCATGCATAACCCTTAGCATTACATGAGGTGAATCGAGAATGTATTTCGTTGAGGTCTCTAATTCAACAGATACGTGAGAATTATGTTTTATCTGTGAAGAACAGTGATATAAGCATTCAACAAATTCGTTCGTGTGAAAATTTGGCAGACCTTTTCACAAAGTCACTCTCAAGTAGAATTTTTGGACAACCGATACAAAAGATTGATCGTCGTCGTCTTAATACTTGTATGGTTGAGGGGGAGAAAATAAATATATTATGTAAAAGGATGTTGTACTCTTTTTTTTCCTTCACTAGAATTTTCTTCCCACTGATTTTTTTTCTAGTAAGGTTTTAATGAGGCACATCCTCAATGGACATCCAAGGGGGAGTGTTGTGAATAATAGTCCTTAGTGGATGTCCATATTAATCTCTTCCTTGTCCTATAACTCCCACTAATGAAGTGGACCTTAATTAGCTTTGGTCTTTCACTTCCCTCTTTGTATCTTATAAATAGAACTTTATCTACGATGTAAAGATATACATATGATGGGTTGAATACAAAGTTTTCATTCTCTCTATCTCTATGCTTTAGCTCTTGAGGTTTATTTCTTACAAAATGTGAGAAAAACAAAGAGTGTATCAATATTATGACATAAATATAAAATGAGGTGGATAAGTAGTTCAACTGATTAAATTATAATTGGGCTAGGGGGATTAAGGAGTTGGAGGTCCATGTATCAAGTCATGGCAAGGGGAAAAAATAATATATCATTGTAATATACCAACTACTAAGAATTTCTCATTAAAAACAAATGACATAAATATACAATTATAGGCTTAAACTAACATAAAAACTAATTTCTAACTTTTTTGGGTAGATAGACGAAATGACAAAGCCATTGAAAACTCACAGACACAAAGTGGAGGGACCAGGGTTCGAACCCCGCCATGGCGTCCTATCAATTTCAGCATTTCAGCCAGTTAGGGTTACAATCACTCTCTCTCTCTCTCTCTCTCTCTAAAGTCTTTTTCTCTCTGCCTTCTCTCTTAACAAAACACAGCCGCCCCCTTCTAGTTCTAACCCTAAATCCAAAGTCCTCACCGCCAAAATGTAAAACTCACGGTGGTGGTGCGATGAGTCTTCAACTCCGCACCACCGTTAATCTCTTTCCTTCCGGCATTATTTTGACCGAGATCTGCACTCCGTTTCTATGGGTGGTTCTTGCGTGTTTTGCCGTTTTTGGTTGGAGGCTCTCTGTTATGGGCGTTTTGGTTCTTGCGTCATTTTGTTTTCCTCCTCGTCGGAATTTGGGAAGATGCGGCGTCGTCGATGGTTTTGGGTTGGGTAAAGCTGCGGGATATGTTTTTCTTGGATTGAAGATGCGTTTTTAACTCAGTGGTGGTGGGGTTTTGTTTGGGCGAGTTCAGATTTGTGAATGTTGTAACTACAGGGCGAATTCAGATTTGTGACTATTAGAGCTACAGGTTGTATTTTGGTGGCTGCTAGGGTGCGTGGTTTTGGCTGAGGTGGTGATGTGGTGGTTGGCGGCCGTTTTGGTTATTGGAGGTGAGAGGAGGTGGTGGGGTGAGGTATTGTTTTACTGATGTAGTGGTTGCGTGCGTGGGATCTGAGTTGTTGGTGTGGTTTTTTGGTTCACGTGATTTTTCTGATGCGTGAGGGTGTTGTTTTGGTGTTTTTGGTCTATAATGCGTACGTGTCAATGTGTCCCTTGGAGTGGTAGTGACTGCGGTGGATCTGATTTGGAGTTGTGGTGGTGGACGGGGCGGTTTTGAGTGGAGGGGTGTTGGTGGTGGGGCAAGGTTGGGTCTGGTGCTGCCGAGGTGTGGTTGATGCTGTGTGGGATAGGCTGTCGATGATACGGGATTCGCTAACCCCTTTCAAATCTGTTGAGATTTGCTGGACTCTCTAAGTCCTTGTTGGTTCCCAAATCTGTTGAGATTTGCAGGTCTCTTTGTATTTGTTTTGGCCTATTTCGCGTCGGTATTGACTGGTTCGGAGGTGGCCTGCGAGCCGAGCCTGTCGACTTATGTTTTCATGCTACCGTTGACCCATCATTGTTGGATCATGGGGCTGCTACTTGGATTCCGATGGCCGAACACTTTTGATTCGAGTTCGGGAGTTAGAGTCTAGTGGCATCTTTGTAGGTTGAGTTGATGTCTTCATAGGTGGTGTGGTGGTTGTGGAGTGTCCTCCTTTAGGAGTGTACCTTTTTTGGTTTGATCCTATTAGGTGTTGGTGTGTCTGTATTTGGTGTTGGTGTTCTACTGTACTTGGTTGTAGTAGTTTTGTAATTTGTCACTTCACTAGTATGTCTTATACTTAGGTGGAGTGTTATAAATAATATATTTGCCGATTCAAAAAAAAAAAAAAAAAAAAAAAAGCATTTCAACCAGTTGAGTTAGGATTTGGACAAACTAATTTCGAACTTAACTAGAAACAAAATTTGATATATGCCTGATTCCATGGTGATCTCTCTAAATTAAGATATAGAAGAAGAAACTGCGGATAATATTTTTCACACTTTTATATTTCACTTGCATCATCTTAGAGTACAAAAAATAAAACTACTCATGGAATATTCTAGTAGTGCGTTTGTATTTTTTTTTTGGGTCACGCGATTATATAATCTTTGGAGCTTTATAATTATTGTCATACACAAAAACCTTTACGACACCTAAATTTTTTGGTAGGTTTTCCCATATAAACTTGTGGACAATCACGATCATGAATACATGGAATGATAGCTATAATGTAAAAAGAGAAAAAAATGTTATTAAGATGAGATAAATTATTGTGTACGAACTAAAGAAGAAAATTCGAAAAGGAGATAAAAATAATTTACCATTTGGCATTTGTGTTGAAACAAGAAATAAGGAAAGGAATATTATCATAACATAAACAAACTTGAAAATTTTATCCATATTTTCTACTCTTTGCATGTATCATATAGAATTTATCTTACACTTTTATATTTATAAAGCTCTCATATGCTCTTCACATCAATTAATTAATTAGTAAATAGTTATTAGTACTTATAGAGGTTTAGAAAGACTTACCATTTTTTAATAATTATTTTATTATTATTATTATACGTCTCTCTTAAGTACTTATAGAGGTTTAGAAAGAATTATGTTTTTTTTAATTATTATTATATGTCTCTCTTAAGTAGAACAATGTGTTAATTTGCCCTTTTAATACATTTAATTAGTTATAAGGAGGTCGAGTACAAATTCACAAATGAAAATAACTAATTCTTAATTTTTTAGCATATTTTCATTATTCTTGTAAAAAAAAACTTATTTTCATTATTATATACTTTCGTGATAGAAAATGAAATATCACAAAAAAAGAATAATGTTTTTTCTGACACCCCAAGCCCCATAGATATAATTGGGTCAAAATCCACAGTAAATTAGCAAATTTTTAGTAGTGAAATCGGAGAGGGTTGAATTGTGTTTGTCGATTTTAATTTTTTTTCCTTTCTTTCTTAAATGAATGAAAAAATATATATTAAGTTCTTTATCAAAAGATTAACTTAATTCGAGCTGGTATACTTGTTCCATTTCTTCATATCATGGCCTCTGTGGCCGTCGTCTCTAGTATACTTGTTCAATTTCCCTCTCCTAACTAGCTCTTCACTTCTACTAAAGGAACATGTCAGTAAGTACTAACTTTTTTTTGAATGGCAAAAGGATAAATATATATAACGAGAGTCTGAATACAAATCAGGAGTACCAGCAGTACTCATCGATAAAAAAAGAAAAAGATCTAAAATAAAAACAACAAAAAAAGAAAACCCTTAAAGGTTAGAAACCACCACAACTGTTCAGGGAAGACACCAAAATAAGGAGAAAGGAAAAAAACCAACTAAACGAGAGCACCCGAAGAGATACTACTCAACCAAAACCTAATAAATCCCATAAAATGGTCCTTGCCTTTTAAATAAGGACTAAACTTAAAAGGTCAGGTAAGGTTTGTTAGAAGAAGTGAGTGGGTTTTTTTTTGTTGATAGACGAAATAACAAAGTCATTGAAAACTCACACACACAAAATGGAGTGACCGAGGTTCGAACCCTGATCATAGCGTCTGACACTAGAAATTTCGATATTTTTACCAATTGAGCTAAGATTTGTAGACGTAGTTGGACTTGTTTTATTTTTTAATAAACGTCGACTACCTAAAAAAATTATTATTAACTTAATAATATATAATGGTTTGGTTTGTTCATCGGTTCTTAAAACTGGAACCGAGAACCAAACAAATCCACATCAGTTTTCAATTGGTTTGGTTTTTTATCCGAACTAAAAAGATTGTTTTTTGTTGTTCGGTTTAGATCGTCAGTTCAATTGGATTTTCCTGATCCACTTACACCGCTATATATAGGTTAATCTTGACAATGAAAAGAATAATCTAAATAAATACTCCGATCTCAACTATAAGGAAAGATTCCTTTTATAAGTTCATTAAATCATTTATGGATTTGAAGTTTGAACAATGATAAAAATTGGTATTCCAACAGTTATATTTGAGGACTAAAATGTAGACTAAAAATTGAATCTTTAGTTACATTTGAAGACTTGCAAGAATAAACAATTGGTATTCCAACAGTATTTGGAGGAAATGAAACGTTTAGCTGACGAAAATCAAATTACGGAGAGGGACGCTTGATGACTCCAGTTTTTGAAAACTACAATACTATTTATGTTTCATCATTGAAGAAAAGGTTTCTGGGTGTGTGTGTGAGGAGAAAAAGAGTTTCATTCAAGCTTCCAAGTGAACGACCATGGCGAGAAAATACGACGGACATGCTGTGGGTATAGACCTTGGAACAACTTATTCATGTGTTGCTGTATGGTTGGAGCAAAAAAACAGAGTTGAAATTATCCACAACGATGAAGGCAATAAAATCACACCTTCTTTTGTTGCTTTCACGGATGATCAAAGGTTGGTCGGTGGTCCTGCTAAGGATCAGGCTGCTATCAACCCAGAGAACACTGTCTTTGGTAAATTTCCATTCTCAAATATGTGAATGTTTACTGTTATTATAGCTAAGGTTTTAAATTTTGACTAAATTAACCTTAATAACCTTGCTCCAATCAAAATTGTATTATGGTGGTGGTAACATCAACCCTAATGACGCCGCTTAGATTTGGTTTGTAGTCGACTTTATTCGTATTCATGATTATTGCTATTTGTTAGTAGAACAAATGAATGATGAAATTTAACTATTACCATTTTTTCCAGATGCAAAGAGGTTAATTGGTAGAAAGTTTAATGATCCTGTTGTTCAAAAAGATATGATGTTGTGGCCATTTAAGGTTATTTCTGGTGTTAATGAAAAGCCTATGATTACAGTTAAATACAAGGGTCAGGAGAAGCACCTTTGTGCTGAGGAGGTCTCGTCTATTGTCCTCACAAAAATGAAGGAGATTTCAGAGGCTTATTTGAAATCGCCGGTCAAGAATGCAGTTGTCACTGTGCCTGCTTATTTCAATGATGCTCAACGAAAAGCTACCATGGATGCTGGTGCCATTGCTGGCCTTAATGTTATTAGAATCATCAATGAACCAACTGCTGCAGCTATAGCATACGGCCTTGACAATAGAGATAACTATGATGGTGAAAGGAATATTTTTGTGTTTGATCTTGGTGGTGGGACTTTTGATGTGTCTCTCCTTACAATTAAAGGTGATGTATTTGAAGTTAAAGCCATTGCTGGAAATACTCACCTTGGTGGAGAGGACTTTGACAACAGAATGTTGAACTACTTTGTTGAGGAATTTATGAGGAAGAATAAAGTGGATATTACTAGGAATCCAAGATCCTTGAGGAGGTTGAGAACGGCATGTGAAAAGGCAAAAAGGACACTTTCTTTCAAATTGGTCACCACTATTGAGATTGATTATTTATGTGAGGGCATTGATTTCTCTTCATCAATTACTCGTGTCAAGTTTGACGAAATCAACATGGACCTTTTTAATGAGTGTATAGAGACTGTTAAGAGTTGTCTTACTGATTCTAAGATTGAGAAGAGTAGTATAGATGATATTGTTCTTGTGGGTGGCTCGTCTAGGATTCCCAAAGTGCAGGAACTATTGAGTGATTTCTTCAATGGGAAGGATTTGTGCAAGAGCATCAACCCTGATGAGGCTGTTGCTCATGGTGCTGCTGTCCAAGCTGCTATTTTGAGGGAAGGCATTAAGAATGTTCCAAATTTGGTGCTGCGAGATGTTACCCCATTGTCACTTGGTATCTCAAACAATGGAGATATCATGAGTGTCATGATTCCTAAGAATACTTCTGTACCTATCAAGAAGACACAAGATTATGTTACCGCCTCCGACTACCAATCCTCAGTTCCAATTAAAGTTTATGAGGGAGAGAGAGCAAAAGCCAGTGACAACAATCTGCTTGGTTTTTTTAATCTTTCTTGTATTGCAGGTGCTCCTCGTGGCAATCCCTTAGATGTATCATTTGCTATTGATGAAAATGGCATCTTGACTGTTTCTGCAAAGGAAACATGCACTGGGAATACAAATGAGATCACAATTACCAACAACAAAGAAAGGTTATCAAGAGACGAAATTACAAAATTGATTCAAGAAGCAGAGGAGTACCGTGCTGAAGATGACAAATTCCTAAGAAAGGCTAAGGCAATGAATGCATTAGATCACTGTATTTACAAGTTGAGGAATGCTCTGAAAAATAAGGATGTTAAATTAAAGGTCTCTTCTGAAAAAGTAAGAAAAATCAATAGTGCAATTACAGTGGCTACAAGTTTGCTTGATAAGAATAACCAGCTGAATGAAGTAGATGTTCTTGAGTATCATGTGAACGAGCTTCAGAGTATGTTGGCAGACCTTGATGTCAAGACTCCTTAGTTTTCTTTTTCGGTAATTTGAATTTTAAGTGTTGTTTTTCTTTTGTAAGTGATGAACGGAAACCTTTACGATGATTATCTTAAGGTTGGATAAAATTTGAAGCGGACATGTTTTTCAAGAACCATCCTTACCCTCCTGCTTGTAAAGACATTAATTTAATAATCATCTTTCGACAGCCTAACATCAGATCGTTATGCATTGTGATTGTAATTCTCTCCACCTTTCGAAACAAGTTTCCTTCAAATATGTTTAAGCATTGTGATTAAAGGGAGTAGTAAATTTACATTCATACATTGTGTTAAGGTGAAGCAATAAAATTTCATGTTTCTTTATATTATTTCTATATTGAAATAGGAAGATATTGTTGGAATTTTGGTTCATATTTAAAAAGAGTTGGTTGCTTGGCGTGGGAAGATATTGTTGGAATTGCTTCAAAAAAAAAAGAAGATATTGTTGGAAAGTCATGACACTCTTTGTTAGTGTTGTAAAATATTGGCCACGGCGTTTTTATGGTGGAATTTGACTTTTCACCCATAACATAGCTCTTTGTATCATTTCACATTTGCGTAATTCTGTCCTATGTGATTTTTCTACAAAGATTAAAGAATTGACTTGCTTTGCAATGTTTATATGCTTAATTAGAGAAAAGTAATGTTGTGTGTTGTGTTGTGTTGGGCAAGAGCCACTGGCAACAATCTGCTTGGTACTTTTATTCTTTCTTGTCTCAAAGGTGTCCCTTGTGGCAATCTCTGGAAGGTATGTTTTACTATTGACGAAAATGGTATTCTAACAGTTTCTTCAAAGGAAAAATCAACAGGAAATAAGAAACCAAATCACAATAACCAATGACAAAGTAAGGTTATCGGCACTAGAAATTAAAAAATTGATTGAAGAAGCAGAGGAGTATCGTGCGGAAGATGAGAAATTCCTAAGGAAGACTGAGGTAATGAATGCATTAGTTGGCTGTGTTTACAAGTTGAGGAATGCTCTAAAGAATAAGGATCTTAAATCAAAGCTCTCCTCTCATAAAGTTAAAAAGATCAATCTTGCAATTACTAAGGCTACAAATTTGCTTGATAAGAACAAGCACCAGAATGAACTTTACGTTCTCGAAAATCATTTGAAGGAGCTTGAAAGTATGTTGGAAGACCTTGAAGTGAAGTGTAATGAATCTACATGAAGACTGGCTAGTTTTCTTTTTCCGCTGTTAGAATTTTAAGTGTTGTCTTGCTTTTATGATGACTATCTATCAGTGTTTTGAAGGTTGGATAAAATTTCAGTTGCCATGTTTTCTGAAATTTTTACTGACCCTGTAAATCAACTTTACCATAACTTTTGAGCACTCTTGTTACCGATTCTACTGATTTAGCTTTTATATATTTCTGGATTGAAATGCTGATCAGAATAATTATCATCTTCATTTGATTCATTTATATTTAAAAAAGGTTTGTTGCATGGTGTGGGAAGATATAGTCTGAATTTTTCTATTGATGGTTGTTGGTCATGTTAATCTTTCTCAGTATTGTGAAATATTTGGTCATTGAGTATGAGAATTCACTAAAATTGAAGTGAACCTTTTTAGAAAAGCACAAATCAAATGTTCCTAGAGAGAGGATTTAAATATTTCATTCAATCTATGGTTATTTTGTACATTAGGAGCTTTTTTATAAGAGCATTGCTAGATATTAGCAAGCTCTTTCACAAGAACTGCAAATCGAATCAAAATGTATATGTTAAAAATAAATCGAAATATACTATTGATAAAATTATCAAAAACTAAACCAAGTCTAATATTTGAACTATATTATTAAAAAACAAACAAAACCACACTGATAATTCACTAATTTAACTAAACTGAATCGAACCAATTTAAATCAATTCAGTTCGTGAAATGGTACTCACATTTTGGTTTTTTGTGTGTACGGTTTTGGTTCTTTTGAACACCCTTACTGATTGAAGATGCTATGAATCGGTTTGATACAAGTATTGAATAAGTTAGCTGATAGTGAATGACTTTTAACATCTCTGAAACATCTAATCCTATTGTTGAGTCTAAATGACTCTGAGTTCGAGTTTCTGATCAGTAGCATCTTCTGCATCTAAGTCGTTGCCTATTTAGTGAATCTACTTAGTCCTGAGTCTACTCTTAGTCCCAAGTCTAATTATATATTTTGGTTATTCCATTGTCATCTATTTTGGAAGAATCAGCAACTTCAACTTCAATTCTAGTGTATCAAAGGAATGAGTAAATCAAAGAGTATTTTTCTGAACTTTCTTTCGTACTGTTTACGTTTTTATATTCATATATATATATTTGTCATTAAAAAAAAAAATACAAATCGTTAATATTCTACTATTTAATAAACATTCTGTGTATTTCATGCTCAATGCTCAATCTCCAGAACAAAGGTTACAAGAAACAAAACAAACATCTCCAACATTATACATGAGGAAGCTGAAATTCATAGAAAGAAATGAAATTACTAAAAATTGATCATTAAGAGTCAGAATCACTTTCCTCATCTGAGTAACCTTTGTTGACTTTGTCCAAAGCAGATTCAAATATGCTCTCAAGTTCTCTCAGAAAGTCAACAAACACAAAAGTTTCTTGGTGTTGTTTGTCATCGATCAAACCTTTTCCCTTTATCATTGCAGAGTTGATCTTCATTTTGTCTATTGAGGTAAGCATGGAACTAACACAATCATCCTTCATTACTTTCCTCATGTTGTAAAGATAATCATCCAAAGCATTCATTGCTTGAACTTTCTTCTTGAACTTCATGTCTTGATCCTTAAAATTTTCAGCTTCCCGGATCATTCTATCAATTTCTTCACTTGATAGTCTTCCATTTTCATTCGTTATTGTAATATCTTTCTTATTACCACAGCTTTCTTCCTCTGCAGAGACGTTTAATATACCATTTGCATCTATATCAAAGCATACTTTGATAGGAAGTCCACGAGGAGAAAGAGGAATTGAGAGCCTAAAAAAACCGAGCAAGTTGTTTTCACTGGATATCATTCTCTCACCCTCATAAACCTTGATAAAAACTCCTCTTTGGTTATCTGCATTTGCAAAATATGTTTTCTTCTTTGTGACAGGAATGGTAGTGTTCCTAGGAATTACGACATCCATGATATCACCTTTTACAAATATACCAATAGACAACGGTATAACATCTTGCAAGATCAAGTTTGGAACATTTTTAATGCCCTCAATCAGCAAAGCAGCCTGGACAGCCGCACCATAAGCAACAGCTTCATCAGGGTTGATGCTCATGCACAAATTCTTTCCCTTGAAAAATTCCTGCAATAACTGTTGCACTTTTGGAATTCTTGAAGATCCCCCAACAAGTACAACATCATCTACAGTACTGATGTCCATCATAGCATCATTAAGGCAACTTTCAACAATCTCCATACACATTTTAAAAAGGTCCGCATTGAGTTTCTCCAACTTTTCCCGAGTGACAGATGAATGGAAATCAATACCATCATATATGACATCTATGTCAATTGTGACCTCAGCATCAAATGAAAGTATCCTCTTTGCCTTCTCAGAAGCAGTTCTTAACCTCCTTAAATCCCTCGGGTTCCCACAGATGTCCTTCTTATGCTTTCTTTTGAACTCCTTCACAAATTGATTTACCATTCTGTGATCAAAGTCCTCTCCTCCGAGATGAGTGTCACCGGCAGTGGCCTTGACATCAAAGACATTATTTTTTATTGTGAGTAGAGACACATTAAAAGATGAAAATACTTCTCTCTTCAACACAATTAGCTCTCTTTTGTAGGCCATATGCAATAGTGGCAGCAGTTGGTTCATTGATTATCCGCATCACATTGAGACCAGAAATGGCACCAGCATCTTTGGTGGCTTTTCACTGAGAATGATTGAAATAAGCAGGCACAGTGATCACTGCATTTTTAACAGATGACTCCAAAAATTTCTCTGCAATCTCCTTCATTTTCGTGAGGACCATTGCTGAAATTTCTTCTGCAACAAAGTGCTTTTCCTCATTCTTAAAATTAACAACAATCGTAGGGTTGTCATCTTTTCCAGAAATGACCTTAAAGGTCCACAACTGTAAATAATTTTGAATAACAGAATCACTAAATTTCCTTCCTATCAACCTCTTTGCATCTGCAAAATTTAAAAATGTTGATGTTGTATATTTCATTGTTATAATAAAAGTACGAGTATAGCAGAAAAAAAAGATGATATCTTAATGAATTTACAAACCATATGTGCAGAAAAGAAAAAAGATAAATTAATTACCAAAGATAGTGTTGGCTGGATTTGAAGCAGCTTGATTTTTAGCAGCATCACCAATCAACCTTTGATCACTAGTGAAAGCAACAAAAGAAGGTGTTATTCTCTTTCCTTGTTCATTGTGGATTATCTCTGCTCTATTGTTTTCTTCTTGCCATACAGCAACACATGAATAGCTCGTGCCAAGGTCTATTCCAATAGCAGGTCCTTCATATCTGAATACTTAATCTCAGGTTGGTTTTTACTGTATATAAGTGGAATAATAAAATGAATTTAGAAAATTTCTCTTCCGACCCCCTGCCATTCTTTTTTACCCCCCAATATTTCAATTTTATACGGTGTGGATGTCAAAAATTGTGTCTGCAAAACATTTCCATTTTGAAAATCATCATAGATTCAATGGAACAGAACCATTGAAATTAGATCCTCTTACAATATAACTTAAACAAACCAATGAAAACAAATTAGTTTTGCAGAAAAATAACCAAAACCCTAGTTTGACATCTTAAAGCAAGACAACACTTAAAAATGAAAACTAGCAAGTCTTGACTACAAGGTTTTCCAACATACTCTCAAGCTTCTTCAGATGATCCTCAAGAACATCTAGCTGATTCTGCTGGTTATTATTTAGAGCATTCCTCAACTTGTAAAAATCAATTTTACCATTTTTAATTTCGTCTCTTTAGCTTCTTCAGCACGATTCTCTTTAGCTTCTTGAATCAATTTCGTCTCTGGAAAACCTGTCTTTGTCATTGGTTATCGTGATTTGGTTTGTATTGCCAGTAGATATTTCCTTAGCAGAAACAATTAGGATACCATTTTCGTCAATAGCAAAGCATACCTCCAAGGGATGGCCACGAGGAGCACCTTGAATACAAGAAAGATTAAAAAAACCAAGAAGATTGTTGTCAGTTGTTCTTGCTCTTTCACCCTCATAAACCTGAATTAGGGTTGAGGTTTGGTTATCAAATGCTGTAGTATAAATTTGTGTCTTCTTGACAGGTACAAAGGTATTCCTAGGAATCACCGGACTCGTGATATCTCCATTAAAAAATATACCAAGTGATAAAGGGGTAACATCTCGCAGCACCAAGTTTGGAACATTCTTAATGCCTTCACTCAACACAGCAGCCTGGACAGCTGCACCATAAGCAACAGCCTCATCGGGGTTGATGCTCTTGCACAGATCCTTACCATTAAAGAAGTTACTCAATAGTTCCTCCTGCACTTTGGGAATCCTAGATGAGCCACCGACAAGAACAATATCATCTACACTACTTTTTTCCATCTTTGAATCAGTAAGACAACTCTCAACAGTCTTAATACACTCATTAAAAAGATCCATATTGATTTCCTCAAACTTGACACGATTGATTGATGAAGAGAAATCAATGCCCTCACATAAATAATCAATCTCAATAGTGGTGACCAATTTGAAAGAAAGTGTCCTTTTTGCCTTTTCACATGCAGTTCTCAACCTCCTCAAGGCTCTTGGGTTCCTAGTAATATCCACTTTGTTCTTCCTCATAATTTCTTCAACAAAGTTGTTCAACATTCTATTATCAAAATCCTCTCCACCAAGATGAGTGTTTCCGGAGGTGGCTTTAACTTCAAAGAGATGACCTTTAATTGTTGATGAGAGACACATCAAAAGTCCCACCACCAAGATCAAAGACAAAAATATTTCGTTCACCATCACAGTTACCTCTTTTGTCAAGACCATATGCAACAGCTGCAGCAGTGGGTTCGTTTATTATCCTCATAACATTAAGGCCAGCAATGGCACCAGCATCCATGGTAGCTTTTCGCTGACAATAGATGAAATATGCAAGCACAGTGACAACTGCGTTTTTAATTGGTGATTCTAAATATGCCTCTGCAATCTGCTTCATATTTGTGAGGACGATAGATGAGATTTCCTCAGCACATAGATGCTTCTCCTGTCCCTTGTACTTAACGGTAAGCATAGGTTTGTAATTAAAACCAGAAATAACTTTGAATGGCCACAACATGATATCCGTTTGAACAACTGGATCACTAAACTTTCTACCAATTAATCTCTTAGCATCTGTAAAAATAACATTAATTTTTAACTCATAAGTCATTTGTTCTGTTAACATACATATAAGATAGAATATAAATAAATGTTTGCGACCGCAATCTATGTTCGGATATTAGGAATTAGGATTTTTTTATGTTATCGCCACCATAATACAACTATGACTGTAGCAACATCACCTGCATTTGATTTTACCATATAGTTATATATTGAGCCCCCCACAACGGCAAAGGCGGCCACACAACATATAGATTTCAAAGGTTTTCACAACAGCATCACAATTCTGGCTTCATCAACCGTGTTTGCCTATATATTGCGGAAATGTCAAGGTTCACGGTTCACAGTTCACTCCCAGTTCTATCCTACTAACACAACTATAATCATGAATATAAAAAAATGAATACAAATAAATATCCACAACCTAATGGGGCATGAATGGGTCCCGGGATCATCACATTAGCTTAGAGCAATCAGACAAGTGAGTTTGGACCTATGAAACACCAATACTCCTTAAATTAGTCGTGTCCCATGTAGGACACTGATATGACACATCAACATAATAAGCCGTAATATTAGGGTTTTTTATCGGCAACATTGAGTGTGATTCTCCAAAAATTAGAGTCGCAATCATCACAATTGAAAAACCTTTGTTAAAATAACGGTAAATATTAAAAGATTATAGAATAGAACTAGAAAGTTACCCAAGACAGTGTTTTGTGGATTGATGGCAGCTTGATCCTTAGCAGCACCACCGACCAACCTTTGATCATCAGTAAAAGCAACAAAAGGTGTGATTTTGTTGCCTTCATCGTTGTGGATTATCTCAACTCTGTTTTTGTCCTCCAACCAAACACCAACACATGAATAGGTTGTTCCAAGGTCTATTCCCACAGCATATCCTTCGTATTTTCTCGCCATGTGATCTTTCAAATATTCAAAAAGAAAGAAAGAAGAAATAAGGTTTCTATTTTTCTTATTGATTGAAAACCCTTTGTTGATTAGGAAAACGGTTTTCTATGATCACTTGCGCGGGATTTTTATCCTCCTTAATCTTTTTTTAAATTCAAAAATCAAAATCCCCAAATTTTCAATAAACCCTAAAAATTCATTTCTGAAAATTTAGTTGTTGTGGTTTCTATTTAGAATTGAATTTTTAAGGTTTGTTGAAAATTTGGGAATTTTGATTTTTGAATTTAGAAAGAGATTAAGATGAACATATAACAAACATTTATGCTAGTTAGAGGTATATTTGAGTGAAAATTGATTTTGATTTAAGGAAGAAGATGACAATGAAGGTATATTTGTGTTTTAAATATTAATTTTATTTTTTATTTATTTTTTTGGTATGTTTAATAAGTGTCCGAGAAACTGTTTAGCAGGACCCTTTTTTAATTATACATTCCAATCTTTCTGTATCTAATTTAGCACTTCTCAAAAAATGGTTTTGATTTCAATCGAGATGACAATGATTTTGGTTTGTTGTATGTATGGAGGGTTTTTACTTGTGATTATACAATTTTTCTGTGTACGGAGGAGAAGGCTTTTTCTAAGATTTTAATTTTATGAAGAATGAAGAAGATGGATTTCTGTACCTTTCTTCCAATTCCAAAGCTACTTTGTCATTACAATTTTCTCTCTTTCAGGTTTTGGATGTAGAGTTTGTTCGTGAGTTTATGAATTATACATGAATTTTCTGGATTTTAGCATGAACGATGCGGGTTAGGGATGATGATTAAACACCACATCATCAATTTGAGGGAATTATATGACATGGCTTTAAAAAATCACAATCATATACTCAATTGTCCGCTCAACGAGCAAAATAAGGGAATTTTCATATTATTACAAGGGACGGAGCTAGTAGGGTGACTGGTAGAGGCCACGGTCCCTCCTAAATTTTTTATAAATTTTTTTATATTAGTATTTTGTTATATTATTGTTTCAATTTCATGTCTTATTTTATTAAATTTATGCAAATGGCAAAATATTTGAATTTAATGCCAAAAAATGTCTTATTGCCTCAATATTGAATTTAATGACAAATATCTATTTTAAGACTAAAATTCACATTTTTTTACACAAAAAATTGCAATTTTTATGACAAAACACATGAGTTAGACTAAAATTATAATAAATGTGAAAATGAAAAGACCTAAAAGTTTGATTTAAAAAAATAATTGTCTATAAAATAAAGATTCACTATATTAATTTTTAATTTATTTTACAATTTCTTGTATATTTTATGTTTTAAAATTTTAAATTTTTCTATGGTGAATTGTGCTTTAAAATTGTTGGATCAGAAACTTGTTGAATTCGTTCAACTCAAAGCTTCGTATGATTACATAACTCAAGGACTATTTATATACAACAAAGCTAACAACCAAAATCGAAACTTAAGCTACAAGTAACAGACTTTTAGCTTATACAATGCAACTAACTAACTGTCTAACTGAATTTCAAACGTACAATCAACATTCCCTCCCTTAAACTGGTTGTACATTACAACTCAGTTTACATCAATCTGATCCAGAGCAGCTCTCCACTCCAAGCAAGTTTCTGAGTTTCTCAAAAGCATCCAATTTCAAGGCTTTAGTCATTATATCTACTACTTGATCATGAGAGGCACAATGTATCAGTTCAACTCTTCCATCACAGCAAAAGTTTCTTAAGAAATGAAACCTTATGTCTATGTGCTTGCTTCTTCCATGTAGCACAGGATTTTTGCTCAATTTGATTGTTGAGTTGTTATCACAAAACACAGTTAAGCACTTATTTAATTTGAATCCCATGTTCAGCAGAATTCTTTGTAGCCAAATGCCTTGACACACACAGTATGCAGCAAAAATAAACTCAGCTTTAGTGCTGGAGGGAGTCACCACAGGTTGCTTCTTTGAGGACCATGACACAGCTCCAGACCCTATTTTAAACACATATCCAGAGGTACTTTTTCTATCTTCTAAGTCACCTCCATAATCACTGTCAGAATAAGCTAAAAATCTAGCTTCTTGCTTCTCTTTCTTGTACATAATTCCTAGTTCTAAGGTACCTCTGATGTACCTCAACACTCTCTTGGCAGCCATCATGTGAGACTCAACAGGGTGCTCCATAAATCTTCTTGCTATTAAGTTCACTGCAAACATGATGTCTGGCCTTGTAGCAGTCAAGTACATAAGGCTTCCTACTATTTGCTTGAACTGAGTAGGGTTTACTTCTTCTCCTTTATGATGCTTAGAGAGCTTGGTGCCAGTCACACTAGGACTACAAACTTCATTACTCTTATCCATGTTAAATCTTTCAAGTATTTCCTTGGCATACCTCTTCTGACATATGAAGATTCCAGGCTCATTTTGTATTACTCCAATACCTAGAAAGTGCCTCATCTTACCCAAATCTGTCATATCAAATGTAGTCATCATTGACTCTTTGAACTGTTTGAGTAATTGGTTGTCATTTCCAGTAAAGATTATGTCATCCACATAGAGACTTATGATCAACCAGTTCTTACCCTCCCTTTTTACAAATAATGTGTGCTCATGTGGACATTTCACAAAGCCTTCCTTTATAAAGTAAGCTTCAATTTTGTTATACCAAGCCCTGGGTGCTTGCTTCAACCCATATAGAGCTTTGTGAAGCTTGTAAACCTTATCTTTTTTCCTTGACTTTACATACCCTGCAGGCTGTTCAACATACACAGTCTCCTTCAATTCACCATGCAAGAATGCACTCTTGACATCTAATTGATATACATTCCATCCTCTAGAAGCTGAAATAGCCAATAAGCTCCTTATAGTGTCCCATCTAGCAACAGGAGCAATAACCTCTTTGTAGTCAGTTCCATATCTCTGAGCATAACCCTTTGCCACAAGTCTTGCTTTATATTTCTCGATTTATCCCTTCTCATTCAGCTTTGTCTTATAAATCCACTTTACACCAATCACTTTGGCCCCCTGTGGTAGATCAGTGAGTTGCCAGGTTTTGTTCTTCTCAATTGCTTCAATTTCCTTATTCATAGCTGATCTCCATGTTGAACTCTTGACTGCCTCTTCAAATGAACTTGGATCTTCACTTGCACAAGGACCAAATGTCATGAAATTCATGGAATCTTCATCCACAAGTTCATCTTCAGCTATGGTAGTGTCATAATCACTGTGCCAGAAAGGTGGTTTTCTAGTTCTACCTTGATTATTCAAGTTTGAAGTAGATGTACCAATGTGGTCTATGCCTTGTGCATTTGGAGGAGTACTAGCTTGACTATGTACTTCTTCATCTGTATCTGCCACTTCTATTCCATGTTCTTCATTGTTTTTGTCACTTTCTTCATCACTGATGACTTGTTCAACAAGCTTTTCTGATTTCCCATCCCACTCCCATTTGTCTTTTTCAACAAACTTTACATCTCTGCTGATGATTATCCTTTTGGTGATGGGATTATATAAACTGTATGCTTTGGATTCTTCACTTATGCCAAATAACACACACTTCACACTCTTATCATCTAGTTTCCTTCTTTGAGCATCAGGAACATGAGCATATGCAATGTAGCCAATTTTTTTGAAATGTTTCACTGAGGGTTTTGTAGAACTCCATACCTCTTCAGGTATCATGTCTTGGATAGCAGTAGTTGGACTTCTATTCAACACATAGATTGCCCAATTCACTGCTTCATGCCAAAATGCTTTGGGAACTGACTTGCATGCTAGCATGCATCTGATCATTTCCATTATAGTCCTGTTTTTCCTCTCTGCTATGCCATTTTGTCGAGGAGTGTAAGCTGCAGTAAGTTGTCTCTTGATTCCATTGACTTCACAAAATTCCTTGAATTCATCTGAATTGAATTCTCCACCTCTGTCAGTCCTTAAGCAACATATAGTTTCACTAGTTTCTTTCTCAGCCATACACTTGAACTTTTTGAAGCATTCAAATGCATCTCACTTGTTGCTTAAGTAGTAAGCCCATATCTTCCTACTGTAATCATCAATAAAAGTAAGCGCATATCATTTATTGTTGTTGGAGACAGGAGTTATAGGACCACAAATGTCAGAATGGATTAACTCTAACCTTTTTGATGATTTCCAATTACTAGTCTTTGGAATACTTTCTCTATGTTGTTTCCCTCTCAAACAATCAACACACACATGGTTAGATTCTTCCAATTTTGGTAATCCTATTACCATATTTTTCTGCTGCAGGTTTTGTAATCCTTTGATGTTGAGATGGCCATATCTGCAGTGCCATAATTGAGTAATGTCTTCAGTGTTAGCTTGTAGGCAGACTTGTTTTGCCTCAGTCATTATGGGAAATAACTTGTTTGATGCCATTTGAGAGCACATGATCATCCCTTTGTCTCTGTGATACACTTTGCACCAATTATTAATTCTTGATTACAAAAGTGAGATTCTTCTCCTGAAGTTGCCCCAAGCTCAATAAATTGTTCTTCAATTTTGGAATGAAATATACACCAGTGATGACTTGGACAATTCCATTCATTTGAAGCTTCACATTTCCTTTTCCCATCACACTCATCTGAGAATCATCTCCTAATCTCACACTTTCTCTGAAACTGTCATCAAGATCATGAAACCATTCCTTAATACCACACATGTGATTGCTGCAGCCAGAATCTATGTACCATACTTTGGCTCTGGGATTATTTGATGAAGTACTTTCATGTGCCATTAACAGAACCTCTTCACTATCATCAAAATCAGCATAATTTGCATAGCCACCTCCTTCACTGTTTTGACATTCATACTGAAAGTGACCAAACTTATGACACTTATAGCATTCTACATTCTCTTTATTAATTCTTTTACCTCTCCCTTGATTACCCTTAGCACCTCTTCCTCTGCCTCTTCCTGAATTTCTGTCTCCATGAGTGGCTTTCAGTGCTTGATCTTCTTCTTTGAGAGGCTTCATCTTTTGTTCATGAACTAATAAAGATCCTTGCAACTCATCAATTGAAAGAGTTTCAACATTGTTAGCCTCTTCAATTGCACACACAACATAGTTGAACTTGCTTGTCATTGACCTAAGAATCTTTTCCACCACAATGTTTTGTTCCATAACCTCACCTTGAATCTTCATCTTGTTTCCAGTTGAAAGAACTCTACCAAAATAACCACTTACAGATTCATCTTCTTTCATGCGCAAGTTTTCAAATTCTCCTCTTAGCGCCTGTAATTGAGCTCTCTTGACCTTTGTTGATCCTTGAAATTTCTGTTTCATAGAATCCCGAATAGCTTTAGATGAAGATTTGTCAAGGATTGTTTCAATGATTGCTCTATCTATCGATTGAAACAAATAGTTCTTGGCTTTGAGATCTTTCAATCTTGCCTCACTAGCAATTCTTCTTTGTTCTGCAGTAGCACCTTCTGCAAGAACAGGTACACCAGTTTCAACAATTGACCAGAATTCCATTGATTCCAAGAGATTCTGCATCAGCATGGCCCAATGGTCATAGTGACCATCGTATTTTGGTATGGGAAAACCAAAATCCTTGTTCTCCGCCATTGAAGAACCTTCAAGAATTCACAAGATTGAATCGAAAAACCACACACACCACAATCTTTTACTCACGCTGTAACTAGTGTATGTTTCCCTCCCCAGAAAAAGATTGAGAAAGATTCAATTTTTTTTTTCACATTGTGTTTCCCTGGAAGATGATGAATACAACTGCTCTCTATGTGGCTCACTGATACTACTTGTTGGATCAGAAACTTGTTGCATTCATTCAACTCAAAGCTTAGTATGATTACATGACTCAAGGACTATTTATATACAATAAAGCTAACAACCAAAACCGAAACTTAAGCTACAAGTAACAGACTTTTAGCTTATACAATGCAACTAACTAACTGTCTAACTGAATTTCAAACATACAATCAACAAAAATTCGGTCCCCCTAAACTGAATTTTTGGCTCCGTCCCTAAGTGTAGATTTTAATAAAAAAATATTACAAAGTTCTTTCACAAGAATTGCAAAAATATAACTGTATATTGTTTTAAAGAAATCATGACCACAATAATACTTGTGTCATATAGCACAAATCAAAAGGCAAGTAGTTAACTAACATAGAAGATATTTTGTCAAAAAAAAAACTAACATAGAAGATATATGCCAAAATCCCGCGCAATTGATCATAGAGAAACAGTTTTTCCTAATCACAAGACAAGAAATGGGCTTATAAAAAAAAAAACAAGACGAGAAAGGGTTTTTTGAATAGAGTGAAAAAAAAGAAAGAAAGGGTTTATGAACTTTTGTTTTTGAGTGTGAGGAGAAGCTAATAACAAAATCTACCTAAAAGAAAACCTTCATCTTCTTTTTGATAATTTGAAAGATTAATTATACATGGCAGAAAAATATGAAGGATATGCTGTGGGAATAGACCTTGGAACAACCTATTCTTGTGTTGGTGTTTGGTTGGAGGATAAAAACAGAGTTGAGATAATCCACAACGATGAAGGCAACAAAATCACACCTTCTTTTGTTGCTTTTACCGATGATCAAAGGTTGGTTGGTGGTGCTGCTAAGGATCAAGCTTCTATCAACCCACAAAACACTGTTTTTGGTATGTTATATTTTCTATTTCTATTATTTTATGCTCCAAAGTTTAATCCATTTATTCTGAGCGTTTTCGTCCATGTAAAATTAGCTAATTTTAGTTTCTGTCCCTATAAGAACAAAAAATCACAGGTTTTGCTAAAAAAAATTATGTTCATTTTATTGTCAATGTTATGAACTTTTATGTTCACCACGTGTTTATATTAAACCAAAACATTAAACTCATTAGTGGTGATTGACACTAAACTTGGTAGGGAAGACCACGGTTCGATTCCCTGCAACTGCGATTGGGAGGAGGCTGGAATCACTTGTGATTATGGCTTTATAAGCAAGACATATGAATGATGATAATTTACTATTAATATTTTTTTTATTCTTCAGATGCCAAGAGGTTAATTGGTAGGAAATTTAGTGACCCTATTGTTCAAAAAGATGTACTGTTGTGGCCATTCAAGGTTATTTCCGGTGTTGATGACAAACCTATAATTAGTGTTAAGCACAAGGGTCAGGAGAAGCTTCTTTGTGCCGAGGAAATCTCATCTATTGTGCTCACAAAAATGAAAGAGATTGCAGAGGCTTATTTGAAATCACCGGTTAAAAATGCAGTTGTAACTGTGCCTGCTTATTTCAATGATGCTCAACGAAAAGCCACCATGGATGCTGGTACCATTGCTGGCCTTAATGTTGTGAGGATCATCAATGAACCAACTGCTGCAGCTATTGCATACGGCCTTGACAATAGAGATAAATATGATGGTGAAAGAAATATTTTTGTCTTTGATCTTGGTGGAGGTACTTTCGATGTGTGTCTCGTCACAATTAAAGGTGATATCTTTGAAGTTAAAGCCGTTGCTGGAAATACTCACCTTGGTGGAGAGGACTTTGACAACAGAATGTTAAACTACTTTGTAGAAGAATTTAAGAGGAAGAACAAAGTGGATATTACTAGGAATCCAAGAGCCTTGAGGCGTTTGAGAACTGCATGCGAAAAGGCAAAACGGACGCTCTCGTTCAAATTGGTCACCACTATTGAGATTGATTATTTATTTGAGGGAATTGACTTCTCTTCATCAATCACTCGGGTCAAGTTTGAGGAAATCAATATAGATCTTTTTAATGAGTGTATGAAGACTGTTGAGAGTTGTCTTACTGATTCAAAGATGGACAAGAGTAGTGTAGATGATGTTGTTCTAGTGGGTGGCTCGTCTAGAATTCCCAAAGTGCAGAAACTATTGCGTGATTTCTTCAATGGGAAGGATTTGTGCATGAGCATCAACCCTGATGAGGCTGTTGCTTTTGGGGCAGCGGTTCATGCTGCTTTGCTGAGTAAAGGACTTAATAATGCTCCAAATTTGGTGTTGCAAGATGTTACACCCTTGTCACTTGGTATATCAGTAAATGGAGGTACCATGAGTGTGGTAATTCCTAGGAACACTTCCATCCCTGTCGAGATAACAGAAGAATATGCTATAGCTAAAGATAACGGTGGTGCCAATATTAAGGTTTATGAGGGTGAGAGAGCAAGTGTTGCAGACAACAATCTGCTTGGTTCTTTTGGTCTTTCTTGTCCTGGTGCTCCTCGTGGCACGCCCTTGGAGGTAAGCTTCAGTATCGACGAAAATGGTATCCTAACTGTTTCTGCCATGGAACAATCCACTGGTGATGCAAACGAGATCACAATAACTAATGACAAAGAAAGGTTATCCAGAGAAGAAATTAAAAAATTGATTGAAGAAGCTAGAGAGTATCATGCTGAAGATGAGAGATTCCTAAGGAAGGCTGAGGTAATGAATGAATTAGATGATTGCATTTACAAGCTAAGGAATGCTCTAAATAATGAGGATGTTAAATCAAAGCTATCATCTCACAAAGTTAAAAAGATCAATCTTGCAATTACTAAGGCGGCAAATTTGCTTGATAAGAACAAGCACCAGAATGAACTGTATGTTCTCGAAAATCATTTGAAGCAGCTTGAAAGTATGTTGGAAGACATTGAAATCAAGAATTGCTAGTTTTCTTTTTCAGTAGTTAGAATGTTAAGTGTTGTCTTGCTTTTTTAGTATGTTGTGTTGAATTGAAACCTTGGTGATATCTGTTAGTATTTTGAATGTTTGAGACTAAATTTGTTGTTTGCCATATTATCCAATGTTGTTCCTGTTGCTGTCTTGTGTGGAAAAACATATTGTAAGCCTTAGTGGGCTGCTGTATAAAGCCTAACAATTTATTCTTGAAATATTGTTAACACAATTGAAACATGTTTTAGCATTGTAAATGGAGTATAAATTTATCAAATCATATATTAAATGGTTTAACAAATCTTGTTAATCTATAATATTTCTGAATTGAAATTTAGTGACTAACAGGCTATAGAGATATACAAATGATTTGACAAATTGTTATGCAATAAAGAATTTACTTGCCTTGCAATGTTTATATGCTTAATTAGAGAATTCACTATGGTTCTGTAGCAGATCCTAAAATTGAAGTGAACCTTTTTAGAAAAGCACAAATCAAATGTTCCTAGAGTAGAATGTATTAGACTTTCCCTTCCAAGAAACCAACATGGAGTTGTAAGACTAGTTAAAAAGAAAACATAAATTCAAAACTCATGAAACTATAAATCTAAAAAAAAAAACTAAAATGGCTTAACTACAGCGTTGGCAGCTTTTATCGAAGGGTGATGATTTTCGGAAAAGGGTGATAGTGGCGAAATATGGTGAAAGTATTTTGGGGAATACTAGGTTGGATGCGGAGGACTTTCGGACTCGGCCTTCGGCCTGGTGGTGCAATTTATGTCGTATGGATAGGGGTATTGGGTGGTTGTCCATTGTAGCGAGTAAAAAAATGGGAAACGGCAACACAATTAAGTTTTGGAAAGACGTGCGGATTGGAGATCAATGTCTTGAAAACAGTTTTCCTTGCCTCTTTAGGATCTCAGTTCAACAAGACGACATGGTTGGTGACGTAGGGAAATATGAGAAATTGGGTCGGATCAACCCACCCCAGGACATATAGAAGATATATACCAAAATCCCGCGCAATTGATCATAGAGAAACAGTTTTTCCTAATCACAAGACAAGAAAGGGTTGAATAGAGTAAAAAACAGAAAGAGAAAAAAATAAAGGGTTTATGAACTTTTGTTTTTGAGTGTGAGGAGAAGCTAATAACAAAATCTACCTAAAAGAAAACCTTCATCTTCTTTTTGATTATTTGAAAGATTAATTATACATGGCAGAAAAATATGAAGAATATGCTGTGGGAATAGACCTTGGAACAACCTATTCTTGTGTTGGTGTTTGGTTGGAGGATAATTAAAAACAGAGTTGAGATAATTCACAACGATGAAGGCAACAAAATGACACCTTCTTTTGTTGCTTTCACAGATGATCAAATGTTGGTTGGTGGTGCTGCTAAGGATCAAGCTTCTATCAACCCACAAAACACTGTTTTTGGTATGTTAATATTCTATCTCTGTTCTATTCTCCAGTTATCTATTTATTTTGAGGTTAAATATATTTTTCGTCGATATAAAATCCTAATGTGGTAAATCACATACATTTATTTATATATGTGATCATGAATTGAGAATTTAATATTAATATTTTTTTTATTATTCTTTAGATGCCAACAGGCTAATTGGTAGGAAATTTAGTGATCAGGTTGTTCAAAAGGATGTACAGTTGTGGCATTCAAGGTTATTTTCGGTGTTAATGACAAACCTATGATAAGTATTAAGTACAAGGGTCAGGTGAAACTTCTTTGTGCCGAGGAAATTTCATCCATTGTGCTCACAAAAATGAAGGAGATTGCAGAGGCTTATTTGAAATCACCGGTTAAAAATGCAGTTGTAACTGTGCCTGCTTATTTCAATGATGCTCAACGAAAAGCCACCATGGATGCTGGTACCATTGCTGGCCTTAATGTTGTGAGGATCATCAATGAACCAACTGCTGCAGCTATTGCATACGGCCTTGACAATAGAGATAACTATGATGGTGAAAGAAATATTTTTGTCTTTGATCTTGGTGGAGGTACTTTCGATGTGTGTCTCGTCACAATTAAAGGTGATATCTTTGAAGTTAAAGCCGTTGCTGGAAATACTCACCTTGGTGGAGAGGACTTTGACAACAGAATGTTAAACTACTTTGTAGAAGAATTTAAGAGGAAGAACAAAGTGGATATTACTAGGAATCCAAGAGCCTTGAGGCGTTTGAGAACTGCATGCGAAAAGGCAAAAAGGACGCTCTCTTTCAAATTGGTCACCACTATTGAGATTGATTATTTATTTGAGGGCATTGACTTCTCTTTGTCAATCACTCGTGTCAAGTTTGAGGAAATCAGTATGGACCTTTTTAATGATTGTATGAAGACTGTTGCGAGTTGTCTTACTGATTCAAAGATGGACAAGAGTAGTGCAGATGATGTTGTTCTTGTGGGTGGCTCTTCTAGGATTCCCAAAATTCAGGAATTATTGAGTGATTTCTTCAATGGGAAGGATTTGTGCAAGAGCATCAACCCTGATGAGGCTGTTGCTTATGGTGCTGCTGTCCAGGCTGCTGTGTTGTGCAAAGACATTAAGAATCTTCCGAAATTTGTGTTGCAAGATGTTATCCCTTTGTCACTTGGTATAAAAACATTTGGAGATATGATGGCTGTGGTGGTTCCTAGGAATACTTCTATACCTTTCAAGGGGACTTGCTGGTGTGGTACTGCTAAGGATAACCAAGATGAAGCCTTGGTTAATGTTTACGAGGGTGAGAGGGCAAGAGCCACCGACAACAATCTGCTTGGTACTTTTATTCTTTCTTGTCTTAAAGGTGTCCCTCGTGGCAATCCCTTGGAGGTATGTTTTACTATCGACGAAAATGATATTCTAACAGTCTCTGCAAAGGAAAAATCCACAGGAAATGCAAACGAAATCACAATAACCAATGACAAAGCAAGGTTATCAGGACTTGAAATTAAAAAATTGATTCAAGAAGCCGAGGAGTATCGTGCTGAAGATGAGAAATTCCTAAAGAAGACTAAGGTAATGAATGCATTAGATGACTGTGTTTACAAGTTGAGGAATGGTCTAAAGATTAAGGATGTTAAATCAAAGCTCTCCTCTCAGAAAGTGAAAAAGATCAATCTTGCAATTACTAAGGCTACAAATTTACTTGATAAGAAGAAGCACCAGAATGAACTTTACGTTCTCGAAAATCATTTGAAGGAACTTGAAAATATGTTTGAAGACCTTGAAACTGCACTATGGTTCTGCAGCAGATCCTAAAATTCAAGTGAACCTTTTTAGAAAAGCATTTAAATATTTCATTCAATCTATGGAGATTTTATACCTTAGGAGCTTTTTTATAAGAGAATTGCTAAATATTACAAAGCTCTTTCGCAAGAATTGCATAAATATAACTGTTTTAAAAAATAAAAATCTATTAAACGATCAATTTTTAACATTTAGACAGTAGACGTCTCGTGTGCTAGTGTAAATCAACGAAGCACAATTTTTAAAAGTGGTATATATTAGGTACCACTACAATTGAAGAAAAACAAAATAATCACCCTGTCTCTTTTTCCGAGACCCACACTTTTTTTTTTGTTTTTTTTTTTTGTTTATGATAATTAGACCCACACTTTTTAAGATTAAAAAATTGAAATACAGTGATATAAGTTTTTTTTTTTTTTTTTTTTCGATAATGATATAAGTTTGTTTTTGATATAAGGATTATAAAAGAGGAGTGTTATTTAAACATCAAAAGGGGACATCTCAACAACATCAAGGAGAGTTACATGTATATAATTGGGGAGTTCTTCAACACATTTGGTTAACTCATATTAACCAAATTTGATCTCCAATTCCTCAACTATTTGTTTACGAGAAATTGTATATGAGACACATTTTGATTGTTTGCGGATGATAAAGTTAAAACAAAGTTAAAAGTTCAAGTTTTAAAGATTTTATGTCTACAACATCAAAGGGAGTCACGTGTATATAACCGGGGAGTTCTTCAACACATTTGGTTAATTATGCATTAACCAAATGTGTTGAAGAACTCCCCGGTTATATACACGTGACTCCTCTTGATGTTGCAGAGATGTCCCCTTTTTTTATGTTTAAATAACATTTCTCATTATAAAATTATAAAATTATTGATAGATCATATAAAATTAATAATGGGTCCTATTTAGTAAGTTTCTTTTTTATACGGTAATTATTTAGTAAGTTTTTTTAGGCAGCTCATCTGACTTGTTAGCATTTGGATTGTGTAGAACGAGTAAAATACTAGATTGTTTAGAGTCTCAGCACATTCACCACAGCATATGTTGGACAAGATCAATTTTTTTTCTTAAACGTGTTTGAAGACGACGAGTAGTACTTTAACTTTAAACTACCATAACTGGTGGTATAATCATATGCTTTGTTTGGGCTTGTATAACTTTGTCATGTTTTTTCTCTTTGACGCTTTTGTAATCTTCCACAATCTTTCTCGGTACACCTTGTGCCGATGAAATTAGTGGTTTTTGTTTATATACATATATATATATATATATGTGTCTCATTTTGGCTTGTTAAAAAAAATTCAGTTGTTGAGTTGGAGAGATTAAATGTTTATTAAGTACTATATTATTAAAAAAATTATAAATAAACGACGAGTCCGCTTAAGTATCCAAAATTAAATTTCTCCATCATGATCTTTAAGGTATCGTTTGATCTAACTTTTTTCTCTCTGTTTTTTTTTGGTGATTAACTTTTTTCTCTCTTCTTTTTCCTTAGAAGTCAGAATTTAGGCCAAACAACAACATTTAAAAGCTCTAATAAGGAAAAAAAAAAAAACAGCTTCTATAAGAAAAATTATAATATATTATCAAACATATTTTTTAACTTTATTATCTATACTATATATAAAAAGGATACAAAAGTTTTTGGTGTAGACTTTTCATATTGCCAATTTACCCTTCAAAAACTTTCATTCATATAAAAAAAAAGTTAACTGCCCAAAAACAAAACTATTCTCTTAAAAAAAAAACTGCTCTCCAAAATCAAAATGAAAACAGGGCTTATCTATACAATATAACAATATATAAAGAAGATATAGGAGTTTAGACTGACTTTTTATTTGGACAAATTTACCCCTTTCTTGAAATTCAAATATAGCATAGCATAAGACATTTTTTTTACATAAGTTAGACACAGGAAGGCGTGGAACGCGCCTGCCTGACCCGCTAGTAATAATAAGAAAAACAACTTTTAACCTTTTTTTATACAAAAATAAGATTTACATAACAACTTTAATTTTAGTTTTAAAGCTATTATTTCTAGTTTTATGGCCAAAGAGTACCTAATACTCCCACAATTTAATCTCTTTGTTATAATGAGTAATAATTAACGGAGAGATTAAGGTACCGTTTGACCTAACTTTTTTTCTCTTCTTTTTTTTTAGAAGTAAGAATTTATGCCAAACAAATTTTTTTAAAAGTTCTAGTAAGAAAAAAATAGCTTCTATATTTTAAAAAAAATTATAATATATTATCAAACATATCTTCTAACCCTTGTTATAATAATAATTAAAAACATCTTTTAATCTTTCCTTTTTTAAAAATAAATAAATAAATATGATTTACCAGTTTTATAGTAAAAATAGCTTCTACACCTAAAAAAAGCTGGCCATGTAAATATTTCAAAAAAAAATTTATAAGCTAAAAATTTCAGAAATTAATTTATGTTTGTTTTTTATTATTGTCAAACATGGGCCGGATCAACCCGCCCCAATAAGATAAAAGCAAAATCCCGCGCAATTGATGATAAAGAAACAGTTTTTCCTAATCATCATCATCATCACAAGAGAAAGGGTTTATTTGAGTGTGAGGAAAAGCCAATAACAAAATCTACCTATAAGAAAACCTTCTTTGTTTTGATTATTTGAAAGATTAAATTACATGGCAGAAGGATATGCTGTGGGAATAGACCTTGGAACAACCTATTCTTGTGTTGGTGTTTGGTTGGAAGACAAAAACAGAGTTGAGATAATCCACAACGATGAAGGAAACAAAATCACGCCTTCTTTTGTTGCTTTCACTGATGATCAAAGGTTGGTTGGTGGTGCTGCTAAGGATCAAGCTTCTATCAACCCACAAAACACTGTTTTTGGTATATTTCTATTTCTATTTCTATTCTCAAAAGTCCAATCTTTTAATAATTAGTTTTATTATAGACAAAACGTTTTTAAATTGTGACAAATGGTGCGCTTGATCCGTTAAAAAATAAGAAACTAGACTCATAGTTTCAATTGTATATGTTTGTGTATTAAAATAGAAACTGGACATGACAAACTTTTTGTCCTCGGCATAACTTGTCTAAAATACCTTAATAACCTTTTGTCCAACAAACATCGTACAAGACGACAAAATTTGTTCAATATATTAACCATTTATCCTGTGTTGTTACGTTTAGCATTTATCTTTTGCAAATCAAATAGACTCTAAGCTTTGTTAAAAAAAAAAAGGGACCCTAAGCTAGTCGTCGTGGTTTCTTTCTAATTCTTTAATATCAGAAAAGTATGCAGCTATTGCAGCCTTAAAGAATGCTATGTTTGTGCTAAATTACTATTAACATTTTTACTATTAATATTTTTTTCAGATGCAAAGAGGTTAATTGGCAGGAAATTCAGTGACCCTATTGTTCAAAAAGATATTCTGTTGTGGCCGTTTAAGGTTATTTCTGGCGTTAATGACAAACCTATGATTAGTGTTAAGTACAAAGGTCAAGAGAAGCTTCTTTGTCCCGAGGAAATTTCGTCAATTGTCCTGACAAATATGAAAGACATCGCAGAGGCATATTTGGAATCACCAGTTAAAAATGCAGTTATTACTGTTCCAGCGTATTTCAACGATTCTCAGCGAAAAGCCACCATGGATGCTGGTGCCATTGCTGGCCTTAATGTTATGCGAATTATTAATGAACCCACTGCTGCTGCCATTGCATATGGCCTTGATAAAAGAGCTAACTGTGAAGGTGAAAGGACTATTTTTGTGTTTGATCTTGGTGGTGGAACTTTTGATGTGTCTCTCCTCACAATTAAAGGCGATGTATTTGAAGTTAAAGCTACTGCTGGAAACACACACATTGGAGGAGAGGACTTTGACAACAGAATGTTGAACTACTTTGTCGAGGAATTTAAGAGGAAGAACAAAGTGGATATCACTAGGAATCCAAGAGCCTTGAGGAGGTTGAGAACTGCATGCGAAAAGGCAAAAAGGACACTCACTTTCAAATCTCTCACCTCTATTGAGTTAGATAATTTATTCCAGGGCATTGACTTCTCTTCATCAATCACTCGTGTCAAATTTGAGGAAATTAATATGGATCTTTTTGTTGAGTGTATTAAGACCGTTGAGAGTTGTCTTACGGATTCAAAGATGGACAAGAGTATTGTAGATGATGTTGTACTTGTCGGTGGCTCGTCTAGGATTCCCAAAGTGCAGAAACTATTGGGTGATTTCTTCAATGGGAAGGATTTGTGCAAAAGCATCAATCCTGATGAGGCTGTTGCTTGTGGGGCAGCAGTTCATGCTGCTTTGCTGAGTGAAGGACTTAGGAATGTTCCAAAGTTGGTGCTGCGAGATGTTACGCCTTTGTCACTTGGTATCTTAAATGATGGAGATATCATGAGTGTGGTGATTCCTAGGAATACTTCTGTACCTGTCAAGCAGACACAAGGTTATGTTACAGCTTTTGACGACCAATCTTCAGTCCCAATTTCTGTTTACGAGGGTGAGAGAGCAAGAGCCAGTGAGAACAATCTGCTTGGTTCTTTCAATCTTTCTTGTCTTTCAGCTGTCCCTCGTGGCCATCCTTTGTCTGTATGCTTCACTCTCGATGAAAATGGTATCTTAACTGTTTCTGCAACGGAAAATTCTACCGGTAATATGAACGAGATGACAATAACAAACGACAAAGAAAGGTTATCAAGAGAAGAAATAAAAAAATTGATTGATGAAGCTAGAGAGTATCGCGCTGAAGATGAGAGATTCCTAAGGAAGGCTAAGGTAATGAATGAATTGGATGACTGCATTTACAAGTTGAGGAATGCTCTTAAGAATAAAGAAGTTAAATCAAAGCTATCATATTATAAAGTTAAAAAGATCAATCTTGCAATTACAAAGGTGGAAAATTTGCTTGATAAGAACAAGCACCAGAATGAACTATTTGTTCTCGAAAATCATTTGAAGGAGTTTGAAAGTATGTTGGAAGACCTTAGAGTCAAGACTGGCTAGTTTTCTTTTTCAGCAGTTAGAATATTAAGCATTGTCTTGCTTTTGTATGTGGTAAATAAAAACCTTTATGATGATTATCTCTTATGTCTCAGTAAGAATTATGCTAACAACACACTATTTAACACACTCTTTTTAATTGATTGAATTTCAAATGGGTCCCACCAAATTTATGTGGGGTCTACATAATTTATTGGGATCCATTTGAATTTCAACCAATTAAATTGAGTGTGTTGGTAAGAGTGTGTTAGAAGGTCTGTTGTTAGCACTCCTCGTCTTAGTAATTTGAAGGTCTGATAAAATTTTGATTTGCCATGTTATCTAAGATTGTTACTATTAATTTTTTTTGTGTCAAGAAAATCCACCTTAAAGGTGAATAAGTTTAGTGTTCCGGGTTCGAACTCGGACTCCTGCGCATATAATGCGATATCCCTACCAATTGAGTCAACCACTTGTGCTATAGTTAACCATAACCTATATGTTGGTACTTGGTGTCTGTTTTGGTAAGTACAATAAGCTAGCTTATATAGTTTATTGGACTACCTTATAAACTTGTTTGATAAAAATAGACATGTTTGGTAAAAAACTTCTCTAATTAGCTTATAGCATTTTTTGATATGCTATTTCAAGTAGCGTTTTTTGAGATGCATCTAAAAAGTCTAATAATTAGAACATGTAAATTATAATTTACTTGAAAATATACACAGGACAATTATCAAAAATAAAATAAAAATATACACTGGACAATAATTTTAATAAAATAAAATTATTGATTTAATAAGTTTTACTCCCTTTGTATTTTTTGAGGTCAGATTTAACGTTCCTATCTAATAATTGTCGTTGTGATATTTTAATGGTACTATTTGTCAATTATATCCTTTGTCAATTACTCTTGTATTTTTTAATAAAACTAATTGATGTTATATATTTGGAAAACTAAATGTTGTTTTTTTTAAAATTATTTTTGGTACATAATATATTAAATTTTTGTTTTTTTTATACATACTATATATATATTAAGATGAGAAAGTGTGTGCAAAGAATAAATATTGGTGGATTAAGATGAGGTATTCTAAAAATACTGTTTTTTTTTTTTGATAATTATTCTAAAAATACTGTTGATGTGGGAGTAATATATTGTTACTACTAGATAACAAACTCACCTAAATAGGGTGATGCGGGAGTATTGTTTCCAAAATAATTATAAATATAAGGAGTTTTTTGATTTTGAAAACGAAAGAGTTTCCAAATTCCAACTACAAGTTAGTGTGTGAGGGAGAGAAAACAAGCTAGAATAAACAGTCTCCTGCTACAGTTCCGAATACAGAGTGTGTGGGCTGTTCAGCTGTCATCATGGTGGCAACAAAACATGAAGGACCTGCTGTGGGAATTGATCTTGGCACAACATACTCTTGTGTTGCTGTGTGGCTTGATGATCAAAATCGAGTCGAGATTATTCACAATGATCAAGGTAACAGAATTACACCTTCTTATGTTGCTTTCACCGATGATCAAAGGTTGATTGGTGATGCCGCGAAAAACCAGACTGCTTCTAACCCAACCAACACTGTCTTTGGTAAGTTTTTATATTCTCTATAATCTATATCTCTAATATACTGCATATATTTAATATTATTACGACGGTTTTAAATTGCATTAAAAGATTTTATATTTTTTAGAATGTATTCAAATGCTGTTTTTGTAACTTATATTAATTAAATTTTTTTCAGATGCCAAGAGGTTAATCGGTAGAAAGTTTAGTGACACTGTTGTTCAGAATGATATGATATTGTGGCCATTCAAGGTTCTTGGGGTGAAAGACGACAAACCTATGATTGTTATTAATTACAATGGTAAAGAGAAGCACTTTTGTGCCGAGGAAATATCGTCTATGGTCCTCACAAAGATGCGAGAAGCTGCAGAGAAATTTTTAATGTCCCCTGTAAAGAATGCAGTTGTTACGGTGCCTGCTTACTTCAATGATTCTCAGCGAAAAGCCACCATAGATGCTGGTACTATTGCTGGCCTTTATGTCATCCGGATAATCAATGAACCAACAGCTGCTGCTCTGGCATATGGCCTTGACACGAGAACTAACTGTGTTGGAGAACGAAATATTTTCATCTTCGACCTTGGTGGTGGGACATTTGATGTGTCTCTCCTTACAATTGAGGATAATGTCTTTCATGTGAAGGCCACTGCTGGCAACACTCACCTCGGAGGAGAGGACTTTGATAATAGAATGGTGAACTACTTTGCACAAGAGTTTCAAAAGAAGAGCAAGGTGGACATTACTGGAAACCCAAGAGCCTTAAGGAGGCTGAGAACGGCATGCGAGAGAGCGAAAAGGACTCTATCTTTTTCTTCTTTCACTACCATTGAGGTTGATTCTTTATTACAGGGTATTGACTTCTCTTCATCAATTACCCGTGCCAAGTTTGAGGAAATCAATATGGATCTTTTCAAGGAGTGTTTGAAAACGGTTGAGAGTTGTCTTATTGATGCCAAGATGGACAAAAGTTCTATCCATGATGTTGTCCTTGTTGGTGGATCTTCTAGAATTCCAAAAGTACAACAGCTGTTGCAAGAGTTTTTCAAGGGGAAGGAATTATGTGAGAACATCAACCCTGATGAGGCTGTTGCTTATGGTGCAGCTGTCCAGGCTGCTATGTTATGCGATGGTTTTAAGAATGTTTCAAACTTTGTGCTGCGAGATGTGACACCCTTATCACTTGGTATTTCTCTAAATGATCGTACCATGAGTGCCGTGATTCCTAGGAACAGTTCCATCCCTGTCAAGAAAACAAAAGGATATGTTACAGCTGAAGATAACCATGGTGCCTCTATTCTGGTTTATGAGGGTGAGAGAGCAAGTGTTGCAAACAACAATCTGCTAGGTTCTTTTAGTCTTCATTGCCGTCCTGGTGCTCCTCGTGGCACGCCCTTTGAGGTATGCTTCACTATTAATGAAAATGGTATCTTAACTGTTTCAGCGATGGAAAATTCTACCGGTAATACGAACCAGATCACAATAACCAATGACAAAGAAAGGTTATCCGTAGAAGAAATAAAAAAATTGATTGAAAAAGCTAGAGAGTATCACGCTGAAGATGAGAGATTCCTAAGGAAGGTTAAGGTAATGAATGAATTAGATGACATCATTTACAAGTTGACGAATGGTCTAAAGAATGAGGATGTTAAATCAAAGCTATCATCTCAAAAAGTTAAAAAGATCAATCTTGCAATTACTAAGACTACCGATTTGCTTGATAAGAACAAGCACCAGAATGAACTACATGTTCTCGAATATCATTTGAAGGAGCTTGAAACTATGTTGGAAGACCTTAAAGTCAAGACTGGCTAGTTTTCTTTTTCAGCAGTTAGAATTTTAAGTCTTGTCTTGCAGTTATAATATTTACTTGCTGCTATGTTAATTTTGTTAGGCTGAACACTTTTACATTTATGAGATGAAGACAAGTTAATGATTTTTTTTTTTCTTTACAAAATAGTTAATGAATGAGTTTCTTTCTTTTATCTGATTATTTTGTTAGGCTGCAATCTTAACTATATTGTCAAAAATTTAAGAAAGCAAAACAAGCAGCTCCAACATAATTTATGAGAAAGCTCAAATAGTTAAGTTCATTAATGCATATCAAATAACTAAAATTTACTAATTTTACTCAACTCCCTCATAAAACAAACCGTTACTGATCAAGTACAAAACTGAATTCAAGCATGTTCATAATATATCCTCAAAAAGTTGCACAAATCCACATAAGTTTCTTGAAACTGTTGGCATCATTCAAATGCTTAGCCTTCATGATTTCATAACTGACCTTCTTCTTTTCTCATGCAAATGTGTAGGAAGCATGTAGAATTAAGAAACCTTTCAACGTGGATTTCGCAGCTCAACCCTTACATTTTCGTTTGATATTATGATATCTTTTGAAACGGTTTGTACCTCAGCAGAGACATTTAACATACCATCAGAATCTGCACCAAAGCATACATTGAATGGAAGGCCTCAAGGAATATCAGGAACTGATATATTAAACGAACCAGCAACATTAACAGTCATTCCAACACCCTCTTGAAAATCAATCAACACATTAGATTTGTTATCTTCAATTGTAACATGAACTTTTTTATCATTCAATATTTCTTGTACTGGTTCTGCAAGAGACAACCTTGTAAGATATTGATGCACATCCTTTGGAACCTTAAGGTGTCCACTTAACAAAGCAGCTAGGATAGCTGCACCACACGCAACAGCCTCAGCAAGATTGTTAACAATAATATCGTTTCCGAAAAAATCACTCAAAAGATTATGCACTTTGGGAATCTTAGAAGATCCACCAACAAGAACAACTACATCGACACTACTCTTGTACATGTTAGCATCAGTAAGACAACTTTCAACGGTCTCAATACACTTTTCAAAGAGGTCCATGTTTAGTTGCTCAAACTTGGCCCGAGTAATTGATGAACAGAAGTCAATACCCTCACATATAGCATCTATGTCAATTGTGACCTCAGTGTCATATGAAAGTGTCCTTTTTGCCCTCTCGCACTCAGTTGTCAACCTTCTAAGGGCCCTTGAGTTCCCACTAATATCCTTCTTATGCTTCCTCTTGAACTCCTTCACAAAATGCTTTATCATTCTCTGATCAAGGTCATCTCCTCCAAAGTTAGTCTCCGCCATCGCCTTTATTTCAAACTTCTCATCCTTGAGTGTGATGAGTGACGCATCAAAAGTTCTACTACCAAGATCAAAGATTAAAATATTTCTATTTTTAACACAATTGGTTCTTCTATTAAGACTATATGCAAGAGCAGCAGCAATAGGTTCATTGATTATCTGCATTACATTGATGCCAGCAAGAACACCAGCATCTTTTGTGGCTTTTCGCTGAGAATAGTTGTAATAAGCAGGAACCGTAATCACTGCATTTTTTACAGATGACTCCAAACATTTCTCGGCAATCTCCGGCATCTTTTTGAGGACCATAGATGATATTTCCTCTGCAAAAAAACGCTTTTCTTCATTCTTGTACTTTACAAGTATCACAGGTTTGTCAGTCATACTAGAAATGACTTTAAAGGGCCACAACCGTAGATTATTCTGAATTATGGGATCACTATATTTCCTTCCAATCAACTCGGTTGCATCTGCACAATCAAAATGTTTAAAGTACACTGTTAAAAAAATTCTATTTACCAACTAATGTAGTGACCAAATATTTTGATCTTGGTAGAGTAACGACGTTTACTAAGTAATTTCCTAAGTTTATCATAGCAGAGTAACAACGTTTACCAAACTATAATATAAACTAGAATCCAGGAACAAAAGAAAGTTTAAATTACCAAAGATAGTGTTGAATGGATTAGAGGCAGCCTGAGATTTGGCAGCATCACCAATCAACATTCTGTCATCAGTAAATGCAACAAAAGAAGGAGTGGTTCTGTATCCTTGTTCATTGTGCATTATCTCCGTTCGGTTGACTATTTCCTGCCACACCGCAACACGTGAGTTGTTAGTGCCAAGTTCAATTCCAATTGCAGGTCCCTCATATTTTCTGGCCATATATTCTCGTTCAAATGAATGAGTAATGTTCTAGAAAGTGATTTACTACCAGTAGTATTTTACTTTGTGTTGGCTTTTATAAATGTGGAATATGAAAAATAATAGTTGAATATGAATAGCTAGGTTAATCTTCTTCTTTTTTTTTTATGAAAGTGGTGTGCATGTTTGTATCTTGAAACCATAAACAGAATTTATTTACATCTTCGTATAACAAGGCACATAACTGTTTTTGTTATATGCAGTGCACTGCCTTTTCAGTTCTCTAAAACAGTTTCAAATTATAAAGATTCAATTTATAATTATGTGAAAATTATAGTAATGATATGAAAGAGTTTAAGGGATATGCACCGTAAGTGTAAATTAATTTTACACTTACAACCAATAAAAATAGTTCAATCTTCCATGTCATATCAAGAAAGTGAAATAAAGTGGGATGACATGGCGGACAACATGATTGTGATTGGGAGCCGGTAGGAGGTTCGATGCGTACTATACGAATACGAGCTTAATTGGTAGAAAGTTTAGTGATTCTGTTGTTCAGAATGACATGATGTTGTAGCCTTCAAGGTCATGTTTGAATTTGTTCTGTGTGCCTAATCAATAATGGTTAGGTATTTGAGTTTATAATTGAGGCTGTTTAGTTATTTCATTTGTAGTCATGAATTTTATCTTTCTCATATATATGTTGCAGCTGCTTGTTATGCTTTATTTGATAAATTATGTTAGGCTAGGTAGCTGCTTGGTATTGTTTCTCTATTTTGTATATCGAAAAAGTGATGTATTTGATACATAATAATATGAACCAAATAGGTCACTTTTTTAAGGTTAAAAAAAAAAAATCAAATTTGGTTATATAATAGGAGGGAGTAAAGTAAACATACAAAGTAGTCAACTTTGGAAGTGTCCCAACAACTTGATCAATAATTCATTGTTATAAAAGCTAAATTTAGAATACAATTTTTTATATAAATAAATACTGATATTCACTTAAAAAACCATATTCACCTTCAAGATAATAGTGAATTAACATATCAATTTGAGTTTATTGGATAAATCAACACTTCATACAATTTGTCCAATAGATGATATTCAATTCAGAAATATAGATCAGCTATTAAAAATCTCCAATCAATTTTTGAAGCCAAAAGATAATTATATTATATAAACATATTAGAAGGATTTTTATCAAAATTAAAAAACAAGTATTCCAATATTTGTTGGAATATAAGAATCTCAAGCTCCTTCAGATGATTTTCCAGAACATCTATGTCCTCAGATAATAGTGATTTGCAAAAATAAATATCTAAGTCATGATCTCCGTGACAAGAACTTCGAAAACCAATTGTGGCCTTCCTTAGGAGTTTCTTTCTTTTTGATAAACTCCTTAGGAATTTCCGTAATGCGTTGAAATATACTCTCAAGATCTTTCAGTTGATTCTCAAAAACATCTATTTCACTCTGCTGGTTATTCTCAAGCAAATTTGTGGCCTTGGTAATTGCACAAACAATCTGGTCTTTTTCTTTTGACAAGAGATTTACATTAACCTCCTCCTTCTTTAGAGCATTATTGATCTTGTAAACGCATGAATCTAATGCATTCATCACATTGGCCTTCCTTAGAAATTTCTCATCTTCAACGCGGTAATTTTCAGCTTCTCTGATCAATTTTTTAATTTCTTCAGATGACAATCTTTCTTTTTCATTAGAAATTGTAATCTTTTTCTTACTACCAGTGGATTTTTCTTTAACAGAACCGGTTAAGATACCATTTTCATCGATAGCAAGGCTTATCCCTAGACGGTGACCACGAGGAGCTTGTTGGAGAGAAAGTTTAATAGAACCAAGAAGATTGTTTTTGCTTGCTCTTACTCTCTCACCCTCATAAACACTAACAACAATAGAAGTTAGGTAATCTACTTTTGTTACATGTTCCTTTGTCTTCTTGAATGGAATGCTAGTGTTCTTAGTAATAAAAAAATCCATGATATCACCTTGTTCTGATACACCAAGTGACAATGGCGTAACATCTCTCAAAACCAAGTTTGGAACGTTCTTAAAACCATCACATAACATAGCAGCCTGGACAGCTGCACCATAAGCAACAACCTCATCAGGGTTGATGCTCTCGCATAATTCCTTCCCCTTGAAAAACTCCTGCAATAGTTGTTGTACTTTTGGAATTCCAGAAGAGCCACTAACAAGGACGACTTCATGGATAGAACTTTTGTCCATCTTGGCATCAATAAGACAACTCTCAACAATTTTCAAACACTCGTTGAAAAGATCCATATTGATTTCCTCAAACTTGGCACGGGTGATTGATGTAAAGAAGTCAATGCCTTGAAATAAAGAGTCAACATCAATGGTGGTGAAAGAAGAAAAAGATAAAGTCCTTTTCGCTCTCTCACATGCCGTTCTCAACCTCCTTAAGGCTCTTGAGTTTCCAGTAATGTCCACCTTGTTCTTCTTATTAAACTCTTTTACAAAATAGTTCACCATTCTATTATCAAAGTCCTCTCCTCCAAGGTGAGTGTTACCAGCAGTGGCCTTCACATGAAAGACCTCATCTTCAATCTTAAGGAGAGACACATCAAAAGTTCCACCACCAAGGTCGAAGATGAAAACATTTCGTTCTCCAACCCAATTAGTTCTCTTGTCGAGGCCATAGGCAAGAGCAGCAGTTGTTGGTTCATTGATTATCCGGATGACATTAAGGCCAGCAATAGTACCAGCATCTAAAGTGGCTTTTCGCTGAGAATCATTGAAATAAGCAGGCACAGTAACAACTGCATTCTTTACGGGGGACATTAAAAATTTCTCTGCAACCTCTCGCATCTTTGTGAGGACCATAGACGATATTTCCTCAGCACAAAAGTGTTTCTCTTTACCATTGTAATTAATAACAATCATAGGTTTATCCTCTTTCACCCCAACAACCTTGAATGGCCACAACATCATATCATTCTGAACATCAGAATCACTAAACTTTCTACCGATTAACCTCTTAGCGTCTGGAAAAAATAAAATTAATGTTAGTTTTCTTGTAGAAACTAAATTAGTCCACTCAAATTGGCACCAGAAAGAAAATTAATGTTAGTTATTTCTCATCACATATTTTTTCACCATACAATTAAGACTACAAAAACAGCATTTGAACACGACGATTATCAACGATATAAAAGTAGTGACATGACTGCAAACGCTATTTAAAATCATCATAACAAAATTAGATACATAACAGTATATTAGAGAATATAGAAACTTACCAAAGACAGTGTTGGTTGGATTAGAAGCAGTCTGGTTTTTCGCGGCATCACCAATCAACCTTTGATCATCGGTGAAAGCAACAAAAGAAGGTGTAGTTCTGTTGCCTTGATCATTGTGAATGATTTCAACTCGTTGTTGATCATCAAGCCACACAGCAACACAAGAGTATGTTGTGCCAAGATCAATTCCAACAGCAGGTCCTTCTTGTTTTGTGGCCACCATGATTTTTGTAGTAAAAACCGAAAGAACTAACTCAGAAAACCGTGAGAAGCCACACGCTAGCTAGTTTTCTTCTCTCCCTTTCAAACTAACCCAAAAGCTCCTTTTATAAACTTTTTTAGAAACAATAATCCCTCTGCACACAGGATAAGAACGATGATATCATTATTTTATCCTATCCTGTGTTTGGTGCATATTTGATATGGACATGATATGATTAAATGAAAAAGTTATCTCTTATATTATAAGTTTGTTCCGTTTTGCTATTCTTAACCCTAATTTTTTTTCCGCCCATTTTTCCTCTCATTTTACCCTAACATTAATTCAAATAAAATGTTAAAAAATATCTCACCAAGAATCAAACCAACAACTTTTAACTCACCCTGTTAAATATTTATTATTATTAGCTTTCTACTACTATTATTATTATTATTATTATTATTAAGTTAAATAAAATGTTAAAAAATACCTCATCAAGAATCGAACCCACAATCTTTAACTCACCATGTTAAATATTTATTATTATTATGGACAAAACTTACATGCATCAAACACCCACGCAGGTGCTTGCTGGGGCACTCTTCATTCTTCATTCGAAACTAATGAATGTCGGGTCGGGGGTTTCTGCCTTGATATCAAAAAGGGAGTTGGGTAAAGCAAATCTTCTGTTTCTGCAGCATTGCTTCTATGATTTTAGGAGCACTGGCCACCATGGCCTTACAACACACAGTGTTGACCGCTCCTCAATTCTGACTTTGGGAGGGAACAAGGAACTTCTCCCGTCGATGGAATGAGTGAGTGTAGTGGTGGAAGCCAAAAGACCCTCTCACGGCCGAAGGCTCCGCAACACGTTCGTAGTATACCTGACAAATCGGGAGGTGTAGCCGCAATAGCACCGGTAGAGCCCACCACCAAAACAACACAAAGAGGCAAAAACCCGAGAACACCACACCTCTAACATCGTCACCGGAGCAACAAATCGCCACCACCAAAACTGACACCGGAGCAACAGCCAGCACCAAAACAACACCAGAACAAAGGGCCACCACCAAAACCGTCGTCGGAACAACAAAACACCAAAAACATCGCTGGAGTAGGGAACCCCACCAAAATCATTGCCGGAGCAACGAAACCCCATCAAGATCGTCGCCAGAGCAAAGGAACATCAACAAACACCAAAATCGTCGCGGGAGCAAACGAACCAATCCAAAATCCAAACACCAAACTGCCAACCATCATCACCGCCGCCAGATCCGCAGGCAGCCCACCACCTCCATCAAGAAAAACAGAGCAGGAGAGGAATAGAAGCTTCCACCGTCGCTGCAAACACCCAAAAACGTGAACCAAAGGCTGATTGAGCGAGAACACCCCAGATCTGCCGCAAACAACAACCCACCATGGCCGCCGGTCGAGAAAACCAACCAAAACCCCTCCAATCCATAACCTCCGAACCACCACACCACGCCCAAACACAGATCTGACACCGGAAACGAAGAAGAAAACCCAAAACACAGAACAAAGGTCACAAATCGGAGAGGAAGGAGCCGAAAAACGGCCGGCGCCGTCACAGTAACAGTGGTACGGAGGCCAGAACTTACCCCGTCGCACCATATCCTCCTTATTCTACATGGTGAAGGGAGAGATTTGGATTTGAGGGAGAAGGAGCAAGAATGTGGTTAGAGAGAGGTCAGAGAAAAAATGGGGCTGGTATACTTAGAGAGAGAAGTATTGGAAAGTTTCATTGATTATCCGTCTAACATTAAGGCCAGCAATGGCACCAGCATCAATAGTGGCTTTTCGTTGAGAATCATTGTAATAAGCAAAGCAGGCATGGTAACAACTGCATTTTTAACCGGTGACTCTAAATATTTATCTGCAAACTCTTTCATCTTTGTCAAAATCATATATGAAATTTCCTCAGCACATAGTTTCTTCTCGTGGCCCTTATACTTAACAACTATGAAGCACGGACACCTCTATGATTAGGCGTGTCGCGGTGTCCGACACGTGTCGGTGTCCGACACTCGTCCGACACTTGTCCGACACGTGTCGGATAGCTCAAATCGGTGTCCGAAAAAATTCAATTTTTTCTTTACTTCGACACTTCTTTGATCGGTGTCCGACACCTGTAAGACACTCGTACACACGTGTCGGACAGGTGTCCCCAAAAAATTTATTTTTTCTTTGCTTATAATCTTCGAAGACACATATTATGCATACCTATAAGAGTTAGAGATGTGTCGAAATAATATCATTGATAAAAAAAAGTATTGAAAATATTATATTTTGATTACAATATTTTTAGTTTTTTCAAAAGTAGATGGATAAATAAAGGTAAAATATTATCATACTTTGCTTAATTTTTTTTTTTAAGAAATAACTTCCTCAACTTAGATTTACATGTATATATTTTGATTCTAAATTTATATTTTTTATAAATATGTAGCGGTGTCGGTGTCCTATATTTTTTACGTTAGCGGTGTCGCGGTGTCCGTGTCCGTGTCGTGTCGCGGTGTCCGTGTCAGAGTCCGTGCTTCATAGCTTAACAACAACCATGGGTTTGTCATTGACGCCATCAATGACCTTGAATGGCCACAATAATATATCATTTTGAACAACAGAATCACTAAACTTTCTACCAATTAACCTCTTAGCATCTAAAAAAGAAAAATATTAATTAATAGAAAATTATAATTATTAATTTGTCTTACTAACAAAGCAACAATAACAACAAATATTCAAAAAAAGGAGAAAATAAATTTACCAAAAACAGTATTTTTCTGGTTTGAGGCAGCCTGATTCTTAGCAGCATCACCAACCAACCTTTGATCATTAGTGAAAGCAACAAAAGACGGAGTTGTTTTGTTGCCTTGGTCATTGTGAATAATCTCAACTCTGTTGTGTTCATCAAGCCACACAGCAACACATGAATAGGTTGTTCCAAGGTCTATTCCCACAGCACATCCTTCGTGTTTTTTTGCCATTAATCACTTTCAAGTAAACCCAAGAAGCTGGACATGAAAAAAATTAAGTAAAGTTGATGTTGAACGTTTAGGTTTTGTTGTAGCACTCAAAAACCCTTTCTTTTTTTCTTTTTTCTTTTTTTATTTTCACAATAAATAAATAATAATAGTAACTAGAATATGAAGGGAAAATAAAACGTCTCTTGTACCTTTGTTTTACTATGCAAACAAGCTCTTGTTGCGATTGAACGAGAGAAAACCGAAACCACCGTGACAGACAGTGTGCTTTTAAATTTGAAAGGGGTATAATAGGGATAGGATTATTAGGCATGGCAACGGGACTGAGCGGGGCGGATTCTGCCCTCCCCAAATCTAAACCCATAAAGTTCGGATTTCCCCAAACTCATCCCAATTTCATGCGGGGATAAAAAATATAACCTCAAACCCCTACCAAACGGGGATCGGGTATCCCCAACGGGGTTCGAGTATCCCGTTACGCCTCTTTCCACATGAATTACGATTGTATTTTAGTATTTTTTATTAAAAAAAAAGGTTAAAAGTCCAAAATTATTTTGTTTTAACAATATTTTTTTAAATAAATAAAAGAGATAGAGAAAATCATTTGTTTATTACTCAAATTAAAAATAAAAAATAAACATATGAATATAATTTAAGAGATTGTTTAAGAGTTTCTAATTTCAAAGAGGTAAAATGTAATTTTAATATAAGTGGAACGGATTCGGGGTGAGTATCAATGTCCCTGTTATCCGCCCAAAATCCATCTTTTGACATAAGCTGGGTCTTGCTTTTTTATTTTATTTTTTGGATATAAGCTGGTCTTGCTTTTGTTTTAAAAAAGGAGAGATATACAAAATACTATATACATAAAAAAAAAATATATACATAAAAAAAAAAACAACAAAAAGATATACAAAATATATATATCGCATTCAATATACTACACATCTTTTTCAAGCAAGCAAAGGTAACAGCATTTTATTTCTTCAAATAAAATAGTGAAAATACAACAACTTGTGGGTACATAAAAGATACTAGGGTTTCATACACAAATCCTAGCTTAACCGACTGTTATAGGAATGACCTCACAGATAGAAGGAGTTGAATCAGTAGATGTCTCCTGGTTCAAGAATGTGGAGATTAAACTTGGGGTTTGCAACTTTAACAATGGAAGATTGCTGGAAATCTTCAACAATTCCTTGAACTTCTTCATGTTTCACTAGTGGTGGTTCTTCAGGTACGCAATTGTAAGTAGAAATGAGATTGCAATTTAATTAGGGTTGATGGCCCATGCTCCCTATACGAATGGGAGGTGCAACCTCTCTTGTGTTGGTCCAGTAAGGTGAGGTGTGGATGTCGTGCCTGGTTTTTTCAGGTTCTGGTTGTGTGGTATCTCTTGGGGTGCCCCTCATAGTTGGTTTTTCCTCTCTCTTTCTTAGATGACTGCTTTGGGTGGTTTTGGTGGTGTCTAGCATTTGTGTGTCCTTTTTTGGTGCTTTTGTTTTGTACCTTTTTTATTAGTTTGTTGAGTACTTCTGATACTTTTGATTTGTACTCTGACAACCGCTTTTTTTTATATTTATATTTATATATATATTTGCCATTCAAAAAAAAAATTAGGGTTGATGGTTTATGAGAAACATCCCTATCAACTTCTTCATTCATCTCTATTACTCTTAATCGGATTCACTTATGCATCTTTGCATGATCGGGAGTAAAGAGTTCATCGCATAACAAACATAAACCCATTTCCAACTTTTCTCCAACTTCAAGTGCGCTCAAAATTTTCAACGGATTATGTTTTGAACCCATCAATCATATGCGCCGAATCGAAAGCTCTGATACCAATTGTAACGGATAAATATGATTCTAAGGACGAACCGGTAGAATCAAGTTCTCAGAGTAGGGATTTTAATGATCTAGAATAGAATCAGGTACAATTAAGAAATGTAAAGATAAATTGAGAGTTTTTGAGAGAAGAAGATAATTTGTTGAATATTGATAGATTGTCTTCCAAATGAAGCAGAATGACTTTAAATACAATGATCAAGGCTAAAAGGGTAAATTGAAATAATATAAACTATTTATTTAAAATAAACTACTTAATTCCTATAACAATGGCATAAATGTCGAAATCGTTAGTGTTGGATGTCGTTACCAGGGTTTGAACTCCAATGAATCTACTTTGTGTGTGAGAGTTTTCAATGGCTTTTGTCATTTCGTGTAGGGTATACATGGATTGGGCAAATTCGTTTGAACCGGTCAAACCCACCCAATCCAACCCAAAAAAGTAGGTTGAGCTGGATAATTGGGTGGATATTGATTTCAAAAGTGAAAAACCCATAAAAAAATCGGGTTCCGAGTAAAACCGGACCCAACCCAAAAACCCACAGACTCACTAGTGCTTTGATTTTTTAAATATTTTTTATTAAAATACTAAAGGTTTTTCCATTTGTTCTTTAAATATTTTTTATAGTGAAAATAAGTTATATATTTTTTAAGAAAATAAAAAGATTGAATATTTTTATACACAAATATGATGCTTCGTCATTATAAAAATAAAATAAAAAGATTTTTTTTTCACTTTTTAGTCCCGTGTTTTTCGTCCCTACTTTTCATTTTACTCTTGCATATCAATCGAAATTTTAAATTTTTTTATGCTGTCATGTTTAGTACATTATATAAATTTTTCTTACAAAAGTTTAAAATTTTTTTGTTTACAATGTTGCCAATGAGGATCAAACCTAGGACCTCATGCATACTACCAAAATATCTCACCACTAGACCAAACCTATAGTGGTTTTACAAAAGTTTAAATTTTGCACATAAATAACTCATCTTATGTTAAAAAATTCCAAATTTTTATCATAGATGTTCCTACAATATTATAAACATGAATACAAAAAAACATTCAAAAATGTGAAAACATACAAGAGTTTGATTAAAAGTAGTGATCAAAAAGTACGGAAAAAATCTTCAGAGATTAAAAACGAAATTCTGATAAACGATAGGGAGCAAAAATATGATTAACCCAAAAAAAATACTACGGCTAAACTATATCACAGACGCGTTGTAATACTATGCATGACCTTATTGGCTTGTTTTCGGACAAAAACTACGTTGTAACGTATTGGATGAGATAAGAGTGAATTTAATAGATCCTAACTCAATCTTATAAACACAACTATTAGTTATCACATTCATAAACTATCGCGGTGATAAATATCAATACCAAACTATCGAGAACACATTTTTTTTTAATGACAAATATATTATATATAAATATAAAAACAGAAACAGTACAAAAGAAAGGACATAAAAATAAAGAGGTACCAGAAGTACACTCTATCGGAACCTAACAATCACTATGCTAAGATAAGAAAAAATAAAACGGGCAAAATAAAATTACGAACAAGGAGACACACCACCACCAATACTAGAACCCCTCAAAAGCACCAAGAAAACCCCTCATAAAGAGAAAGACAAGGATCAACCACAGGTAGGACAAAGCAAAAGAGGGTCTCCAATCCTCCTGACCCAACGAGACCCAATATGACACCCCAACAAACTCTATCGATTCCAGCATAAAGTAGGATGAATACCCCACTCATAAAAGGAACAAGGGGAGTCAGGGTTTTTACCTAGAAACAATTTTCAAGATAAAAGTTTCACCCTATCTACTAGACACTCGACTGAAAAGGTCCCTTTCGAAAAGAAGACGTCATTTCGAGATTTCCAGATGGTCCACACAATAGTATGTCAAATCAACAAACAAGCATGCTTGGACAAGAGAACACAAACTATCACAACAATAAATACCAATACCAAATTTTCCTTCTACAGAAAAAATAACGCAGTCAACTTTACATTTCAAAGCAAATCACTTCTCGTTTTAATCAAACAGCCTCGTGTATAGGCGGCGCACATAGCGAGTTACATCACCAAATGTGTTCATAATATATATATATAGACACACACAAATATATTAAAAAAAATCTAAAAATATGATTGTTCTTTATTTATTTTTTATAAAATATGATTTTTTTTTTTAATGGCAAATAGGTATTATATAAATAACTTTAAAAATATTAGTCTGAGTACATATCACGAGTTCCAAAAGTACTCAATGATAAAATAAAGACAACGTAAGAAAAAAGATATACATAATAAAAGAACTTGTTGAGGGTAGAAACCACCTCAACCACCCAAAGCAACCACCAAAAAGAGAGGGAGAAAGAATCAGCTATAATAGAGCACCCCAAGAGGTACCACTCAACAAAAACCTGAAACAACGAGGCACCACATCATCACCTCGCCTTGCTGGACCACCACAAAAGAGGTTGCACCTCCCACTTGAAGAGGGAGAAGGGGCTATCAGGATTTTTACCTATAAACTATTTTCAAGAGGAGAGTTCCACCCTATCCACAAGAATATCAATCGATGAAGACCCACCGACAAAGATGATATCATTTCGGAAGGTCCAAATAGTCCACACAACAGCATGGCACACTAGAATCATACATAATTGAACCCGATGCCCCACACCCAATCCAATGAAACTCTCAAAAACTTAGCATAATAATACTATTGGGGGACATATACTCGAACTCTACCCACGTAGAGACACGGTACCAAACAAGAAAAATTCAATCACATAAAACGAAAAGTTGGTCTACTGACTCCTCAATTGATAAAATATGATTGTTCTATGTGTGTCTTTGATTAAACAACATGATATACTTTATCGGATCAGGATCCACTGCTGTAGGTTTATCACGCAGTTCCTGCATTTATGCCTAAATTGTGGTGTTTATTTTTTTAATAAAATAATGCATTCTCTCTCTTCATTGGCAAAAACCACTTTTCCTCTCACAAATGTCAAAACTGCATGTAACAGCAGGGGATTTCAACCTTAGGAAATCCAATTCCATACTTTATCTTGTATAATGTGTCAAATAGTCTAATGGCAAAAATTTCATTCATTAAAATAAATAATGTTGGAATTTAAGATTCCAACTCTACTAAATGCTACAATGTCCCTTTTTAAATAAACTTGTCAATAGTCTTGAATTGAGAAGTTTAATACTGGTGTAACACTTGAATAACGTATCCATACAAATTTTCAAAGGTGGAGATAATTACAAAGCAGATCTTTTCAAATGCCAACAAATATATATAGACAAATTCCATTTTAAACCTCAAAGTGCTTATAGAAAAAAGAGAGGGCATTAATGCACAATTTATAGTAATTTAAAATTTGCACAGGTCCAAATCAATGAAATAAACTCTTCACCATGAATGTTTGAAATGTATCATATAGCAAAACAGTAAATTATGTTTACCCAAAACCAGAAAATATCACATCTCTCAACAAATTGACATTTCAGACAGCCCTTGCAAGTATGAAGTAACACAACAGTCAGCAGAGAGCAAAACAGAAACAGCAGAGTTATTTCATAATCTACCATGCCACCTTCCTATATATGTATCGATTATAACTTCGTGTTAATTTTTATGTCTCAATATATTTTCGCACGAAATAGCTGAGAAACTACAATCAATTAATTTTCTCACTTTCCTCCACATATGAACTCAAAAAACAGATTATTTGATCAAAATAAGCAACAACAAGAGCCTGAAAGGGATAAGGGAGCAAGGTTTTCAAATATTGTACTAAATCTAAGACAGAAAACAGAAAGAATTTAACTACTATATGTTCAAAGAAAACAATATCATAAACTTGAATACTATAAGATATATAATAAAGATAAATAAAACTAGCAAGTCTTGGCCTGAAGGTGTTTCAACATGCTCTCCAACTCCTTCAGAAGATTCTCAAGAACATCTATTTCCTTCTGATGGTTATTCACATCAAGAAAATTCATGGCCAAGTTAATTGCATTGTTGATCTTCTCACTTTCTTGAGGAGAAAGGATTAGATTAACATCCTTCTTCTTTAAAGCATTCTTCATATTGTAAACACAGAAATCCAATGCATTCTTTATCTTGGCCTTCTTTAAAATTTTCATATCTTCTAGATGGTATTTCTCAGCTTCTTCAATCATTTTTTTAATTTCGAATGTTGACAACCTTTCTTTGTCATTAGTTATGGTTATCATGTTTGAACTACCTGTAGATATTTCCTTAGCAGAAACAGTTAGGATACCATTTTCATCAATGGCAAAGCAAACATCCAAGGGTTGGCCGCGAGGAGCGCCTGGAAGGCAAGAAAGGTTAAATGAACCAAGCAGATTGTTGTCTGTGGCTCTTGCTCTCTCACCTTCAAAAACTCTAATTGAGACATCGATGTGGTTATCTTTAGCAGTAACATATTGTTGGGTCTTCTTGACAGGCAGAGAAGTGTTCCTAGGAATCACCACACTCATGACACTGTCAACACCTATTGATATACCAAGTGACAATGGGGTAACATCTCGAAGCACTAAGTTTGGGACATTCTTAAATCCGTCACTCAAAATTGCAGCCTGAACAGCTGCACCGTACGCAACTGCTTCATCTGGATTGATACCCTTGCATAGATCCTTCCCCTTGAAAAAGTCTAGCAATAGTTCCATCACTTTTGGAATCCTTGACGAGCCACCCACAAGAACAACATCATCAATATCACCTTTATTTATCTTTGAATCACTAAGACAACTCTCAACAGTTGTCATACATTCCTTAAATAGGTCGATATTGATTTCTTCAAACTTGGCACGAGTAATTTGTGAAAAGAAGTCAATTCCGTGAAATAAAGAATCTACTTCAACTGTGGTTACAAAAGCAAAAGAGAGTATCCTTTTTGCCCTTTCGCAGGCAGTTCTCAACCTCCTTAAAGCTCTTGGGTTACCACTAATATCCAGTTTATTCTTCTTTTTGAACTCCTCTACAAAGTAGGTCACCATTCTATTATCAAAGTCCTCTCCGCCAAGGTGAGTGTTTCCAGCCGTGGCTTTAACTTCAAAGTCATCTTTGTTGATTGTAAGGATAGACACATCAAAAGTACCACCGCCAAGATCAAAGACAAAAATATTTCGTTTACCATTATAGACACCTCTCTTATCAAGACCATATGCAATAGCTGCAGCAGTAGGTTCATTGATTATCCGAATGACATTAAGGCCAGCAATAGAACCAGCATCTATTGTGGCTTTTCGCTGAGAATCATTGAAGTAAGCCGGCACAGTGACAACAGCATTCTTGACAGGAGACTGCAGATATGCCTCTGCAACTTCTCGCATCTTTGCGAGGATCATGGATGATATTTCCTCAGCACAAAATTGCTTCTCTTGACCGGCATACTTGAGGGTAATCATGGGTTTGTCATTCGTTCCGGAAATAACCTTGAATGGCCACAGCATTATATCCTTTTGAACAATAGAATCACTAAACTTCCTACCAATTAACCTCTTAGCATCTGAAAGAAAGAGAAAAAAAATAAAAAAAAAATAATATTAATAGTAAATTCTCGTCATCCATTTACAAACTGAAACTAGCAATTGCACAATAACAATGATTTTAAATAAAGGTTTGCTACAAAGACGACATAGACTTTTTTGTTTTTGTTTTCACCACCAGTTTAATCTGGTTCGGGTGTAAGTTCTGGCGTAAAGTGGTTTCAACCCCCTTCCGATCATTGTTGCAAGACAACATAGACTTTGATGCCATATTATAATAACAACGATCGAGACTTTGATGCGATTGTATAATAAAAACGATTCTCATAGATATCAATAATCATGACACAACATTAAATACCTAATGATAACATTAAATACATGAAGTATATATTAGGGAATAGAAATTTACCGAAGACAGTGTTTTCTGGGTTGGAGGCAGTTTGATTCTTAGCAGCATCACCAATCAACCTTTGATCATGAGTGAAAGCAACAACAGAAGGTGTTGTTCTGCTTCCTTGATCATTGTGAATGATCTCAACTCTATTTTGATGATCAAGCCACACAGCAACACATGAATAAGTTGTTCCAAGGTCTATTCCCACAGCACATCCCTCGTACTTTTTTGCCATTATGTTTCAAGTCAAGATTAGGAAGAAAGCAGAACGTTTAGGTTTTGTTGATGTATTCAAATTCAAAAACCCTAAAAGGGATATAAATTATAGGAACAAAATTATATCATGCCAACAAATTCGGTGTATTTGTTTTGTTTAAGTTCGACTCACAGTCCACACCAAGAAATAGGGTTTACTTCTTACCAAGTTGGTCTCTAATTAGTTTTTTGTGTCACAAAAAAAAGGTAAATCAGTATTTTAGAACGAAATCTTTTTTCAATCAATTAAAAAATATAATAACTAAATATTATTTATCAAAACTATAAAAAAAATTGATATTTTTTTGAGTTTTTATTACTTTTTTATTGTTTTGAATTTTTATTATTCAAAATAGTCAAATATTGATTTTTTTATGAAAAATTTAGTGCAATGCTTTTCTTTACAATGTTGGCAACGAGGATCGAACCTAAGACCTCATTTATACTACCCAAGCCCCTCACCACTAGACCAAACCTAGTGACTTAAAATTAATGCAATGCTTATAAGCAATTAAAAGCGTTTTTTTATGAAGTTATTATCTATAAAATATACTAATCGGTAAATAATTTTTTGATACATAAAAATAATCATTAATTTATTAATTAATATTCTCGTGAAGTTAAAGGCAAATCACGCAACCCCGAACCTTGAAGCTTATTCATTCTCCGAAATAGCTATTCCACTTAATGAAATGAGACCCCATTTGGCTTATTTTTCATTTTTCTATTTCTCTTTAAATGAAGTAGATAAGTAAAAAATTATGTTTGACCTTATTTCTCCTTGCTTTTGACTTCTTTACTTTATTTCTCTATTTATTTTACGTAGAAATAGGGTCAAAAATAATTTTTTACTTCCTTAATTTTTTTAAAAAGAGTAGAAAATAAGCCGGGCCAAATGGGGTCTGAGTCTCCTCCTGTTGGCCGATGCCAGTGAGACTTATTATATTTTAGATAGTTTTTGTTTGTTTTTTCCTTTCCTTTCCCTCTACCAAAAAAAAATCACCTTTTTTTAATTAATCAGTAAATAAATTATTTATAACTAATTATAAATATAAGACATACTCATGGAGAGAAATAATTAAAAACTACCGCAACATAGTGCAGAGAACAGCAACAACAACACCAATTACAAACATCCACACCTTTACAACCACACGAAAGGTGGAGATGAGAAACAGAGCACCAACACCATCACGGGAAAGAAGAAAACGAGGTACAGAACCAACCACCTCCGCTAGAGAACAAACCAACCTGGACATCGAACTATCTGACAAAAAACAAACCATTGACACCAACACTACATCCAGAACCATCGCCAAACACCATATGATGGAGGTTATGCGGCCAAAGAACTGGAAAAACGGTGGTGTAGAGCGCCCAAACGCCACTCCTCACACCACTTTCTTTGTTTCTACATCTTAACAAAGGGGTTTTGGATGAAATGGGGAGGGTGGCGGCGGTGGAACTTCGAGAGAAGACAGAGGATTAGGTTTCAAAGAGAGATATGTTCAATTTTAATTCCTAAAGGCAAATCACATTTAATTTGCTTTCTCTCCTATTTTTTCCGTAACCAATGAAAATTGATTTTATATCTTCTCATAAAACTTATTCTAAGAAAAAGACAATTGATTTATATCGTGTGAAATAATTTTTTGTTTGCTTATAATTTTGGACAAGGGAATAATGTTTTCCCACTATGGTTCATTTGTAAACCATCCAATTTGAGAGTAATACAATATAGTTTTGCTCCAAGTCCTCACACTACTTCATACAATCTTCCAATTTATACTATCTCGGACTCCCTTCCTTAACATAGGAAGAACTAAGAAGGCTACATTTACTTTCATGATCAAAGAAAGTGTAAAGCTATCAACTCATGGAGCAGTAAGTGTCTATTCTGTCTAGGTAGAGAGGTTATGATCAAATCGCTGCTATAGTAAATTTTGTCCAAAATAATGAATACATTTATTATTCCTAGCGCCCTCGTTGATGAAATGGAAAAGATGATAAATTCCTTTCTGTGGGGTGATGTGATGGTGGATCTTAAAATAAGGTTTTTATCGGATGTTTTGCATAAGCTCTCGATGCACAAAAATGACAGCAGAATTATGGAGTAATGTTACCTAAACAGTGTAACAAATTTCCACCACAGCAGAACAATTATTAAAGGATTGGAGAATGGCGGCAAATGATATGCATTGCCGAGATACAACTATCAAACCAATTTGTGGTGTGATGCTATTGCGAAGGCTACAACATATTGCGATCGCAATTGTAGATGTGGACCACAATTTGCAAACATGTTTCCACCTTCAATCAATTACTAGCAATATATTCCCACACATTTCAATCAATTTTTTATATTTGAATTCAGTGACAAGATGAATGCTTATAATGATCAGCACTTCAACTCAAAAATATAGATAAACATGAAGATATATTATTCACTTTCCCACAACTCATGATATCCTACTAAGACAAAGACATATTCACACCACCTTCCCATGTTATTTTTCACAATTTAACATATACTTTTAGTCTAAGCTAGGATTCAGAGCTTCTCGTAGAATTGAGTTTGGAAGGCAGAATCGATTTGGGAAAAGTGAACCAAACATATTGCAAAACTGAGAAATCACAGTGAAGGCTTGCAAAGGCACTTCCATGTGTTGCAAACGCGTAACCAAACAGACAATAATAAAATTAATGTAAATTTTCATAACCAAACAGACATAAATTAAAGTTTTCTAAAATACTAATAAAAGTAAAACTAATAAACAAGACAGAAAACAGAAACAATTTGAGCACTTTGTGGAAAGCAAGACATCACTTGAACAAAAATCTTGATAAAGAAAATTTGTGGCTTTTTGCTTCATGTTCTCCACTCTTGGTTTTAAGCTCTTTCACTTTAATCTCTTTCACTTTAATCTCTTTCACTTTAAGCTTTTTCAACATGTTCTGCAGCTTCTTCAAATGATCCTCAAGAAAAGCTGTTTCTTTTTGTTGGCTATTCTTGTCAAGCAAATTCATGGCCACAATAATTCCATTGTTGAATTTCTGACTTTCTTGAGGGGTGACCTTTAAATTAACTTCCTTCTTTAAAGCATTCTTCATATTGTAAACACAATAATCCAAATCATTCATTACCTTGGCCTTCCTTAGAAAATTTTCATCTTCCACCTTGTACGTTTCAGCTTCTTTAATCATTCTATTAGTTTCAAATGATGAAAATCTTCCCTTTTTATTGCATATGGTGATTTCTTTCTTATCACCTGTAGATTTTTCTGTAGCAGAAACTGTTAGAAGACCATTTTCGTCGATGGCAAAGCATACCTCCAAGGGCTGGCCACGAGGAGCACCTGGAAGGCAAGAAAGGCTGAACAAACCAAGCAGATTGTTGTCTGCGGCTCTTGCTCTTTCACCTTCATAAACCTTAAATGTGGCAGTGCGTTGGTTATCATAAGCAGTAATATATCGTTGGGTCTTCTTGACAGGCACAGAAGTGTTCCTAGGAATCACCACACTCATGACAGCACCAAAATCTGCTGAGATACCAAGTGACAATGGGGTAACATCCCGCAACACCAAGTTTGGTACGGTCTTAAATCCTTCACTCAAAATAGCAGCTTGAACTGCTGCACCGTAAGCAACTGCCTCATCCGGGTTGATACTCTTGCACAAATCTTTACCCTTGAAAAAATCTCGCATTAGATCCTGCACTTTGGGTATCCTAGACGAGCCACCCACAAGAACAACATCATCAATATCATTCTTGTCTATCTTTGAATCACTAAGACAACTCTCAACAATTTTCATACACTCATTAAAAAGATCGATATTAATTTCCTCAAACTTGGCACGTGTGATTGATGAAGAGAAGTCTATTCCCTGATATAAAGAATCTACTTCGACACTGGTGACAAAAGCAAAAGAGAGTGTCCGCTTTGCCCTCTCGCAGGCTGTTCTCAACCTCCTTAAGGATTTTGAGTTCCCACTGATGTCCACTTTGTTCTTCTTTTTGAACTCGTCTACAAAATAGTTCACCATTCTATTATCAAAATCCTCTCCTCCTAAGTGAGTGTTTCCAGCCGTGGCTTTTACTTCAAAGACACCTCCATTGATGGTAAGGATAGACACATCAAAAGTACCACCACCAAGGTCAAAGACGAAAATATTTTGTTTATCATCACAATCAATTCTCTTGTCGAAACCATATGCAATAGCTGCAGCAGTGGGTTCGTTGATTATCTTAATGACATTAAGGCCAGCAATGGCACCGGCATCAATGGTGGCATTTCGTTGAGAATCATTGAAATGTGCAGGCACAGTAACAACGACGTTCTTCACAGGGGACATTAGATATGTCTCTGCAACTTCTCGCATCTTTGTAAGGATCATAGACGATATTTCCTCCGCACAATATTTCTTCTCTTCACCCTTGTACTTAACATTAATAATGGGTCTACCATCCGCACCAGCGACGACCTTGAATGGCCACAACTTTATGTCATCTTGAACAATAGAATCACTATACTTCCTACCAATCAACCTCTTAGCATCTGAAAATAAAAAAAATATTATTATTAGTACATTCTCATCATTCATTATCTAGCTAAAACAGCAATTCCATAATACCTGTTCCTTTTGGTCTATAGTTTCGCAGAATTTCGTCTTTAGTTTCTACTTTTAATCAAACTCATGTATATTTGTATACTTTTACATTTTTGAATGATTTTTTACATTATGTTTATAATATTAAAAGAACATCTCCGATAAAAATTTAAAATTTTTTAACATAAATGAAAACAACAGAAAAAAAATTTAATGAAAACTTCATGACTAAAAATTTAAACTTTTGTAAGAGAGATTCAGATTCATGCACGAGTTGAGCACTAAAAACACTGACGGAAAACTTCAGACTAAAAACACCGACGGGAAAATTTCAGGGACTAAAAGTGTGAAAAAAATCTCTAAAGACTAAAAACAAGATCAAAAACATATTTAAGTTGAAAAACTAATGTATTTGGTCTATAATTTGAGCCAAATACATTAGAGAATAATCGGATCAAAAACATATTTAAGTTGAAAAACTAATGTATTTGGTCTATAATTTGAGCCAAATACATTAGAGAATAATCGGTAATAAACGGACCCTATATATAATACATGAAATAGTAGATTAGAAATTTACCAAAAACAGTGTTTTCGGGGTTGGCTGCAGCTTGATTCTTAGCGGCATCACCGATGAACCTTTGATCATGAGTGAAAGCAACAACAGAAGGTGTTATTTTGTTGCCTTGATCATTGTGAATAATCTCAACTCTATTTTTTTCCTCAAGCCACACAGCAACACATGAATACGATGTTCCAAGGTCAATTCCCACAGACCGTCCTTCGAATTTTTTTGCCATAATCTCTACCTTTGTTGTATTGTGCTAGGTGCTCTTCCAAAACTGAGTGATTTCAAATTTTCAAGGACAGCAATATATATAGAGATAGGTCACACCAAGTTACACAACAACTTTTCTATCTAACCGGCAAGACTTTCTAAATATATAACTAACAAAATACTGTGGTGCATTGGCATGGATCTATGGGTTTCTAATTAACAGATAAGACTGTTATTATATAAGATCGATATTATAAAAAGGATAAAATTAATATTATATATTTATTCTAATCTAATATGATAAAATCGATTAATTACTATCAAATTTACAAATATATCCTTTTTTGTTTTAATCACCTTTCAAGTTTTATATCCTTCATTGTAATTTAACTAAAACAAATATATAAAAAAATATTAAAATAATATAAGATAAATACAATAAAAAATAGGATATGCTTTAAAATAGAAATAAAACATACTCGTATCATAGATAGAAACAAAATAGAGAATAATAAGAAAGGGGATATGCTTAAAAATAGAAACAAAATAAAGAACGATAAAAAAGAGATGAATACGATCAACTAAGCAATTTTTATTTTTTTTGGTTGGTCAACTCAACAATTCCACTAAACTTTTATTTAAAAAAAAATATAAAAAGAATATAAGATAAATACAATAAAAATATTATATGCTTAAAGAATAAAATAGATCTTTTTTTTTTGCTAAAGAATAAAATGAATCATGGGAATATAGAAATAAGAATAAAATAGTCAATTATGTCAACAACAAAAAAAAGAATAAGAAACCTAATCAAATTTACTAAATATTCCTAATCAAATTTCTAATTTTTTCACTAAAAAATATACACGGGACCGTTATTTGAGACAGATGGATAAAAAACTTGATAATTTGTCATTAATAATTATAATCAAATTGTTCATTTAATAATTTTTTAAATTTTTTATTCTAATAAATTTTTTACCATAATATAATGACGAACTTAAATATCGAATAAAAGTTAGTGACAATGCACGGGTATTTAAACTATATAATATAATCTTGTCAAAAAAAAAACTAGAAAATATAATAGAATTGATTACTACCAAATGTACTGATTTATCCTCTTTAGTTTTAACTATATTCCAAGTTTTGTATGCTTCATTGTAATTTCACTAGAAAAATATAATTTATTTTGGAAAGAATATAAGATAAATACAATAAAAGAAAGATATGGTTAAAAATAGGAATTTCACAAAAAAGATTATATGCTTAAAAATAGTAATAAAATAGATCATAGATAAAAAAATATTAAAAGAATATAAGATAAATATAAAAAAAATGAAAGAATATAAGATAAATTGTTTTTTAAAAATATAAAAAATAATAATAATAATAATAATATAAGATAAATACAATAAAAAAGAGGATGCGCTTAAAAATAGAAATTTACTTATAATATAATACAATAAAAAAGAGGATATGTTTAAAAATAGTGATTATGTTTGCACTATATTTTATGTAGGTAAAAATTTAGAGAAAATATAATATGCGGCGACAGTGTAAAATAATTTCACATTGTCATCCAATCCCAACCATTTATTTCGCCAGATCACTCCACTACATCCACTTTAATTATATGACATGAATATGATGAATCTTGTTTCTTGGAAGTGGTATCGGTCAAAAACCCTGCTAGCCCCTGCTCTATTATGAGTGGGAGGTACAACCTATTTTGTGTTGGAACTGAGTATTGTATGGTGGTTTTTCTTATAACTGGTGGTCTTGGGGGATATGAGCTTGCCTTTTGCCTTCTTTTCTCGATTTATGCTCTTTCTATCCTTTCTGGCCGTTAGGTGTTTTGGAGTTGGTTGCTCTCAGTGTAGTCCCGAGGTGCCTTAGAAGTGTTCTATCTTTGTTTTCGGTGCATTTTTCTTTTCATTGGAGATTAGCACTTTTATACTCCTTTTGTATACTCTCTTTGGTGTATCATTCTCTTCTTTATATACATTATATTTGCCATTAAAAAAAAAAACATATAATTAGAAGTCTTTCAAGAGAGGTTGGCTTCATAAATAATAATGAAAAAACTACTAAATTAAATAAAATGAAAAAAAAAAAAAAACATCTAGGTGGAATCTATCCCAAAAGCTAAGTATAGAGATGAATTCCGTCAAATTAATGACCTTTAATTCAAAAATCTAATGAAATACTTCTTCCGTCCTAAAATAATTGTCACATTTGCTAAACTAAAGAACCAAAAAAGATTATTAACTAGAGAACAAGATATATAGATCTTAAAAATGAAAATATGTGCTTCTTCTCAATGCCTGCCTTGACTTTAAGGTGTTTCAACATTTTCTCTAGTTCCTTCAGTTGATACTTATGAACATCATTTCTTTCTCTTTGTTATTCATACGAAGCAAGTATGTGGCCACAATAATTCCATTGTTGATCTTTTCACTTTCTTTAAGGGAGATCTTTAAACTAACATCCTTCATCTTTAAAACGTTCTTCACATGGTAAACACAATCTTCCAAGTCATTACTTACCTTGGCCAGCTTTAAAAATTTCTTGTCTTCGACGCGGTATCTTTTAGCTGTTGGGTGGATCCCTCCTCAAGTGGGAACCACACACAAAATAATAGAAAAAAATAGAAAAGATTTAAACAAAAAAGAGAGATTTGTTTTTTTTTGTTTTATGTGTGTGTGATATGTATAAAGGGATTAAAATCCCTAGTTGCCAAGTGAGACTAGTTTTTGCAAAACATAGCAAAAAGAATTGCATTGGAGCAATTCCGTGAACAGTAGCGGCGCTACTTGAAAGGCACATAGTGTGCTTTGTTTGAAAACAAAGAGCATTGACAGAAGAGAAAGAAGAGTTTTTTGGTTCCGGTGACGACGGTGTTCTTAGACCCAATGTGAATGATCCCTTGGCTGCCCCTCGTGACGACCCAATAGTTATGGGTCCTCACACACAACATTAGCATCTTCAATCATTTTTTTAATTTCGCATGTTGACAATCTTTGTTTTTCTTTGGTTATAGTGATCTCGTTTTTATTTCCTGTAGATATTTCCTTGGCAGAAACAGTTAAGATGCCATTTTCATTGATAGAAAAGCTTACCTCCAAGGGTGTGCCACGAGGAGCAACAGGAGGGCAAGAGAGAATAAACGAACCAAGCTTATTGTTATTGTCTGCTCTTTCTCTCTCACCTTCCAAAATAGTAATTGGGACTTCGCGTTGGTTATCTTCACGGGTAACAAATGTTTTTGTCATTTTTGTTGAGAATAATGCCTAAATATCTTTTTTGAAGATTTTAGTCTTAAATATATTTTAGATTTATATTTCAAATAAAATAATATTAGGATTTAAGATTTATATATTTCAGTTTAGAATATTTAAGATTTGTTTAGAATTTTTAGAATTAGTTTGTTTTTAAAATATATGATTTGTTTTTATGTAGCTCTATATATAGAGCCATATAGTTATGAATAATAATGAGAAAGAAAAAAAAAAACAATAACATGAGAGGATTTTCCATGTAATAATATACTTTCTTCTCCGTTTTCTCCATCAAATATATCCCACCAAATTCCGCAATACCAAAAACACAAAAAAATCATATCAATTTTGACAGGTATGGAAGTGTTCCTAGGAATAACCACACTCATGACACGATCCAAAGACGATAAGATTCCAAGAGCCAATGGGGTAACATCTCGGAGCACCAAGTTCGGGACATTCTCAAAGTCTTTGCTGCAGCCTGAACAGCTGCACCGTAAGCAACAGCCTCATCTGGGTTGATACTCTTGCACAAATCCTTCCTCTTGAAAAAGTCTCGCATTAGATCTTGCACTTTTGGAATCCTAGAGGAGCCACCCACAAGAACAACATCACCAATATCACTAATGTCTAACTTTGAATCAGTGAGACAATTCTCAACAGTTTTGGTACACTCATTAAAAAGGTCCATATTAATTTCCTCGAACTTGGCACGAGTCATTGATGAAGAGAAGTCAATTCCCTTAAATAGAGAATCTACCTCGACAGTTGTGACAAAAGCAAAAGAGAGTGTCCTTTTTGCCCTCTCACAAGCATTTCTCAAACTATTTAAGGATTTTCGGTTCTCACTAATGTCCACTTTATTCTTCTTTTTGAACTCTTCTACAAAGTATTTCACATTCGGTTAACAAAGTCCTCTCCCCCTAGGTGTGTGTTTCCAGCGGTGGCAACTACTTCAAACACATCACCCTTAATTGTAAGAATAGACACATCAAAAGTACCACCACCAAGGTCAAAGACAAAAATATTTCGTTTAACATCACAGTAACGTTTCTAGTCAAAACCATATGCAATAGCTGCAGCAGTGGATTCATTGATTATTTGAACGACATTAAGGCCAACAATGGCACTAGCATCTATGGTGGCTTTTCGCGGAGAATCATTGAAGTATGCGGGAACAGTAACAACAGCATTCTTCACATGTGTCATTAGATATATCTCTGCAACTTTACGCATATTTGTAAGGACCATAGATGATATCTCCTCAGCACAAAATTGTTTCTCTTGACCCTTGTACTTTATAATAATCATGGGTTTGTCATTCACATCAGCGGTGACCTTGAATGGCCACAACATTATGTCTTTCTGAACAACTGAGTCGCTAAACTTTCTATCAATTAACCTTTTAGCATCTGAAAAAAAATTAATAATAGTAAATTTCCATCATTCATTTGTTTAAATAAAATAGCAATTACATGATAATCAGATTTTGAATAAAGGTTAGTGACCACAACGTCATAGTTTAAAATTTGTGTTGTTGTAATCACATCGCATTTGACATTGACACGGCAACAATTGCATTTGACCGAACATCAAGAATCGTGACACAACTGGTTTAAGAGTAGTTTTTCTTGAATATCACAATCGATTTTTAAAAAATTCAAAAATTAATCTCTAAAGTATTGAATATCAAAATCAATATCCTATTAAGTTAACAAATAAAAGTTTACCAAAGACGGTGTTTTCAGGGTTGGTGGAAGATTGATTCTTAGAAGCATCACCAATCAACCTTTGATAATTAATCAGTGAAAGCAACAACAGAAGGTGTTGTTTTGTTTCCTTGATCATTGCGAATAATCTCAACTCTGTTTTTTCCCTCCCGCCACACAGCAACACATGAAAATGTTGTTCCAAGGTCTATTCCTACGGCACGTCCTATGCATTTTTTCACCATGATGTTTCTATTAAACAAAAAGAAGCTGAAAATAAAAACTCTTAAGTCTTAAGATTAATTAAGAAGAAATGGAATATATAATGTGATTATAAGAGAAGAATACTCGAGTAGTGTAAGAGTGAGAGTGTGCATGATTTTGAATTCTTCCAATAGGATTTCTTGAATAAGTCATGCCAAGAAATAGGGATTACTTGTCAGCCAAGCTAGCTAGAGTTTTTATTTTTAAAATTCTTCTCCAATGGAGTTTCTTGATTTGGATCTATTTTTTGTTCTAAATATGTTGGATTACAGACCAATTAAAACGCTAAAAAACAAGGTGAAGACCACATCACTTGTTCATGTGAAGTCATGTGAACCTTGTAAGTTCACTCAAGAATAAAAGAAAATAAAATAAACTATTATTTTTATTTTTTTTATAGGAAAATGATAAATGGTACGACAAGTCTTGTGGTTGAAATTAGTATTTAGTTTTATTTTTTCATTAACGGTATCTGGTTCGATAGATTGCCTAATCTAATTTAAGTGTCAGTTCTGACGTCAAGTGGTTTTAACTTTGTTTCAATTATAGTTGCGGAGATCGAATCGTGATTCTCCTTATTAAATCAAATGTCAATCACTACTGAACCAAGTAACGATCGGTTGTTTTATTATTTAGTTTTGGTATATACTAATAGTATGAATGAAGCCAATTTAATAATAAGAAAATCCAAGGTCGTGCAAATTGTACGAGACAAAACGTCGTGCCATATAGCACCACTCTTTTTTATAAATAAAAGAAAAAATTTAGGGTGAGGGGATCATGTAATTAGGGTTATACATGGTAAGTACATGGATTAAAACGGTTCAAATTGATTAAATTTGACAGTTTGAGTTTGATAACAAGACACAGGAAACAGAAACAATTTCGAGTAACATGTTCAACCTAAAGATGTTGATTTGCAAAACAGGAAACAGAAACAATTTTGAATAACTACAATACTAATAATTATAATCAACCTAAAGGTTTGCATTCACTACTTTCAAATGAGGAGTTTCAACATCACATCAAATGTTAAAGAAAGATAAAATTATTAGTCTTGGCTATAAGGGGTTTCAACATGCTCTCCAACTCATTCAGATGACCCTCAAGAACATCTATTTCTCCCTCTTTGTTATTCTTGTCAAGCAAATTCATAGCAATAGTATTTGCATTGTTGATCTTCTCTATTTCGTGAGGGGAGAGCATAAGACTAATATCCTTCTTCTTTAAAGCATTTTTCATATCGTAAACACAAGAATCCAATGCACTCATTACCTTGGCCTTCTTTAAAAATTTCATATCTTCCACATGGTATTTCTCAGCTTCTTCAATCTTTCTTTTAATTTCAAATCTTGACATCCTTCCTTTGTCATTGGTTATCGTCATTTTTTTCGTATTGCCTGTTGATATTTCCTTAGCAGAAACAGTTAGGATAGCATTTTCATCAATGGCAAAGCAAACATCAAAGAGATGACCGCGAGGAGCACCTGGAAGGCAAGAAAGGTTAAATGAACCAAGTAGATTATTGTCACTAGCTTTTGCTCTCTCACCCTCGTAAACAGCAATGGGGGCTATGGACTGATTATCTTTAAGGGTATGAAATTGTTTTTTCATCTTGACAGGCACAGGACTATTCCTAGGAATCACCACACTCATGACAAGACCAACATTTGCTTCGATACCTAGTGACAATGGGGTAACATCTCGTAGCACCAAGTTCGGGACATTCTTAAAGCCTTTACTCAAAATAGCAGCATGAACAGCTGCACCATAAGCAACAGCCTCATCTTGATTGATACGCACGAACAAATCCTTCCCCTTGAAAAATTCTAGCAATAGATCTTGCACTTTCGGAATCCTAGATGAACCACCCACAAGAACAACATCATTAATATCCTTCTTGTATATCTTTGAATCCCTAAGACAGTTATCAACAATTTTCATACATTCATCAAATAAATCCATATTAATTTCCTCAAATTGGGCACGAGTGGTTGATGAAGAAAAGTCAATTCCCATACATAAATGTTAGAAATAATATAAAATCATTGAGGTAGCCTTTCCTAACAGCTTAAGCTTTTGGGATAATCGGTTATTTGACATGGTATCAGAGCCTCTATGACTAAGTGGTCTAGAGTTCGATTCCCGCTCCCCTCACTTTCTAATTAAAAGTGGAATTTAAGCATATGGTAGGTGGACCAATGCATTATCCACACTTCAAGCCCAAGTGGACTTTTGCGTGAGGGGGCGTGTTAGAAATAATATAAAACCATTGATGTAGCATTTCCTAACAGCTTAAGCTTTTGGGATAATCGGTTATTTGACAATAAAGAATCAACATCCACAGTGGTAGAAAAAGCAAAAGAGAGTGTCCTTTTTGCCCTCTCACAGGCAGTTCTCAACCTCCTTAAGGATTTTGGGTTCCCACTAATGTCCACATTATTCTTCTTTTTGAACTCCTCTACAAAGTAGTTCAACATTCGGTTATCAAAGTCCTCTCCTCCAAGGTGAGTGTTTCCACTAGTGGCTTTTACTTGAAATTCATCACCTTTAATAGTAAGAATAGACACATCAAAAGTTCCACCACCAAGGTCAAAGACTAAAATATTTCGTGTACCGCCACAGTTACTTCTCATGTCAAGGCCATATGCAATAGCTGCAGCCGTAGGTTCATTGATTATCCGGATGACATTAAGGCCAGCAATAGAACCAGCATCTATGGTGGCTTTTCGCTGAGAATCATTGAAATAAGCTGGCACAGTAACAACAGCATTTTTTACAGGAGACCCCAAATATGCCTCGGCAACCTCTTTCATCTTTTTAAGAATCATAGATGATATTTCTTCGGCACAAAATTTCTTCTCTTCGCCCTTGTACTTAAGGGTAATCACGGGTTTATCATTCACGCCCGCAATGACCTTGAATGGCCACAACATCATATCATATTTAACAATAGAATCACTATACTTCCTTCCAATTAACCTCTTAGCATATGGAGAAAAAATATTAGAAGTAAATTTTCATCATTCATTTGTCTATCTAATATTGCAATTGTGTAAAATCAGTTGACCAAACCCTATATACATGAAGTAGTAGATAATACAAATAGAAATTTACCAAAAACAGTGTTTTGTGCGTTGGTGGCGGCCTGATTCTTAGCAGCAGGGACGGAGCTAGTAGGGGGACCAGCAGAGGCCACGGTCCCCCCTAAATTTTTTATAAATTTATTTATACTAGTATTTTGTTATACTATTGTTTCAATTTCAGGTTTAGTCTCACTTATTTTATTAAACTTATGCATATGGTCCTTCTTTATTAATCCAATATTTTGAGCACTATTATAAATTTGTTGTAAATTTGATCTTAGTGACTGTTTTCCCCTAAAAAAAAAATGCCTTATTGCCTTAATATTGAATTTAATGACTAAATATCTCTTTTTAGACTAAAATTCACATTTTTTTTACACAAAAAATCTCAATTCTTATGGTAAAACACATGAGTTGAGACTAAAATTATAATAAATGTGAAAATAAAAGGGCCTAAAAGTTTGACTTAAAAAAAGTGCCTATAAAATGAATATTCACTATAATAACTTTTGATTTATTTTATAATTTCTTGTATATGTTATACTTTTAAATTTTAAATTTTTCTTTAGTGAATTGGACTTTCAAATTCGGCCCCCCCTAAACTAATTTTCTGGCTCCGTCCCTGCTTAGCAGCATCACCAATCAATCTTTGATCATCAATGAAAGCAACAACAGAAGGTGTTGTTCTGTTGCCTTGATCATTGTGAATAATCTCAACTCTATTGTGATCATCAAGCCATACAGCAACACATGAATAAGTTGTTCCAAGGTCTATTCCCACAGCACATCCCTCATACTTTTTTGCCATGACTTTCAATTAATTAAACACAAAAGATTAGGAAGAAGCAGAGAGAGTTTAGGTTTTGTTCAAACTCCTTAATAACACTTCCTTGAATAAGATGTTATTTTGAAACAACGTTTATGTTTTAGGTGGAATATATAGGGCATACCAAAAAAATAGTTAACTTCTCAACCAAGCTAGCTAGATTTTTTTTTCTAACAAAATCTTTTATATTTTTTTTTCTGACAAAAACAAAATCTTCTATTTTTAAATATAAAAAATTCTACTCTGTATTCAATCTTCCTATCAATATATTATTAAAAAAAAAGATATTTTTTTTTTCTCCATAGATAAAGGGCCCATTTAGATTAGCTTTTTTTAATAATTAGATTAGTTTTTTTTATATTATCAAAAAAAGATTAGTTTTTTTTTTAATTTATGAAAAAAAAAAGTGTATGCTCATCAATCCAACATAGAAAATAATAAAGCTACTAGCAAGACTTTTATTTTTGAACCGGCAAGACTTTTTTTTTTCTAACAAAAAATATTCTATTTTTAAATAAATTAATTAAAAAAACATGTATGCTCATCAATCCAACATAGAAAAGAATAATATGTATGCTCCATGTAGAAATGTAAATAAAAATATAATAGAATTGAGTGAATTTCTATGTGAAAAAAAAAAATGTTATGGTCATAGTTTTGTTTGGGCAAACGACTCGATCGCATGACAATCATGATTGAAGAGGAAGATCTCCAAACCTAGTAATACCGTAATACACTTAAGCCTACAAAAACATAATTAATCACGTAATCACACATAATTAATAAATAAAATAGTCTGATAAATACTAATAACTCTAATATGGTTGTTACACACATTTTACACAAGGATAATGTTGTCCTTTCAACTTTAAAAAGAGAGGGTAGTTTTGTCAAAATGGGTACAAACAGCTCACTTTCTTTTTTCTCTTTCTCTTCCTTCGCACAAACAACTCACTCTTTCTCTCTCACCGGCCAAGCCACCGCGACCACCGGGCATCGCCCATCGCCGCCATATCTGTCACCCTCTGCAACTACCGGTACAAACAGTTCACTCTATTCTTTCTCTTTGTTCCCCGATCTCTTTTTATTCCTTCGTACTCTCTCACCCGGCCAAGCCACCGCGACCACCGGACACCGTCCATCGCCGCCATATCCGTCCTCGTATTACTTTAAAGGTTATTTTCTGATTTACTGTTCATATTTATAGAATTACTTAAAAGTTATTGTTGCTATTGCAACTTATATGTGCATTTTGTGTTTTTTTATTATTTGAATGTTCAAGTTTGAAAATTGAATCATTTTAGGTTATTACACATAAATTGGGAAGAATTTTGTTAGAATGAATCGAAAATTTGGAGGTGGAAAGAAACCTACTGGAACTCCTTCATTGCCTTGGTCTTGTGTTGTTGTTATCTGTTCTCTTCTTGCTGGTGCTTCTGTTGTACACAATATCTATAAACCTAATCTTGTAAGTTTTTCTTACTAATTACCCTTTTATAATTCATTTTTATGAGTTAAATATGCCCAAGGCGTGATTATAATTCCTTTACTAATTTAACAATTTACATGATTTTGATTAGTTTGGATTATAATTCCTTTTGTCTGTGGATATATGTCGGTGGCCACTTGATTTTCGGACTGAAATTTTAGCTTTTAAGTAGAATTGATTTTGGGACTGAAATCAATATTGACTTATCTATTAATTCTTTTAAGAGGATATAATGCCCTTCACTTTACTTTCTATCCATATTGAAATATTACTATAGAACGCGAGTAGTTTGAATGTGATTAGTTAGACTGTGGATACTGTATCATTGCCATGAATCTTACCAATCATGGGTCCATGCTATGATTGCTATCTTTGCCATCAATGTGGTTATTGGGTTGATTTGAAATAAGTAGGATAAGGTTATAATTATAAATTTGTGTAGTATAGGACATGATTGTTTATGTATCTGTCAACATAATTCTATATCTTTGAGAAGATAAATAGTCTTATTCAGCTTTGGCTGTGGTATTAGAGCACTGTAATTGGTAAATCGAGGATGGGGAGAGTGATAACTGATAGATGAATCTACTATAATGTCTTCTATATTAGGATGATCTATACTTGTCAACTTTGTATTCCTTTATCAAAGGTTAAAAAAAACAGAAATAAATAAAAGCTTATTGGTGTTAGACTAAGGGTATCTTCGAATGGAGGGTTTTCTAGTGGAGGGCTTATTTTTCAAATAAGGAAGCTATGTTCCTAACAATGAATTAAGTGTAATTGAAATGTTATATGATCCTTTATTACTATTGAAGTGATTTGAAAACCTTCTGAGACCCAACTCCCAAACATGCCCTAAAGGTCCATAATTAAATTAAATCATCAACAATAGTCACATTTTCTATATAACAGTAATAAACTGAAAATTTTAATGGATTTCCATAAGCATAAGCCTTATTGTACTTATACGAATATCGACAACCGCATTTTCAATGTTTTATATGTTATAGTTTAAGTTACTACATTTTATCAGTAATTTTTATTGCTTCTGCTGCAGTTGTTTATGTTTGCTGTTACAAAATTACTGATAAAACTGTTTTAAGCTTATATATAGCTAAAACTGCAGTTAGCTGTTTTAGATTAAAAAAGCTAGTCTTGTGTTTGCTTTAGACATAAAGTAAAGCCGGGCCAGCAGTTGTTTTTTCTTCGTAGAAGTGTAGAACTAAAGGAAGAGGCTGGGAAAAATGTTAATTTCTGTTGCTGTATTTGTGAGACATTTAACCGCGTGTGCTTGTTATTTCTGGAAAACTGTAGTTATTATGTTTAGAAGAGTGTCATGTAATTGATTAATTCTGAGAGTGCCACTTGTAAAATATTACTCCAAGAATGACTTGTAATTTTTTTTTAGTTTATATATCTATATTAGATTATATTAGACTAGACATCGGTTTGGTTTGACCATCTTATAGAACTGGAATATGCAGGTAAATCATGGATATTATATAGTGAATGGAACTTGTATAATAATCAATAATGCTATGAGAATACTTTCTGCCGATTTGGTTACAAGAACAATGAGAAGTGCAAAATAACTGCCAGAAACCAACCTAGGGATGTCAACGTGGCGGGAGTGGGGAGTACTTTTCCACTACATTCTCCGTCATTTAAAAGCCTTCCCATTTTTGTCCCCATTCCCTGCCTCGGGCAGTTTTCTTTCTCCATCCTCATCCCCGCGAATCCCCTTAGTTCCCCATCTCCAAACCACCCTCGGGGGACTTTCTCCCCCATCCCCGCGGGAAAAAAAATCCCGCCTTTGAGCCCCAAACGGGGCAGTCCCCACAGGGATCCTCAATTATATAGGTACAAATTGACATCCCTAAACTAACCCAACCTCAAGGTGTTAGAGAGCCGACTCTCTCCCAACCTAAACCAACTGAATGCCATCAGTTTTCTTACCTTTTTTTCTATTTAAAACACACAATTAACTTAAATTGGGCCCTATCAATTGGGCCTGCACCTAACACAAACCCTTGTAATAGGAGGCCTACTAACACCATCTTGGCAATATATCTCAAACATTAAGTGATAGTCTGTTTACCTTGATATTAAGTCCTTTATCCAAAGTCCAAACACTGTGTTGAAGATAGTGTACATATACATTTGTATTTTTCTTTAAGTTACTTATCATATAAGCCATTGGTGAAATAATAAATTCTTTATAATAATTTTATATAATACAAAACACTTGGGATAATTGGTCATTGATATATTACCAACCACTGAGCTTCCTTAATTTTCTCTAATTATCACTTGCACTTTACTCTGATGAACATAGGCTGTACTTTAGAAGATATCTATTTTTAGTACTTTGAATAATGTTATTAACTCATTGTTTTTATGTAGACATTGCCCTCAATTGACGGAGTTGATGGGACCAAGAAGAAACCAGATGAGAAAGAATTATCATCTTCTGGTTAGGAATAATTTTTTTTATTTCTTGAAGATAAGCAAGTTTTGCAGCCTAAAAATTTACTGTATCTGCAATTAAGCCATAGATGAAGAGGGTTGTTCTTCCCACAGGGTTACTGTTTGTTATATTAGATATAGGATATGAGAATCTTAATTAGTATTAATTTTTAGATTTTGGTTGGTAAGGACTAATGCATTATGGCTATGGACGAACACTCCTAAATCCTAATAATCATTTTGTTATTTGCAAAAATATGAAGTAACTTGGGGGGTGGGGAAAGTTCCTCCCGAAGGATTAAGGACTTATTTGTATGCAAGATTGTGGCCCTAATCTCACTTCACTTGTGACAATGACCATAGCAATGAAGGATTTATTTTAGTGTCTTTTTTAGAAGGGGTATGTGTATATGTGAAGTAACTCTTAAGATTTGGGTAATTTTCAAATTGCACTTAACATGCTAATTTTTTAATTTGGTGCATGATTATTTATAGGACAAACCATCATTTTGAATTTTATAAGTGTAATTCGTTGTCATATTGGTCTTCAAATATATTTTTAGACAGTCAATTTAGTCATCAAATGTGTTTAATTTACTCCATAAAATTACTAAAAAATTGTGCATGTAGGTTTGATCTAGTGGTGAGGGGTTTTGATAGTATGCTAAAGGTCTTGGATTCGACCTCAGCTTCATTGTAAACCAAAAAGAAAATAGATGATTTACAATTTTGATATATTTAGGAATTAATAACCGCGTTTTACATCGTTCAGAGATTAAAATGGTGATTTTCCATTGTTTATAGCATATGTCAATGAAAATTGATATTTTTTTGAGATTCAAAGAAATAAATTCTTTCAAGATAGATGTCTGTCGGTAATATTTAAATTAAGGTGCACTTTTCTTTAATCATTAAGCAAATTTCTTGTGTTCTTAACCTGATAGCACTACCTTGCTGTTTGGAGATTATAAAATATGATGTTGGACCAAAAAACAGAGAATAATGTATTCTATTGTGCCATTTGCGTAAACCACCATGATATCAAATGATAAAATACTCTTTTATTCAATTTGAACAGTTAGATTATAAAAGTCCATTAGATCTTATCATACACCCTCTTCATAATTCTCTTGTTTCTACCATTCAGATTCTTGCAATATCTTGATACCATGCACAATAAAAGAATTTAGGATTGACTTATTCTTAGAGTTAATTAATGTAGTATATGTGAAATTTTTGAGTAGTTAGATTTAAAATACTATTGATACCAATATATAATCATTCTATTTGTTTTTTGTGTGTGTGCCATACACTAAAGTTTCGATCAACATAGAAATGTAATACGTATAGCTATAATTTTATATTTGAACTTCTTAATTATTCCAATAAATCATGTCATATGCATACCTAAACTCTAAATAATAAGACGGCTGATCATATAAAAGACAACCTCAACTAGTATTATATGTTAATTAACCAATTATTTATAATTTTTATTTTATTTTCTTCTATTATAAACATATGCTTTGCTGCCAATTGTTTTTTGCATTTCAAAAATCATTTTCAGCCACCAAGTTGAGTTGCATAATATGATGTTCTCTTTAAAGACATTTTATAACAGTTTAAAGTTGATCAACTACAGCGTGTTTTTTACAAAATCAAACCGCAAACAAATCTATTCTCTGCAAAATCGGAGGAACGAAACCAAAAGCATATGAGAATTTAACAATTTTTTTTAATTCACACAACACTATCTCTAAATCTTATAACTTAGTGTTTAAATTTCCAACTAACTTCCAACAATAATTGAGGTTTTTGTTGAAGTACAATTAGTGATTATATAAGAAGTTTCTTCCTCCACCTTCTTTCCAATCCCTCTCAAACATTGCTGTCAGTCTTACATTAAGAAGATTTGACAGAACATATTCAGTTAGGATTCAAGAAATTTATAATGATATACAACTATTTGTGGTTGGCTAATTACAAAATAAGGGTCCCAAGTAAGATTAGGTTATATATATTGATTGGAAAGTGTATACTAAATTGAAAGTTGATCTTAAAAAAGGCTACATATCCTATTGAGATGGTCTACCTAGAAATAGAATCATTCATGGTTGCCACTCCATAATTAGAGGGAAAGGAGTTCTTTAATCTTTTGTGGTCCATTCCTTTTTTTTATGTTTAGGAGAGTAAAAATAGGTTATTAAAGCTTTTTGACTCCAAGCAAATTCTACTATTTCTCAAATTCACACAATTTTCTCTTGCTTAATCCAATACCACTTGTTCTTCTTTAGTGGTATCAGAAAATTATGTTGTCATTCTAGTCCAATGTGGCAATGTCCTTCTTTATAGTTATGATTTTAACCATTTTATTATATTTTTGTTGATTGAAAAGAATAAAATAGAAATCTATAAGATTGTCCACAGGTACAGTTCAGTTGATAACTATAATGATATTTATTTGTAGAGGCGTGTGTTTAAACCCACAACTCCTTAAATGGTGAAATTTTGACTAATAAACTATTTTTTTAAAAACTAAATCCAATGTATTAGAATTAGGCTAGTAGGAAAGATTTGAGTAGCTCACATGTTTAAATTTTGGTCACAATTGTACTAAAAATAGCATAAAAACAAGGAGTATGAAGATCATCCAGTTTTATATTATTAAATAGTTACATGGAATATGAATATAAACAAGGAGTAAGAATATTTACATTATTGTTTCAAAACAAAAAAAAAAAAAAAAGAATATTTACATAATTTTCAAAACTATGAAAATATAGTTGTAAAAAAATTGTCTAGGGAGAGGAATCATTAGCATTATATTTTACTTAATAAACACAAATATATTTAAGGAAGCAATAGTCATTTCAGCAAACATTCACAAAGAACTACTCATTTTTTTAGAGTTAAAGAAGCAATACTCATTTCTAAACTTTTAAAAAATACTTTTGAATAAAATAATATTCATTAAAACATATGATGATATCGTTTGATCCATGTAGCTGACTTCACTTAGTGTAATAAAGTTTAATTTTTGTTGTAATATCGTGCTTATATACAAATTCCGTCAAAAAATACCAATATTCATTAAAACATATGATGATATCGTTTGATCAATGTAGCTGACTTCACTTAGTGACTCCATTTGAGTGACAATATATTATTAAAGAGTTTATCTCTTAACTAATTTTTTTAAACACCAATAAAATAACGTGAACACATCGATATTTTAGGGTTTAGTTAAACATGTACTTATATCATATTTTTATATTGAAATATTAATTTTTGTAAAATAAATTCAAATTTTGAATAAATGTAAGGAATCCATACTCAATCACACTCAAAGGTACCTAAGAATTTTCTTAAATAATTATTGATCGTTCAGAACCTGAAGATCTAATGAAGGACTTTATTGTGGGTCGTTGTGAGTAGACTGTTGTCAGTTGGCCCCATTGGTAGGGGTGTACTTGCAAATACTGCGACGATCGAGTAAGTAAACACCACAAGTGAAAGGTACAGACATTGGATTGTGCGTACCTTAGCCTAGACGGCTAGACCATGAGTTAATCTTTATAAGAGGTGAATTAGGATTTTGAGGGATTAGGTGTCACTTTGAGTAGGTGTTGCCACATTGTTTGAGACTCTAAATTTGACGCTTAGGAGTGGTCCCATGGACTTGTTCCAGTGCGCCTCTAGGGAGTATCCATGCAGTGGTTCACTAGTGAAGTATTAATTTGGATAACCTAATACAAAGCAATATTGGACATTAATACAATTCGAAACAATTTTCATAACAACCAAACTCTAATGTTATAAATTTAAATAATCATTACAAAATTGAAGGCTAATCAAATAATTAATAAATTTCATATAACGATGAATTGATCGGGAACATTCATTTAAAATTTTGATTGAAACAATTGTCGATCAAACTTCACTTATTTTTTTAATGAAACTCCATTTTATTTACCATTTTTTCTTAAAAATTAGTGTGTTAAAAAGAAAGGAAAAAAAAAGGTAAGATATTTAAAAATTATTGTTTTAAAATTAAGTTTTTTTTCTTACTCATTAATAAGTAAGTCACCTTAAACCAAAATAGTAAGAAGTAAGTTACAAAAAACAACACTTGGCACATAAAACATAATATAAGGAAAACTAACCTAATTAAAGACTCACTCTTGCACACATAACATAATATATGAGTAAATCAAAGTACATCAAAATTAATACATTTCCAATTTAAAATTTAAACACACACATAAAATTAGTGAAAAATAGTAAAAAAAGGAAAAATAATAATAGAAAGAGCTAAATAAGTGCCACACACTATGGAAAACGTTCAATTATCTATGATTTAAACTCAAAATCCAACGGCTCACGTTTCATCTCATTGTTCTTATATTGAATCCTAATTTTCCATTTTCATTTGGTCTTTTTTGGAGTGTTCTCTCTCTCTCTCTCTGATCGTTCTCTCTCTTTCTCTCCCTCTCTCTCTCACCCCATTGCATTTTCTCTCGTTCATTGCCTTCCATCACCCTCGGCATTTCCTTTACAAGGTCTGTTCTATTCTCTGATCCGTTTTTTTTCATGTTTCGATCTATTTCTTGCATTGAATTTTTGAATTTTGAGTCATTTTGTAATTTGATTTAGGGTAAGTTTTTTTTTTGGTTCATTTGTTCATGATTAGTTTCATTTCAAACGGGTCATTGTTGAATTTTGATTTATTCAATTGTGTATCATAAAGTTTTAATTTTTAACATTTTTTGTTATTTTCTATTGTTTTGGATAAATTAGATAAAAATAGAAATTTTATATAAGAGAATTGTGTGAGAGTTAGATTCTTGATAGATTATTGTGTTTGTTTGATTTTTTTGTTAATTTTTTTTATTTGGGTCATTTTAATTGATCGATCTATGTGTTTATTTTATTTTGAAAGAACAAAAAAGAAACAATTTTTTATTGGTTTAAATGATTTTATTCACCAACATTGTTTGTGTTTTTTATGATTTTCAATGTTAATGGAGATGGATCTATGATTGTTAAGTTTGGTTCTATGAAAAGTTGTTTTCAGATGTGTAGGGAAAGGATCTGAATTGTTCTTTTGATGTTGATTGAAGACCATTAACTTTGGTTCTATTATTGTGCAATAGTTTTAAAGTTTAATTTTTTATGTGATGTAATTAATTATCTAAATTTGAGGTGTAAAGTGAAAGAAGAGATTCTGAAAAGGAAATGTGGTAATGCTTTGTTTGTGGACCCTTTGTTGGTCAGTTGGTCTTACACACACACTCCTAACTGTAGATTATTTTGATTTTGATTAATGGTCTCAGCTTAAAAAAAATTGATTCTAGTGGTGTAGGATTGATTTAACATGTTTCAATGTGTTCATATATAATTGATTTTGCATCGAAGTTTGATTAATCGTGCATGTTTAATCAGCTTAAAATTGATTCTCGAGGTGTCGGATTGATTTTAACATGTTTGTATGTGTTCATTTTTATAAGTGATTTTGCCTCAAAATTTGATCCTAGAATTTCAAGTTTTTGCCTTCATAATTTGTTCAACTCAATTTTACTGTATGTATCCAATTATGAATCGCTTTACATTCAACTTATTTGAAAACAATATTGGTTTTACAATCGATTCATTCAAAATCAATTTTCTTCACCAGCAAGTTCTCGGTTTCGGTTACTTGATTTTTATGATTGATATAGTAAGTGAGGGAAATGGAGGGGATAAATTAGTTTAGGGATTTTCTAAATTAAAATTCTACTAAATATTTGGAACTGTTTATAGAAACAGTGCACTTCTACTAAATATTTTCCATTTATCCTGCAGATATTAGAAGATGGCAGACGCTGAGGATATCCAACCTCTTGTTTGTGACAATGGAACTGGAATGGTTAAGGTATAGAAATTATCTTATAGTTTTAGTATGGTTATCACTTATCAGTATCATACGATGCATATGAGTAGTATCTCGATTCGGTATAAAATTGAGCTCAATCGATATGAATCTCTAGTGTGTATCTATTTGCAACTGAATCTCATTTTGAAATCCAATTTTTTATGATGAATTCCGATTCTCTACGATGAATCTTGTATCATTTTAATGAATTATCACCTAAACTTAGTGTATCCATCCGGACACTTTTTTGTCAACTTTGTTTAGGCTACAACTTTTCTTCTTTCATTTGATTTATGACTTGAATTTTGAATTACTTTGAAGTTTATATAAGATATATTATTCGCATATAATTTTGCTATGTCACTTGTTTTTACTTAAAAGTATAATATTTTCATTAGGAATGTATCTTACAAATCATAATAAGATTTGATTCACAATTCAGAAAATAGTTCTTTCAATGATTTGATAACCACATTTTTTGGCATTGAAGTTTGCTGAAAACATATACTGCAATACTCTAGTTGGTTATTCACGATATAAATCTTGAATTTGAGAAAACTAATTCCAATATATCTTTTCTTCAGGCTGGATTTGCTGGAGATGATGCCCCACGTGCTGTCTTTCCCAGCATTGTTGGTCGTCCTCGTCACACTGGTGTGATGGTTGGCATGGGTCAAAAAGATGCATATGTTGGTGACGAGGCACAGTCTAAGCGTGGTATTTTGACTCTGAAATACCCTATTGAACATGGTATTGTTAGCAACTGGGATGACATGGAAAAGATTTGGCATCACACCTTCTACAATGAGCTTCGTGTTGCCCCAGAAGAGCACCCAGTTCTGCTAACTGAGGCTCCTCTCAACCCTAAGGCAAATCGTGAGAAGATGACCCAAATCATGTTTGAGACCTTCAATACCCCTGCTATGTATGTAGCTATCCAGGCTGTTCTTTCACTGTACGCTAGTGGTCGTACCACCGGTGAGTTATTTTTTATTTGTTCGATTAGGTTCAGATTATGTGGTTTATACATGGCCAGGAACTTTTAGATCGACAAATGACAATTTCCTTCTCTGTGCAGGTATTGTGTTGGATTCTGGTGATGGTGTCAGCCACACTGTCCCTATCTATGAGGGTTATGCTCTACCACATGCCATCCTTCGTCTTGATCTGGCTGGTCGCGATCTCACTGATTTCTTGATGAAGATTTTGACTGAACGTGGTTACTCCTTTACCACCTCAGCAGAGCGTGAAATTGTTCGTGATGTGAAAGAAAAGTTGTCATACATTGCTCTTGACTATGAGCAAGAGCTGGAGACAGCCAGGACCAGCTCTTCCGTCGAGAAGAGCTACGAATTGCCTGATGGACAGGTGATCACTATTGGAGACGAGCGTTTCAGGTGTCCAGAGGTCCTGTTCCAACCATCCATGATAGGAATGGAAGCAGCAGGAATTCATGAGACCACATACAACTCCATCATGAAGTGCGACGTTGATATCAGGAAAGACCTGTACGGTAACATTGTCCTTTCAGGAGGAACCACCATGTTCCCTGGCATTGCTGATAGAATGAGCAAGGAAATCTCTGCTTTGGCCCCAAGTAGCATGAAGATCAAGGTGGTCGCACCACCTGAGAGAAAATACAGTGTCTGGATTGGTGGTTCCATCTTGGCATCTCTTAGCACCTTCCAGCAGGTTTGTTTTGTTCTTTCCTTCTTTCTCTACCTTGAATGTTATTGTAGGGCATTGTTAACTCGTCCTTCAAATTCAAACTAACAGAATCTCAAAAATGATCCCTAAATTAAAAAAATCTAAACCATGTCAATATTGAATTGCCGGTAGAATTAGATTAATTGAGCTTATCTTATTGACATTTTGCAGTTGTAAGACTATTTGGCAGAGTTTATGGATTAGATTACTTGAGCTTATCTATTGAAATAAGCAGTTGTGATTAGAATATGTTATTTCAATAAGTTTTTTTCAGTTTATTTCCATAAGCTCTTCAGGATACCTTATGAAAAGCAATTTATAGATTATAGTTTTATATGAAAACAAACAGTTTAACTTTAATAATTTATCACAATAACTTGTATGGTAAGTGTTTATGCTATAAAAACTTTCACGTTATTTATCCAAACATGGCCTAAACATTTTCTTTTGAGTGCAGATGTGGATTGCAAAGGCAGAATATGATGAATCTGGTCCATCTATTGTCCACAGAAAGTGCTTCTAGACAACTATTTTGAGATAAAGAGTTTTTGTCAAAGGGAAAGACTAAGTGTTATGAATCCTCTGGAAGCATTTCAACTTGTAACCCTTTAAATTCATTTTTATTTGCTTTTGTTATCTTTTTGTTCATGTTACTTACTATTCACAATGTTGGAGTGATTATTTTGAGGAGTTGTTTTTCCAAATGATCCAATTCTTTTCATAATATTTTGATGAGTTTATTTTTTCATCTTGTTCATTTTGCGTATAATTTATCGAGGATTATCGAACTACCATGCATGTGCCCAATATATGTGCAAAATTTGTTGCTGAAAAATTAGCTTTTGAAGAATCATAAAGAGTTCAAAGTGATACCAATCATATTAGAATGATATTGTATGGTATGAAAATTTGATGTGCAAGTTGTATGAGTAATCAATCAGATGTAGAATGCCATAGAATTGAAAAACAAAAAAGAAACAGAAAATCAGTATGGCAAATGACAAAAACTAAACCATCATATGATATTAATATGTTTTGATGCACAAATGAATATGATTTGATGACTGTATTAATGCTTATATATTTCAACTGCATTAAAACTCAAGAAAATTATCAAATTTAAAGCATCAGGAATCCAACAGAATTAGCAGACTCTAACTAATTTTAATGAAGAATTGTTGAGATGCATTTTGCAACATGGTTTTTAAGTTGTAGCCGCCTTAGTTAAAGTATGAACAATTTCATTTGTTTGTCTCCTAATAAACTCAACACTAGAGTTAACATAAAGAGTTGTAAAGACTTCTACAATGTGAGATGATTTCTCCAAACTCGGTAACACCATAATTATTTGAATGAAAATCATTTATCCCCAACTTCGAGTCAAGTTAAAAATCCATCGATCCTAAATTTAATTCATGAATCCAAGATAGCGCTGACAAGAAGCCAAGAGCTTCGCCGACACGAACATTAGAGAATTGCTCAAGCTTTGCTAACACATAAGCACTTTTCTCATCTCGAATACAAACACCTATTCCAACACTATACCTAGAACTTCTTCATTTGTTAAATATGAAAACGTTGAAAAGTCATACTTAGAATATTGGATGAGAGTTACTTTTGTCACCCTACCAGTTACTTTACCTATTTGATTAAAGACTTGTAATATAAGTGAGGGTGTGTTACATTACATGGTGTCAAAATTTATCTGAGATTAATTTTTTTTGGAAATTCTATTATCGAAAATATTATTTACACAAATATGTTTGATAAATTTTTAATATTCCTTGGAACCGTAAATTTTAAAATTGAGAAGTTGTGTGTAAATTTTATTCCTCAGAATAAATTGAGAAGTAATTTTTACAAACTTGTATCCAACATAAGAGAGTTATATTTTCAACCTCACATTTTCATAAACCTTTGCTATAATTTTGAACGAAAACACCCTCATTATTCAATTTATTTATTTTTATAGAAAAAGCTTCTAGCATTTCAAGATTCTGCAAAATCTTGTTTAGAAGAATGGAAACTGCCCACCACCTTTTTTTGTATCAAGTTCAAAGTCTATAGGATCAAAGTTTAATTCGTTCGCCCGATTGATAGCTGATAGAAGATCAAGTGCTTCACCAACATGCACATCACAAATAGGATTAAACCATTCCATTTCAGCCAACACAAAAGTGCCAAACTCATCTCTAATACACATACATGCCAAAACCAACTCTATTAGTACGAGTGGAAAAAGAGGCATCAACATTGCACTTAAAGCATCCCAGCTTCTGGTTTTTGCCATCGTGTTGTTGACAGCTTTGGTCTGAATCGAAGCATCACGAGCTGAATGGTTATGAGTTGTTGTCTACTCATGTTTGTGCATCAACAACGTTATTCCAAATTTTGTTATTTTTTTGCTTCCATATGCTCCAAAATACAAGAAAAACGAGCTGCATCTACTGCACACAACTGCACCAACACGTTGAATATGACAACTGCACAACAGGATAATGAGAGGCAGCTTGCACAGCAGGTCAATAATGTTGCCACCGAGCATCACCATGTGGATTGTTGGATGAGACCATGGGACAATTTATTGAAGATTGAGGTCCTCCCTAGTGTTAGAGGAAAGGCTCGTTGACTTGGTGCTTGAGGTTGGGGTCATCCTATAAACAAGTTCTGAAAACTAAAGATATGGATTTGAGAAGATAGTTGACATACCTAGTCCAAAATGAGGATGTTACCTCAAAGAACATGTTCTCTTTTACACAAGCTAATGCAATCTCACTAGACTCCATTAAGAAACAATTATAGTATACAGATTGGATTTGGAGAGGAACTATTCCCACTCCAAAATCATTGCAGATGTACACATGCAATAGAAATACAGTTTTTGTATCATTCGGATGTGTACTTCCGGATATTAATAGTCTTTATCTCATCGAAAAATGCACTTCCGAAGGTTTTATCGAATCGTGGGGTGTGCGAAGTTGTTTTCTTAGATTTATACATTAGCGATGAATGTGCTTGCAAGTTGCACCTACCATTAGCCCTTTTTTTAATAATCATGTAGATGAAAATATAAATTGCAACTCTACAGAAGTGCAAGTGTAAAAATAAAGTGGTGGTTACAAATAAAATGAAATATGTGTAAGGATTTCATAATTTTTATTGTCGATATTATTTAAGAGAGATTTGTTAAGAAATTGTGGAAAAAGAATGTGAGAATTGCTATTTAAAAAATGGGATTACAGAACTAATAAACTGATCAATCATTCAATCATATAAATGTTTATGTATCATACAATTGGCAACCCAAAAGATATTCATGCAGATTCTTGTTTTATGAAGCATTACAACATGAATTACAACAACAGTCTACTACCTGGAATGAAAAAAAAGCATCAAAATAACTCAGCAGTGTCAGATAATCTCTTTCAAATGTCACCTATCGAATAAAATGTTATCTGTATAATATGTTAACTACGCGTAATAAAACAAATACAAACTTGTAATCAGATGCTTTTCTCATCAAATGGTAACTATGAACTGTTGAATACATTTACCTAGTAGAATAACAACAGTGAAAAAAAAACCAAAGCCTCCATGGCCTATCATCATGAACAGAACCCCGAAGGTTATGGTTAGTCCTATGAACAATAAATATTGCATGAAGTTGTTACTCTTAGTATAGGAAAATGCCAAGTTTCTTTCTAAAATTGTGATCATTGAAGCTCAGGTGGAATTAGAAATTCTCCATATACCAATCCTGTACCCTACAGACATGAGCAGAAGTTCCCAAACCATGTTTGGTATACTTAGAAGATTCACTTTGGATCCTGGGATCTCAGACCAATTTACAGAAATTTCTGAAATCGGGATTCGAAACCATTTGCACAGAAAGACTAGTTCAACATCAAAGCACCACCTGCAGAGAATGACAGAGATAGATAAGTATGAAGTTTTCACCATATATGTGTGTGATAATACAGAATAGGTATAAGTGGCAGAAAGCTTGATTAAACAAAACTACTCCCACTTAAAAATCAACTTATCTTTCTGACCGCTAAAATACAAATTCAATATTCCCAACGTAAACTGAATATCTTTTATCTCCTAGAAGAAGATACTTAATAGAATTTTCAGAAAACAACACACTACATCCAAAGAACTAGACACTAGATCAATGGAATAAGGATTACTATAATTAGACATCATTTCCTTAAATTAAGACACTATTCATTTTGAATTTCTAGTTCATCAGTTGTAATTCTACTTTTTTTCCAAGAGTTTTATATAGGTGATACTTTTATGAATCTATTCAAATCCTTAAAAAAGAAAACGTACGGGTCAATTCCAGAAGCAAAGATTGAAGGATATCCCTTAAAAGTTAAAGAACTATCACATCATTTCCTCCACAATATTCTATTTTTCATATTTTCCCTGTAAACATTCCATTGTGGCCTATGGCACTGCATTGCAGGGCATCCTTTCACAAATTGGCTGGTGACGGTTGTCAAAAAATCCGCCACACCATTCTGCAATGGCACTGCCATGCGTCCATTTAACAACACTGTTTGAGACTATTATGGTCCAAGTCCAAGATAGATAAGAACATGCTTGTTTTTCAATAATATTAAATAGTTCTAAGCAAATAATTATGGTCCAAGTCCCAAGATAGATAAGGAGAAGGAATTATGTGTTCAATTTTTTTCATATGTATAATATATAAAGGACTGTACATACATTAGTTCATTTCCATATTAGAACCTATGACAGGAGCATAGCTAATGATACAACAAATAAGACATAGCATACAAATGAAGAAAAGCATGGACAAAAGATTACACCAAAGAGATAAAGGTTGTTGAACAATTTACTGTCGAAGGTAAGAAAAATCAGTTTTTTATCATTTCTCAATTTTGAAGTAACTCCCCTTCAAAATTTAAGAAATTATTGCATTCTATAGAGTGCTAAGAACAATCACCTTTTCAAGCGGACATTTGAAAAAAGTTTCCTAGCTGCAGCTCTAGTAAACATCTTGAAACCACACTGTGAATGTACAAAGTCTATATCAGATAAAATAAAATAAAAACCTACATGAAATAGACATGCTCAAGCAAAAGCATTGAGGAAGCAGTGAAGCACTGAATATCAGGGTACTGAAATCAGAACGCAGAGTGAAAAATTAAATTAGGCAATTACCTGTGTATCTCGAACTCCAGGACCAGCAGCCAATAGAACCACAAGATGGAACCCCTTCATCAAAAAATTGCGGTACCACTTCCTCTGCAGATGTTAAGCTAAGTTATTCAACCATGGTAATGTATACACACGGGAACAATAAAACAAAGAATAGAGAAGGCCGAGCTTAACTGTAGCCAAAGCTTTCTCCTCTAGATGAGCTCGTGACCCAAATACAACAACAGGGGTGTCAGATATTCTAAAGCTAGGATCACTACCACTTGAATCTCCATCCTTTTTGGCAACAGCTCGAATCTGACAGCAAAACAGTATACAATGCTTATCAAAATCTGGGACTCGAAATATAAAATAAAATTTGGTTATATATATGTGGAATCTGCACATCATAACATGCCAGTACCTGATTTTCAAGTTTTTCTAGGTCGGTGATCTTGGTTGCTCCATCAGCGTCAAGCATGAGAAGTAATTCACCACGTGAGTGCAACATTCCCTGTAATACCATGCTTTCAAGGAAAGAAGAAAGCCTTAATTAATGATCCACATGCATAATGTGTTGCAGCCATTCAATATAAGAGTAGATTTTAAAAGATTATAGTTTAAATTAGACTCACTTTTCTGATTGCTTCTCCCTTCCCATGGTTTCTTCCAAGAAGGATGACCCGTACCTTGTCTACTGTGTATTTCCTTACAAATTCAAAAGCTACTCTTTTAGTCCCATCAGTACTTCCATCATCAATAATTACAACCTGCTCAAGTGTCCATTCCATTGATAAGAAAACATAAATGTAGAAATGGAAAAATACGAAGCACAAAAACATTTGAAAAAAGTAATCAGGCAACGAGGTTCAAATCAAATACATTGTCAGAGCAAAAATATTTGAATGGATATCGAAAGAAATTTCAATTTGGAGTAATAAACATCATGAGTGAAATTGAGCTTGTTTTATATATGTCTAAATGAAACATTGGAAAAATTTATATATAGTTTTCTTTACAACTCTAAATAGTATGTTTATATTTTCAAGACAATAAGCTAGATTCTAAACCAACATCCTACGAGAATGGAACTGCAAGTACCTCATATGAAAATGAAGGATCCTTTGAAGCACGCTGTTGCAGATAACTACAACATAAAAGCATAAGTAAAATTATGCTCATGATAACGACCATAAACAATAAATGCAATGCTCTTCACCAGAACAGCAGTTACGTAACTACTCAATACTCTATTTTACAAACTACATAGTCTAGCCCATTGAAATAAATGAGTAAAACAAAAGTGCATGAAATTTAAAGCTCTCAAATCTTTACAAGCTTGGATTTTCCCTTTTTTTATTATATGGGTGTTTCAACTTCTTTTCTCTTCAAGGAAAGGGAAGCCAAACATGTTAACATCTTGATATGAACAGAAACAGTATTCATCTTGGTAAAAATGGTGTGCTTTGACTTACATCATAGTTTCCTCGAGTGCACCAGGAAGCCTATGCTCCTCGTTGAATGCAGGGATTATCAAAGAGATATACTTTGAGGCAGGATCAACAACGTGCGGACAAGGAACCTATAAATAAAAACGAATTAAATCAGTGATCATTAGGTGCAAGGTGCCAAAGATGTATGTGAAATGCAAATAGCAATGACAGATCCTTGCTCTTGAAATTGGGATGAAGACCAGATTATAGGAGTAGAAATTTAAGGATGGGCCATAAAATGCCAACCACTCTAGATCAATAGTATTGTAGAGATTGCAGATGAAAGAGAAAGACGTGGGAAATTTGAATAAGATAAAAATCACTGCTGTAGACAATCACAACTATAGAACTACAAATCATGGTGTTACAAAGGGCATAACATAAATGATAAGCTCAAGTGCAAAAAGAGATTGTTGAGATTCATCTTGCATCCTAGTTCTAAATTGAAATAACAAAGCACAGAAAAACTTAAATTTATGGATTAACTCTTGATGCAGCAACTTCAGCTTTTGTGAGAACAAAGACGATATGCATATTAACTTATAACATAAAAATGAATCATTCCATTATCATTTTCATGCAGTGTATCTTTCACCTTATATCTTTCTTATTTGTTTTTATATAAATGAACCTTATATTTTTACTTTTTGTAGGAATTGAGAATCCAACCATACTAAAACCTTATACAAACAGAAAACACTAACAAGTAGCCATACATCACATTTCCAACTATTTCCTCTAACTTGATCAGGTCATGATTTTATCATCAGCTTGTAATATATAAGCCATGTTTCCACCTACCACTGCACCTTTAATCTTCAATCACTAGAAATTGTACAACTAGCAACAAAGTCGAAATTTTGCATTACCAAACTAATTTATCGAAAGAGAAACTAAACACCATCGAAAAGAGGTCTACAAAAAGTCAATCATACTAGACTTATCTCACTGAAAATATAACTCTTCTAGACACCAACCTCCCCCCTCCCAAGCTAAATAAACATATACGGATTTATCACAAAATATTGTGTATCAACAAAATTTTACCTGTTTCAATGAATTAGGATCCTCAAAAATTGCTGGAACTTCAATGTGCCTATACAAAAATAAGAACATTAAACTAACAATCACATAACATTTTCTTTTCGTGCATATAAATAAAATAATAGATGAGTCAAATTAAGGACATACTGATGGTTATTTCTTCTTCTATAAGCTTCAAAGAAGATTACAAAAAAAAACCCTAAAACCAAAATCACAGCAAGTGTCCCAATTAAACAAATAAACTCCATTCTTTTTCACTTCTCAATGAGACACTATAGCTCTTCCTAATATCTTCCCCCTGTTATCAAAAACACAAAATTCACATAAATTATTCATATTAATTAGTAAATAAACAACACCAAATCATAGTAGATCAATTAAAAACAAAAATCACACAATTCAACATACATTCATAAATAAAAAGATAATATTTTTTCTTAATCATAACATTGATTTTATCATCATCATCATCATCATGAAATAAGCAAGTTATAATTATATATAGTCAATTGCTCCACTTTAGCTGCCACTGCAAATCGGAGCAATTCAGAGCCATAAATCGCGGTGGAATTGTATCCTCACGCGTGTTACAGGAGAAGAGAAGAAAATCCGAAAATAATTGAAAATGAAAAACCTTGTGGCGAAGTTTCTGACTGGTTCCGGTAGCCGGCGAGCAACTCAACTCCGGCAGCTCTTTCCGGTGAGTTGATATCAGTGCGACGACTCAAACTTGTTTCTGATAAAATGGTCAAGCCGAAGCTGCTGCATTTTGTTCTTTTTTTGTTTTTTTTTTTTGTTTGTGATGAGGAGTTGATGGGCCCTTCAAAAGATAGTGGACTGGGCTTATCACATATTCTTCTTCGAAAATTGCTTTTTTGGCCCCTCTGTTTTACTCCCAAGCCCCGCAAAGAGATGATTTTGCCCTTATAAAGTAATTCGGCATATACATGCCGAATCCAATACCATTAGGCAGATACGCGCAGAAACATGTTAAATAAGGAGAACATAGTATTTTTTAAGAAAAATATAAGGATTTCGGCATGTAACTGTCGAAAACATCATTTTTTCAGAAAAATATAAGGATTCGGCAGCTACATGCCGAATACTATTACCTCCGGCACGAAACTACCGAAATATGTTTAATAAGGATGGCTATGTTAGAATGGTTTGCTTCCAAGTCTAGTGCTACGATGGTTGGATTTCGGCCTGTAATTGTCGAAAACGCGGACATTCGGCATGAAATTGTCGAAGTCAAACTATATAGGCTAGGTACCAGAACTTGTACTTTCAAAACGTCTTGGACATACAATCGGGTGATTTGAGATCTAGGGCGATTTTTTTGAAGTTTCAGAGGCTTCAAAGCAACGTTAGCACACTCATAGAGGGTTCATACACACATTTGAAGTCATATAACAGGTAAATCTCGCTAAATTCTCTTCTTTTTTTGTGTGGGTGGGGTGGGGGGGGGGGGGGGGGGGGGTGTGGGGGGGGGAACACCGGATACCCACTACGCGCAACTGTAGAGATTAATCCTTTCGAGCCTTATGAGATGTAAATGGGTGGCAAATTCTCTCTAAGGGTTTTTAACATTGTTGCATACTTAAGACAAAAATTGAACTCAAGACTTTGGTTAAGGTAGGTTGATTTTGTTTTGGTTAATTTTTGTTCTTCGATCTCTTAACTATGCCTCTTTTAGTATATTCAATCAAATCAATTTATGATGTAGCCATTGTGTTTGATTTTAATTCTTATTATTGGTGGGATATTTCCTTAGGTCGATGCAACATTAACGTGAATAGTTAATATTATTCTATAAGGTATGCATGCATTTGAAAAACAATTGATTATCTTTAAGAGAACTCAATGTCATAAACCGTAATTTTAATTTAACTATTAAAATCTCTGTTGTGACTTTTAATTCTTAAAATAAAATTTCACCATCAAAATCTTAAGAATTATTTTATATTATCAACAATATTTTTTATTATATATGCATATGTGGACCAATCTATTAAGTTGGGTGTTTTAGTTAGACTATAGCCTTAAAATATTAATATTAATTATATAATTTATCATAGGAATTATTTTATACAAATAGTTCTCTAATTAATTCATCTACGGGGTGTGGTGCAATTTTTCGTGACAATGGTGCTCACATGGATAATTTGTCAAATAACTTATTATCCCAAAAGTTTAAGTTGTTAGGATAGAGCCACATCAGTGATTTTATATTATTTCTAACACGCTATCTCACGCGAGAGCTCATTTGGGCTTGAAACGTGGATAATGCATAGGCCCACCTACCATATGCTTAAATTACACTTTTTTAATTAGACAGTGAGGGGATCGGGGATCGAACTCTAGACCACTTAGTCATAGAGGCTCTGATACCAGGTCAAATAACCGATTATCTCAAAAGCTTAAGCTGTTAGGTAGAGCCACATCAATGGTTTTATATTATTTCTAACATAATTTTTCTTCCAAGTTGAGTGGTAAAACGGTTTTTCATGCAAAGTTGTTCACTATTCTTTTGACAAAGGTTGGGTACGATTGTGGGTGGAGAGTGATTCTCAATTCTCAGATCGCTATTCAATCCGCTAAATCTCATTGATAGGTTCCTTGTGACCTTCGGAACAAGTGGAGCAATTGTTTTAGTCGTAACATTCAACTTCTTTTCTCTCACACTTACAGAGAATGAAATAATTGTGTGGACAGGTTAGCGAATCATGGTCGTACCATTTTGGACTTTCGTTGATGGGGTACTTTGCCTCCATTAATCTTGTGAGAGGACTTTTTCAAGATAGAATGAGTTTCATTACTTACCGTTGTACTTATATTTTTGCTTTTTTCTACTTTCTTTGTATTTTTCTTTTCTTAAAATGTGGGACTTTGTACATCTAACTGACCCTTTGAAACCTCCTGGTTAAATCAAGGAGTTAAAGCATTTCTTGCGCTAGTGTATTATGTCGTCTCTCATATCTTAATTCAACATTTGAGACTAAAAAAAAATTAAATAAGAGAGAAACAATAGAAAATCTTTGCAATCGGTGAATGAATTCTAGAATACCAGATATTCAAACAGTAAGACTAAAAAATTCTCTCTCTTATCTCCCTACCGCCTCTCTTTCTCTTCTCCCTTCTTTGGTTTTTTTTTGTTTATCAATTAGAGAGGGGTGGTTTAGGATCAATTTTGATCCGGAATCACCCCTCTTGATCGTTTTTTATTTCTTTTTATTAAAATTAAGTGATACCCACATATTTTTAGGTTTTGTTCGAGTCTTCTTTTTCGTGTTTTTTTATCTAGTGTTGTTTAATCCCGTCTTAGTGCGGAGTTATGGTTTTGTCCCGTTGTCTTAGTGCGGAGTTATGGTTTGTCCCGTCTTGGTACGGTGTTGTTTTTGTTCATTTTTGCAGGTTTCCTTCGATCCAAATTCAGTGCAGATTCAATGATTTTAGCGCGGTCAACGTTGCAGATCTGGATGTATGATTATTCCAGACATTTGAATTTTGTCAAATCAATTGTAGGCTTTGTCATAGACATTAGGCTGTTTTATGCTATTAACTCGGGTGTTGTGAGCATGTTCGCAGATTCATCCTTATTAGTTTTTAGCGAAATTGAACATGTAATGATTTTGATTGATGTATTCCCAATGAATTTGAATGAATGAATACTGTTATTTTTTAGTCAAAAAAAACAAGACTAAAAATTGAGTGAACAAAATAACATCTCACTTAATCAAGACATTGAGTTCAAGTGGTTAATGAGTCCCCCTAAGATGAATCGTTCGGAAGAATTCGAGTTCAATTTCTGGTGAAACAATTCTTAGCTAAATTTTACTAATCTTGCGGCCGAACTCTTGATTATCAGAAGTAAGAATCAAATTAATAAAAAATATATATATAAAAAAATAACATCTCACTCGAGTTTTAGCATGTGACACTGTATAGTATAGTATAGAGTATAATAAATGTACTCATGTCTCCTGGTGGAACCACCTTGACCAACACATTTATTAAGTAAAAAACTTGAACCACACACAACTTGAATTCAATATCTAAGGTAAAAGGATTGCATCTACAAGCATCAATCAAGAGACAGAGATGTCCATGATTCTTGTGAAGATTAAAGCAAATTGCCACTTAACATGGGGTCCTTCTCATGACATGATTAAAGCCATAGGTGGGCACAATGGAAAAAGAAATATGGTCTCTTTTCTTTTTCTTTTTTCCTTCACTTTTTATGAACCATTAAAAACTTTATAGAAAAAGAAAAGTTTGGTCATTGTTGCTCCACAATGAATCATTTCCTGACTATTCCATTTTGCCAGACAGTACTCTTTTATCATATTAATTTTTTTAAAATTAAATTCCTATTCTTAAAATGAGAAATGGAAAACGTTATTAATTAAATATTGTAAAATAGTTGTTAATTAGTCATTTCTCTGATCATTTTTATAAGAAACAACTCATATTTTAAATTCATAAAATAACTTATGTGTCTGATTTGTAATATAAATCACATACATAAGTTATTCAATAAATTTAAAAGATGAATTGTTTCTTATAAAAATATCAGAAATAGTAATATTAAAGACTATTTTGGAATATTTAATTAACTACTATGATAATCCCCATAACTCTTGTTAAAACTATATTCACCAATATTTTATCTAAATGCATTTTTCCAAAGTAGAACAGTACATGCATGATCCTTTTAACATTTCGAGATTATTTGGCATTTTGCTACTTGTAAAATATTTTGTAACATTTAAAATAGTGTGGTTCATGGATCACGGGTTAGACTGTGGCACAATTACCATGAAATGGTTTGCAGGGAATTAAATAAATAAATTGAGCAGTATATGTACCCCAATAATAATACTATATACTACAGAAATTGCAGAATCTGTTTTTTTATATAAATAAGATAAATAAACAATTCTATGTGCCATTGCTTTCATTGATGTTTACTAGTATGCATTACATTATTGTCTCATAAAAAGTATGCATTATATTGCATTATTGGAATTGAAATTCAACTATACACACGGCATATAGTACTAGTATATTAATATGGAAAAAAAATTAATTAACACTGACTTTTTTTCTAGAAAAAAATATAGTGTGAAGGGATGGTTTGTCCTAATTTAAGACAGAAAAAAATATAAAGATCTTACAAAATATTTAGAAATAAATTCATATTTATCTTTCTCTAAAAGTAATGACGAGTTAAAATTTGAAACATTCAAGACACTTTTTCCGCTAGACCTTGAAATGTTTTATTTTATTTTATATATAATTATATATGCACTCAAAATAACAATGCTTAATTAAACAAATAAAAGTAAGACGTAATTTGATGAAAATTAAATATTTGTTTCATTAAAAAATTACAAGTTTTCATTTAATAGAATATATTGAATGCTATTTAATCATCTCTCTTAAGATATTTATGAATACATCCTAAACTTTTCTAGCTACTATTGTAACCAACTTCTTTTTAGATAAACTACTATAACCAACTTAATTTTTCACCTTCTAAAAAAGAACTTAATTTTCAACCACTTCACCTATTTTTAACTATATAAAAGTGTACTATTCTCAAGTTAGTATATGTAGGGATCTTTTTGACATTTGTCCTCTGGTTTCTAAGAGAATGAGTTCCGGTAATTCAAAGTTCGGTTGTAAGGTTTGGAAAATCTGACCAAAAATTGTTTCTATCGAAAATTAAACTCGGATTTTCCTAAATGATCCGTTATAAGGAAAGTTTATTAACCACTTGAGTTCGATGTCTTGATTACCCTATGTAAAGATCTATATCATAGGAGTATATTGTTTTGCTAATAATTAGTATTTAAGAAGGGATTGGAAAGAAAAATATTTTCAATTTCTTATCCAAGTGATATAGATAAATAAGGAATACTTCTAATATCATAAACACAGGGGATGCTAGAAAGTGATTTTGCAATGCCTGTAATAGCTAAAAAACAATTAGGCTAGCTAGCAAGAACAAAGATGTTATCCTAACTCTTCTATTTCCATATTGACAAAATTTTGCATCAATAAATGTCAGTGAAAATGACAAATTCAACCTCAATTAAATCCAAAAAATTATTATTCATTCTAAACCATATTTTTTCCCCCATATTCAAAATATAGAAAGAAAATAAAAATCAAACAAGATAATCAATAAAAATAAAAATAAGCTCTAATAATTCAAAATTCGATCTAAATTGCATAAAATCTTATAAAATATTGTTGAAGTTAAGAATCATGACAAATTTGCATCAATAAATGTCGGTGAAAAGGACAAATGCAACCTCATTTCACTATACAATCTTCAATTCAATCCCCAAATTTATTCCTTCTAAATTACACTTTCTTTTTCTCATAATTCAAAATATCAAATGAAGAAAAAGAAATACAAATCAAACAAGATAATAATCAACAAATAAACCAATAATAAACCTCCAAAAAAAAATTCCAAAAACTAACAAACAAGTTAACAAATTAAAATCCTAACAAAAAACTATAAAAATAATATTATCAATGTAATAATAAAGAGCAAAAAACACATATATATGAATTAATCAAGATTAATTAATTCATATAACAACAACATTATATATAATACATAATCTAATTAATGAGCCATAGCAACCTGATTTTGTGATTGAGAGTAATTAATACTTCTTTGATTTGGCATAGCAAGCATAGTAGTATGATCCAAGAAATCTTTAAGCTCAACAACAGATTGAAGAATAATCTTTAAATCTTCAGCACAAAGAAAACCAAAGCTTCCAATTTCTCTAACAGCATAAACATAAAAAGTTAAACAACCTTTTCTAAATTTGAACCTTGCCATTTCAAAACCACAAAGACCTTTTATGAGTTTCTTGTTAACATCACCAAGTGCAATTTCATGTGGCCAAATTCTATCAACAGAACATTTCATAGCTTCTGTTTCAAAAACAAAAAGAACAACTTTTGATTTTTTTGAACCAAGTCCTAAGGTTAATGTATGCCATGCTTGATGAGCTAAGATAGTGAAATTTGTTGGTAAAAAAGCTGTTGTTGAAGGAAATGGAAGTTTGTGATTATGATTATTGTTTGGTTTTGTTGGTGGAAATGAAAGAACTTTTAGAAGTTCAAGTGGTTTTGCTTTTCTTATTGGAAATGATTTTACTAGGAATTGGCCACCAAATCTTATACCTTTTACTTCTGAGGCTGGTTTGAAAGAGAAATCTGAGGTTTGTTTTGTTGTTTGAGAATTGGGATGTTGGTGTTTTTGTTTCTTGTTGTTGTTCTTGTTCTTCTCTTTTTCTCCCATGGTTAATTGGAGAGGTTTTTTGGTGGAGAGAAAAAGTTGGTTTTGTTTTTGGTTGATATAATTGATGATATTGATAATATCATAACAAAGGGTTTGATTTTTTTATGGTATGGTTTGTGGTATTAATTACTAGTAGTACTTAGATTTTTAATTTGTTGGTGAGTTTCTTTTTCATGACAGAGTAGATTGTACTATTGTAGTAGTCAAAAAGATACATGACATAAGTTTCAACCATTTGTTTAATCAAGAAAACAGGGCTCTAACTAATTTTAAAAGGAAAATGTTAACCAGAGGCATTAGTAGTATGTGTAATTGGTACTTTTAAAATATGTTTTTTCTAGTCCTTTTTATAAGAAGTATTTAATTTTTTAGGTTTATTGAATAAATGATGTTTTTTTATCTAAAATATAAATCGGATAATTAATTATTCAATGAACGTAAAAAGTTAAATACTTTTTATAAAAAGGACGAGACAAAGTATAAAATACAATTTTCAATGCAAAGTTTTTCTTTTTGATTGTTTAACTAGTGCTCGAGGATACTAGTTAGCATGATTCATTTTAAAATAAGGAATATATTAACGAGTGTCAATAAATTATTTATTACATAAACAAATGAGTAAATAGTCAAATGTCTGGTTGAAATTGTAAAAATCTTCATTTTCCTCCTTGAAATTTATGAAATTGCAAATAATCTCTTTAATTTATGTAACATGGCAAACTACTCATTCTGTTAGATTGTTCCGTCAAATTCAACAAAATAAGGAAAAAACACCAACTTAAACCAATGGTAAAATCAACAGCCATACCGATCAGGTGAAAATTCCGTAAAAAGAAAAAGCACTACATGCAAAATCCACAAAAGAAAAACAAAAACAATTTCTCATTTAATTAAGAACGGTTAATATATTCACATTAAGAACGGTTGCAACAACAACAACCTTAATTTACATGTAAGATTTTATCAAAAGAAGAGTAAAAAGTTGAAACAACAATGATTTTTGGAGGACCATTTGCAACAACAACCTTAATTATTGACTTATAAATATACATATTGTTCGTAACAAAACTCATGTTTTAGCCGAAGAAATAAAAGAGAGGATAGAGAGCTTATTTGGTGTATTGATGATGGAAGAAATGTTTTGACCTGAAAAGGTCGGCAATTCGAGCATTGGAGACGACCCGACAATGAAAAAGGGGAGGTGACCGCAGAAAACGCTATGACGCCCAAATCAATATAAACTTGAGGTGAAGATAGAGGTTAAAGTAAGACATACTGTAGGAGATGGTGAATGGTTGTATATATGTGATATTGAGTCGATGAATGTGACATTGGATTTTTTTGTTGAATAATTTGGCATTGGATTTGATTGTGAATGCTAAAAGTTGCTAAATTTTTTAAAACTAAATTACAATTTTTATAGTGATTATAGTGTTTACAAAGTACTCCTATAGTGTTTAATTGCACTAACTAACCAATAACTATAACTAAATTTTTTAATTGACTAACACGTACCAATAAACTCTTAACTATATCTGGCCAGAAGAAGAAGAAAAAATGCACATTACCAATTAATGACATGCAGGCACCAAACATATATAAGGTTATCATTGTACCAGAAATAATCTTGTAACAACTCAAAATGGAAAAGAAAAAGCTACCAGTTGCTATTAATATATCGTCTAACCAATCCACCTATATATTAATATAAAGAAAATAAATAAATAGCAGTAAATGACACAATAATTAACCAAATACTGTGGATATGTCATTACAATAAAATTTTATATCAGCTGTAACCAAAAAAAAATATTATATCAGCTCACCTAAGTATACAGTATTATTTAACGGAAAAAAATTATACTTAGCTCAAACCTAAATTTTGATGAATTAATTATTGTTGTATAGGAATCTGATGAGTGAACCAACATTCATGCAAGTAGTAAATAAATTTGTATCCACAATGATAGAGATTAATTTATCATAGCAAATTAAATTTATTAAACTTAGGTTGTAAATTTCTTTGAATTCTAGAGACCGGATCTTCAAGAACCTCATCAATCATGTATATATATAGGCTTTGTTCGGTAAAAATAGTGATTAGCTTATAAGCTAAAAGCTATAAGCTACTTGAAATAGCGTTTGAGAATAAGTTATAAGCTAGTAAAATAAGCTATAAGCTCATAACAAAATGACCGTTACCAAACAGAACTTTTAGCTTATAAGCTAAAAGCTATAAGTTATAAGCTCGTTTTTTAGCCTTACCAAACAGAGCCATAGAGTGCACACACAGAGGAGTGGAGATCTATATCACTGGGACATGCATATTGGAAACTTTATCTTTGAGAAGGACTTTCATCGGCCTAATGATCGGATTTAGATCTTCTCTAGTTTTTTAATTATGTGCACTCCTCTCTCGAGGTATAAAGAAAAAAATAAGTGAGAGAAAGTGTTAGATAAATGGTCAAAATTACGGCAGCATGAGAAACATGAAAAAAAATGTCGGAGAAAATCCAAATCCCTCTTAATCATATTTGTGTCATTCTTAATTTCATTTGAGCTATTGATAGGAGCAATTGTTCATACTCCCTCTAGTTTCATATATAAGAAAAAATTGACTTTTTATATTCATTATAGAATTGATGTATCTAGACAATAATATAGTCTAAATACATTAATTCTACAATGAATCTATAGGGAGTACCTAACAAGACGGGCAATTCTTTTCGTGTACTACTTCCTCCGTTCCAAATTATATGTCACTTTGAAGAAAAAATTTGTTCCAAATTATATGTCACTTTACATTACCAATGAAGCATTTAATGCAACTTTTCATATTATACCCTTGACTATTTATTACTCTCTCTTCTTTCAATTCTTCAATTTATTTTTTCAATACCATAAATGAAGGACAATTTTGTAAATTAACTCATAATTTCTCTTTTCCATACAACAAATATTACATTTCTTAATATGTGTAAAAATGTCAAAGTGATATATAATTTAGAACGGGGGAGTATTAGTTAGCAATAATTAACTTATTAATCATAATGAATGAAGATTGAAGATGTTTTAAGGAATCCGAAACTATAGGTATAAGCATAGCATGTGATGCCATGGGATTGTGCTCATTAATCATGATTACTCTACGAATGAGTTCACAAATAAAGGTTGGGACCACATAATGATGTTCTCAAAGATAAAGTAGGAAATCGAGCTGCTTCCGGCCTATCATGCATGGATACTCCGTTTTAGATAGAGTACCGGTATCGGGTACGTACCGGATACCGGTACGCACCGACGCCGTACCTAGATTTTTTTTTTGGTTTTTTGTAATGGGTACACGAGTGCTACATCTGTGGTACGCGCGTGGTACACCAATTCAAAAAAACACTATTTTTTTCTTCTTCTTTTTCTTTAATTTGTTTTTTTATATAAATATTTAGGTTTTTTATTTTTGTATAATATAAAAGTAGCACATACCGCTAAAAAACAATAAAAAAAGCAGCTATTGGAATTATTCACTCATTCATTAAAAATGAATAGACTAAATTCAAAGAGAATTGAAGATCGAGTTTTTTTATTCATACAAATCTTTGTATTCTCTCGAGAAAGAGAAATAATAATACTTATAATGAAAGAGCAACAAAAATGTGGAATATTCGTAGAGATGAATGAGATTTATTTAATATATAATTGATATTTTTGAAATTGCTAGTCTTTCTCACGATAAACCTAAACTAGAGGCCGCTCATTTTAGTGATGATGGAGGTGGAAACAATTGACTCTTTTTGAGCTAATTGCTTTTTAATTTCATATTTTGATGTTTTTGAACAATTTGAATTACTTTTAAATTGTGGTGTGATATTTTTTATGTTTAATTATTTATTTTAACAATATAATTCTATTATTTGATTTATATAATTATATTTTTAAAAAAAATATAGGGACGTACTCGTACCTTAGTTTTTCTAAAAATGACGTATCCCGTACCAGTACCGGATACCGGTACCGTACCCGCACCCGGGCAACATAGTTCCAGCAGTCATAATATATAGCATTAGTTGGGTTATGCTATTTAAAAAGATTAGCGGCGCAGTTTGTTGCCCGTCTATCTTTTATTAATGTGTAATTATTTTATATATATATATATATAATATATATATTTCTCATTTGATTTAGTATCAAATCAAAATTATTTATTTATTGCAACAAAACTTAATTTAATTGTTCACCGTACGTAGATCAATATTTTAAACCAATACAAAATATTGTGTTTAGATGGCATTTTCTTTGACAAAATATAATAGATAGTTGATCGATAAGCTTAATTTATAATGGTTAAATTAACTTTTTAAACTTGTAATGTTTAATAAATTTAACAAATAAACTAATTTTATACTTCTGAATTTTGAAATGTATGCATTAAAAATGCTGAAATTGCATTTTGTCACGGTTCAAATATGGCTAATTTTCCCTGCTTTATGATAAAAAAATTCTCATAATTGTCTAGATTCTAAATTTTAGATAAAATATGTCTGAATTATAAAATTTGAACGAGAGTCTATAGATTTTTCACAAAAATATTGTTAGATGTACAACATTTTCTTACCACTTTGGGCCTTAATGAGAAGGGTTTGATCTGGCAACAAAAATACCATAAAATCTCCAACACAACTGTGAAGTATTAACACAAAGAGTTTAGTCACACTTACATAAAAATATTTATTAGTTGGTGTAAAACTCGATGATAGAAGGCATATTTTTGAATATATCTTTTTTATAATATGTTTTGAATTTAGCCATTCAATTTAGTCACACCTACCTAAAAATATTTATTATAATATTTTTTAGTTGGGGCAAGATCGCTTTCCATTGCTAGATGGTGGTTGAGTCATTTCATTCTTGAAAAAAATTTATAGGTCACAAGTATTTAGTCACACTTACATAAAAATATATATCATTTCATTATTTCAAAATACACATTATTTAATTATTTTCTTTTTCTCCCTTTTATCAAAGTAGTATGTGTGATCAAATAGAAGAATTAAACCCTTTTGACCACACAAGTCTTGCTCTTCATTCTTTCTCCCTCTTTTTTTTTGTTGGGAAAAGAGTCATTTCATTCTAGCAGTAGTTTTACTCCTGCTATTATTACAATCACTTATGAATTTCGTACTTATATCATCATGGTAACCAAAAAAGTAGGTGTATGTTTCAAAAAATAATAATATACTAATAATAATGTACATAAATCATAACTCAACTAACAATGCCAATATTATTAAATAATAGCTTTCATTTTAGTTTAAATCTGGTACCTCAAAAAGATGAAGAAGAAAAAAACACCTAATAAATTCATAGAGACTTACATTTAGTGACAAGGGTGATTTTATTCCTGGGAATGGGGTCGCCGATTTTTTGGCGAAAGGTACTCTTTAGACCCCCTATGTTTCTTTTTTTTCCCTTGGATTTTCTGTTTTGTCCTTCAATAAAAGTTTCGGTTTCTATTTACCGCATTTTTTTGCCTTCAAAAAAATCTTCGATTTCTGTTTACTGAATTTTTCCTGAATTTGAACAAGAAAAACTTCGGTTTCGGCGTACCGAAATTTTTTGGAGGGAGAAAAAATCATGGGGCCCGAAGAGTAACTTTCTTTTTTGGCTAGATTTACCTTAGAAGGCCCAAATCTTACTGATATTGTACCCTTGTCGGGCCTTAGATTTGGGCTGTTCTCTTCATAATATAAGCTTCTTTTTCTTTTTCTTTTTTGTCTTATTAATGTGATAAAAACTGAAAAGAAATGATATAAATTTAATTAAACACAAAATATTTCCGGGTTAAATTATTGGTAGTTTATTGTATTCAAGTTATAAGGTACTCGAGTAAAATCATCCAAGAAAAAAATGTTTGTTTTGTTGAAAAGATTAATAACCTATGCATAATTAAAGTTTTACTTTATGAAAATTCATTTATTAAAATATGTCTTCATTTTAACTTTTTAATAACAATATGCTTGTTATCTATGATTAATCTTCATTGGAGAATCTCTAGGACATAAAATGTGTGTTCTCTCCTCCGAACTGTATTTTCTCCATATACATGAGTCATGAATCGTAGCCTAACCACATTCTTAAATAGACCAAAATTCTTATCAATTGGATAACACGTCTAACATCTCTTTATTAGTAAATAAAATTAACATTTTATAAAATAATTATAGAAAAAGTTTTAGCAAAATAATGAACTGACCTAATTAACCTTAGAAAATTGTTTGACTTCAAAATGAAGGGTTATTGATTTTGCATGTATCCTTCTTTTGGCCACACCACGTGACCTCTTTTCCAATGTTGAAGTAGATTCAATATACATAAACTTCTTTATCAAAGGTTTGTCTGTTGTTAAGGAAACGACAGAATCAATAAAAGTGTTTTACCAAACACACAACAGAAATTTACAAATGAAGGATTGAGTATATAGAAAGATAAATAGAAAGCGATGTTTAAAAGGAATATATAATGTGCCAACATAAATAGGTAAAGAAAAATCAAAGGTAATCATAGTATGCAACGGCTATATATGCTTTAAGCATCTCTTTAGTTTTCTTATTTCAATTTTTTTTTTCTTCTTGATTTAGAGAAGGGTAGTAAAATATCAATCAATTACTAAATAGTTAACTATAGTTTGTAAATATTATACATACTTTTATAAATAACAAAATTACGATGACTCATATAAGTCTCAATACTGACAATACTTAAAAAATACAGTGCCTTAGAAAGTAGGTTAGAACATTTGTAAGTCAATGAAGAATTGAATTGATGTCATGCACAATGGCTTACAGATCCTTTATCCCCTTAATCCCGGTTGGGGTTATTGGTCCGGAACACAAAAATATGACACATTACAAGAAAATCAAAGACAAACCGTGACGATTTACAAAAGACCCAACACGGACAATACTTCAAAAATGCAATACAGTGGGTTTGAGATATAAACATTGGTGTGTCATGTAGGGGTTGAACTTATATGCCACACTTGTGGACTAATATTCCCTTTAATCCTTAGCCTTGAGTCACAACTAATGTTTCAGAACACCAAAAGTCTCATGTTACATGAAAATTAAGATTAAGGGTGCGTTTGATCTGCTAAAAAATAAAAGATTGGACAGGACAACTTCAGTTGTACTGTGTTTGATTAAAACTGTAACTGAGACTGGACAAGCTGGGGGTCAAAGGACAGGACAAAAACATATATTTTTGTCCTCCACTAAACCATGGGACAACTTTTTGTCCTCGGCACAAGTTGTTTAAATCACCTAAATAACATTTTCTCCATCAAGCATCATACAAGACATAATTTGTTCAATACGATAATTGTTTGTTCTATATTGTTCTGTCTTATATTGTCTTGTACTATTCTATCCAGTACTTTTTTTTTTGCAGGTCAAACGGAGTTTATAAACACCACTCACACTAATTTATCCAACTAGTGGAAGCTCACACAAAATTCAAAGTGAGCAATACTTTAAAAATACAAGGCACGCTTGATTTGTAAAAAATAAATACATGATAAAACGATACAAGACAAACCAACATAACTCCAAGCAATTTTTTAGGTTATTGAACCACTTTTTTTCTTATACAATTTTTTGCGAACAAAATGTTATTTTTGTATTTTTGACAAGTTGTATGGTTGTTTAATGAGAGACACAAATTTCAATTTTTATTCAATCTCTTAACCCTAACTTATCTAGTCCAAGTAACAATTTAAAAATTAAATGTAATACAACAAAAATTATTTTATTTTATTTATTTTTTAGCCGACCTGTAATATCTTTTAAAGCTAACAAGTTTGTCGGTTTTTTATTTTTTTGATACAATTTGTCAAAGTCCTTTATGTCATGGATCTATCACTTTTCATTTAAGTTTTTTTCTTTTTTTTGGTACATATCACTTTTTATTTAAGTTAAATATTTACATAACCACAATCGTAAATTAAAAGTGTTTGAACAAGCTCAAAGTTAACAGTTTAATTATTTTAAGTTTATTATATATTCACTTTGTTATTCTGATATTATCGAAACCTAGCCGCTTTCTCTTTTCTATTTTGTTATCTCTAATTCTACTGTTAATAATAGCCACATATGAAGCATGAAATGTCATGCAATTGTTAACATCTATTTTCGAATAATATACACTAAATAAAATAATCAAGTACATGAATAAATGCATATTGTCACTAAGTCAACAGCTCAAAAGCCACATTGTCACAACTTTCCCTCTTCTATCATATGGTAATGGCAATAGGTATTTTCTATCTCCTACTTTGCCTTTGATTATGACCTTCAAGAAACATGCTTAGATTTTGCAATTATCATGGCCTGCAAATAAGAATAACATAACACATTAAAAACATAAAAACCAACAATAATAGATTAATTATGTATATGGAATTGCTTTTGTGTGATATTCAATTGTCCTAGATCGATTTGTAATTTTTATTTGGATCAGTTTGGATTTGAACATGGTAGCGTAAGCAACAAATATGCATATATGTTTGGAGAAAACTTAAATACAATGCTATGGTACTGCTTGTGTTGTTTCTCGATCACAACTTGACATGTCATGTGGATAATTTAGAATAAATAGTCTACATGTCATCCAGTGATCGAAGAACAGCACAAACCAAACGGTATCCAAATTTTGTGCTAAATGTTTCTGAAAAGTATATCAGTGCGAAGGGTATGGTATTGAAACTCACTTGGATTAATAGAAGTAACAACACCAGAGTTAGAGAAGTCACAGTTGAAATCATGTCTTCCATTAGCTTCATAGTAAGCATTCATCGCATAAGTGGCAAGAGCCCTCACGTCGTTGGCAGCATAGCAAAGTCCTCCGGGTTGGATTGGCTTGCAATCAACATTTTGGCTGCAAACATAATTAATATTCGCTTGTAACGCTTCTTTACTTGCATCCGGCTTTGGCACACACCATTTCTGCCCTCCAACTGCAGGAGCAGGAGTCGGCAATGGTTTCTTTTCTCCTCCTCCTTGTCCTGGTGCTACTACTGGTCTCTGCATAATTCATTCAAAACCATCTTAACATTTCAGAATTATGAAATTTAGATCGTTGACAGTAAAATTAAAATGTTCAAAGTTGCGCAACCAATCATTGTTAGCTACTTTACAGATAGAGCCCGTGTTTAAAATATATATAAGTTGCATTTTAATTTCTAGTACGCGGACAAAAGAATAAAACTTGAAAACCAATCAATCTATAATCAAATACAAAACCTTATTGTATTAAGAAAAGTTGATTAACAATGAATCAAACAAGCTTTCTTAAAACAAAAGAGCATTGAAATTTGATACCATGTGCCATGTGATAAAAGAGACCGGGAATCCAGATATATATTATAGTATACCAAAACAGTGCAAAGAACGAAACGATGAAAATAAAGTATAACGACAAAGCAATAAGTATTTTGTTTTGCAAGAATTTAATAAATAATATGCTAACATTTGAATAATGTTTCAATCTTTTTTCATCATATTTCACTTTATAGTGTCACTTTAGATCAAAAAATATGCCTGGGAATCTGTTGCCTGCCAATCTGTTACACGACACAGACACTGACAAGTCGATACCGATAATAATTTGAGAAAAGGATATAATCAGTGTAATTATAAGTGTTGTGTCGTTTTGGACACCGACGCGTGTCCAACACCATAATACACCTAACTAGAAGAGTGTTTGTGCTTCATGGATCAGGATAGTCCACATAACAACTTGCCTATGCTAACTAAGGTATAAAAGTGAGACGAGAAAAAAAAAGAAACAAACCTGTGCATTGCGCAAGATACCGGAGTCATAAACAGGAGAGAAATCAGGCCTAAAGAGACCCCAATTACGCTCAGCAATTGGACCGGGTTTCTGATTCTCATTAAACAAAGCAAAAAGATACGCATCGAACTTCCGGTTTGGCATCAATGGTGTCCCTTTCCCTTCTTCCAAATGCCTAACCAACTGTCCATTATAACTCTGAGCATTAGCCACACTACAAGCATCCCAACCATCACAAACAGAAGGCCAACCTGTCTCACCGACGGCAATGTCAACATCACCGTACCCAACGGCCTTCATTGCTGAATGAACCGCGTCCATTAATAAGTCAAATTGATTTGTGTACGTTAGTTTGGTGTTCCTGTCGACTAATCCACGGTTTGGTCTGAATAACGCGAAATTCACGTTCTTTGGATTGTAACCGAAATACGGATATGGGTTTACCATAAAAGGTGTTTTTGTTTCTTGTAGGAACTTCAACATTGGTGTTAAGACGTGTTTTGCGTAACCTGGTCTGAATTGGCCGGCACTTGGTGGGACTGATTGTCGCATTATAGCTAATGAGTGTGCTGTAGTAACCTGAAAAAATTGTACAAAATTCAGCTCAAACATTTATGTCAGAATTTCTTATTCACATTGATGTCGCAAACAATTTTTTGAATTAAAAAAAAAATCCTAACGGTCTAGTTGGTAAGTATTCAACTAAGATTTCCCACGAAACTGAATTTGAATTTCGCTATCGATGAAGTAAAATCTATGCACATTGATAATTTCTATATAAAAAAATGCCAATGAAATAGCAAAAATATTTTTTTCTCAAATCGTGATTAAAAAACAAGCTGCCCGTTGGATTGAAATATCGACCGGTTCATATTGCAATGCATATTTTGATTTAAGAAAAATAAATTTGAAATACTAAAATTTGAAATCTCAATTATTTGATATCAATCAAACTGCAACAGATCTAAATCAGATTTTTGCCTAACACGTGAACTTGTCTCCCTTTAAAGACAGAAGCTAGTAACATTCGAATCTTAATAATCAAAACAAACATGACATTTCATTTTCATCAATCAATCTCTTTCTCTTACATACACTTCATTAAATTTTTGTACTATTTATCTATAGCAATTTTTGCTAAAAAATATTATTCTAAAAAAATCAACTTTTTTAAATATTAAAAATAAAGATTAATTTCTCAAATACCAAACCCAGATTTAAAATCTAGCTAAGATCTTTGGTAATAAAAAAAAAATTCTTGCTAAGATCTCTGTTTTTTTTTATCTTTATAATTTTAACAAAAAATATGTTAGCAAATTTTTTTTTTTTATAATAATAAAAAGTTTAGGTTAATTGGGTCTAGCTCAAAAATTAAAACATGTCTCGAAGTTTGAGCCGAGACATGTTCGAACTTTTTGAGCTGACCAGTTAAAACAGGAGTTTGAATCCAAGCTCGAGCAAAATATGAATCAACTTCTTATCAACGACCAGATAAAAAATATTATAACAAACATATAGATCATGTAGCTAAATTAAAAAAAGAAGAAAAAGATTATAATTTTACCTTAATGTCGGTAATACCCTCAGCAAGAAGAGCAGAATGAAGAGTTCTCATAGCAGGAACAAGGCTTCTAACCATAACAGTATCACCCCAATGAAGAACTTCACTACCAACAAGAATATAATTAATCTTAGTTTGTGGTACAAAAGGTTTAATTTTTGTAACAACCCATTGTTTAGCAGCATCAATATTTTTCAACAAAGCAATATCACCATTAGGTGCCGTTACGGTAACGGAAATACCAGTATTAGCAAAAGCATGTAAAATATCTGGATTAACATCAAAGATCTTAACACTGTTAATAATTGTGTTTGTTTTTAAGAAATTTGCTACGGTTGCTGGTGGTGGTAGATTGTCACCGAGAGTACCGTAGTTAACGCCGATGGAGTTAACGGTGACGGAAAGATGGAAGAGAAGAAGGAGGAAGAGAGGTGAAAGGGTGGCCATTGTTATTTTTATGTGACGGATTTTTGTTTCTGTTGGGAAAAAGGAAAGTGAGATATAAACAGTCTTATCTTACGTTTGTGTTTTTTTTTTTTTTGGTTTTTTGAATGGCTTACGTTTGTGTTTATTTATAGATGAATGGAAGAAAAGAAAAGACACGTTTTTGGGTTTTTTAGTTGATGACAGGTGGACCTTTTTTCAGGACTTTGGTCAAAATTGACATGTTGTATGTAGAGTCAATATCCTCTCCATTTCCAATTATTTCAATTTCTTCCATTACTATATAGTTTTGAAAATATAAATGCAAATGTGTGACATTAAATGAGGTGAAATTACTTTTTTGCACCCCAAAATATTTAAAAACTTTGGTAATGGAAGAAATGAATATAATTGGAAATGGAGAGGATTCCAACTCGTTGTATGTATAGTATAAAATCATATAAAATTGTAAATATTGTTTTTTCCTTGATGGATTATAAAGATTTTTTTTTTAGGGCAGGTTGTAAAGATTTTGTTTAAAAATAACTTGTATATTATTATTTGGTTTTGCGGTGAAAAAAAATAGTAATTTGATTATCTAAAATTTAGTTTTTTTTTTACGGTATGTAAAATTTAGTTGAAAGTAATATAATTTATGTTTAGATAGATTCAAGTGAAGATGAAATAAATAAAATTAATGTAAAAATTAATTACAAAATCAAATTCTACGATTTATAATTTTGGATTTAATGTAGTTTTGATCCCCCTATTTTGAAAAACTTGAACTTTTGATCCCCCTATTTTAAAAATCAACTTTTTGATCCCCCTATTTTGAAAAACATGAAGTTTTGATCCCCAACTCATTTTGGTCAAATTTGTGATGATGTGTCAACCGCATTGATGATGTGGCAGTGTCTATGTGTCAACCTCATATTCCAAATCATAATTTTTTTTTTTAAAAAATAAAATATTATGTTTTAATATTATTTTTTTAAATCAGTTTTTTTTTATCAAATCTTTAAATCAAATATTAAAACAATATATTTAAATCAAATATATTTTTTTATCAAATATTAAAACAATATATTTAAATCAAATTTTTTTTTTATCAAACATTTAAACCAAATATTAAAACAATAAAATAATTAACAATAATTAAAAAACGCAGATGATCAAAAGGGACGAATTGTAGAAGAATCAGACACGCACGAATAGTAACCCAGTTCCCAAATCATGGAACCCTAGCGCCACCCACCTTCGACGATCTCCGTCTTTCATCTTCTTTGATTCATCATCACACTCGTGTTCATCATTCCTCTGCATGTTATCATTCCTCTATTTGATTCATCATCCGCTCGTGTTCATCATTATGCTCGCTTTTCAAAATAATATTCAGAAGCCATCTTATGAATATTACTAGTGTTTTGGTATCAAGTAATATACATCTGAGATGTTAGATAATACTACTAGTGTTTTGGTATTTTGAATTCTAGTGTTTTGGCCAATTTTTGTGTAATTTAGTGATTTTTAATTATATATTTGGATAATTTATTGACTTTTAATTATATATTAGGTAATTTATTGATTTTTAATTATATATTTGGATAATTTATTGGATTTTAATTATATAATTGGGCAATTTAGTGATTTTTAATTATATATTTGGATAATTTAGTGATTTTTAATTATATATTTGGATAATTTATTGGATTTTAATTATATATTTGGGCAATTTAGTGATTTTTAATTATATATTTGGATAATTTAATGATTTTTAATTATATATTTGGATAATTTATTGATTTTTAATCATATATATGTATAGAGATTTATTTTACTGTTTTTTGATTATTATTAATTAATTATTTAATTATTTATTTTTGGCTTAAATATGCAAAAGATCCCTGCACTTACGGGTCATTTGAGTTTTAGTCCCTGCATTTTAAAAATATTTCGTTTTGCCACTGCACTTTCATTTTATTTTAAAAATAGTCCCTGGACCCATTTTTTTGCTGAAGTATCATGTTTAGGTCCCTGCACTTAAGGGTCATTTGAGTTTTAGTCCCTGCTTGAAACTCAAATGACCCGTAAGTGCAGGGACCTAAACTCAAATGACATGTAAGTGCAGGGACCTAAAGTTGACACTTTAACAAAAAAAATGGGTTCAGGGACTATTTTTAAAATAAAATGAAAATGCAGTGGCAAAACGAAAGGTTTTTAAAATGCAGGGACTAAAACTCAAATGACATGTAAGTGCAGGGACTTTTTTCATATTTAAGCCTTTATTTTTTTAATACTTTTAATACATAATATTTTATTTTTAAAAATAATAATGACATGGAATATGAGGCTGACACATAGACACCGCCACGCCATCACTGAGGTTGACACATCATCATAAATTTGACCAAAATGAGTTGGGGGATCAAAACTTCAAGTTTTTCAAAATTGGGGGATCAAAAAGTTGGCTTTTAAAATAGGGGGATCAAAAATTCAAGTTTTTCAAAATAGGGGGATCAAAACTGCATTAAAGCCTATAATTTTTAACTATAATCAATTTTAGAGATGAAATCAATTGTGCCTAAAACAAATAAACATGGCAAAATTAATTTTATATCTTTAAAGTTAATTTTGGTTTTTTTTTTGGTAGAGAGTGAAAATAAATTAATTTTCGTTCTTCTAAAAGTAAATAAAATAAAAAAATTACAGCTAGTTTGATTGATTGTTAGAGATGGGAACATGTGGATTTCTTTTTAGTTTATTATTATTGTGAAACATTTTAAGATGAAATCAAATATTGGTTTTTTATTTAAAATAAATTTGATGGGTATATAAAATGTAATATTTTTTGTATCTATTTTTTATACATACATATCTATTTATATATAAAAAAAATTAAAAGAGTGAATAGTAAATATTCATCTCTATATATCTTTATATTTGCAGCCTATATATCTTTATATTTGCATTACGTTATCTTTATATCTTTATGTCTCCATATCAAATTATTTATATCTCCATATCTGCAACTTGAAAAAAATATATTCATCTCTATATATCTCTATATTTGTGTTAGTTACAAATTTTTTACTTGTACGTGTCCGTTTACCTTATAATACTTAAGTGTTCATATTCGTACTAATTATTACTCGTCCTTTAGCTATAGGAAAAAGAATTGTATGTGATCCTTATCTTATTTTTTTGTTGTAATTTAGCGTTTTTTTTACATTTAGGAAATTTATCTTTTTTGTATGTAATGTGTCAATTACAAACAAATTTTTTATACCGACTCAAAATATTATTAGACGTATGTATGATATATGTTAGCAATATAGTGTTAGGTTGTATGTTTTGATAAAAAATTATGTTGCATCCCAATTCTTAACAAAAAAAAAAAGGGTTCATATATTTTTTTTCCCATAAAATGATAATGTTCTAAGTTTAGTTTTTATATTTTTACTCAAAAAAATTTCTTGTACATAGTTCTAGTCCATACTAAAAGTAAATTTGTTTAATTATCGTCAAACTTTAAATTTGTTTATTTATATTTAGTTTTTAAAAAAAGATTGGATTTAGTATACGTAAAAATCATTTATAAACTCGGAGCCTCTTGAGATACAGACTTCTTAACTTATGCTTCTCTTTCAGAAGGTGTTCGTGATCTTCTTAAAAATAACGTAATAGAAACTTTTTTTTTTGTAAATAGTTTTTCTTTCTGCTTTTTCTTTCCTTTAGATTCCTTACCAAAAAACTATTTATAAATTCTCTTATTTTTCTTTTGGTAAAGTTGTTGACATATTTTGTCGTTTTGAAGACTGTGTTTGGTAGTATTAGTAAAGGTTATTTTTATTTTTAAACATTGGGGTTGTTACTAATTATATGAGATCAACGGTCTCATTGATAAAATAATTAAGATGAAAACGGTCTTTTTACGTCAAGTAAGTCCCATAGATTTTGTGAAGAAGTGGATGCCCGTTGGAATTATGAGTTATTCCAAATCAAAGTACTGTAAATTTAAAACATTATATATGCTCCTGCATAAAAAATAAAAAAAAAATAAAAAAATAGTACACTAGTTATGCATGTGAATATGTGATCTAAAGTGGATTTAGTTTAAAATAGATGATGATGCGAGAAGATGCTGTCACAATGTCTTTTGTTTGGTATCACTTCATTATTTGGTGACGTTTTGTTTGGTACTTCATTATTAGTAGTGGCAAAAAAATAATATCATGCTGATAAGTGTTACCTTTTTATTTTTACAGTGGATGAATTTATAGTCGATAAATAATAAGATAATTGACTGAGTTTGTAGTACTTTATTCGTCCCAAAATATAAGATTCAGTTAATTATTGTACGTATATTAATGTACAATTTTGGTCGTTAATATTTTTAATTGTTTAGTAGTAAAATTATATATTTTGAAAATAATCATCGAGACAGATCAACATCTCGTATGTTTATATTTATATCTATGTATTATTAAAAAAATATGGTCAAATAGATAAATCAATAGTGTATTAAAGCATGTCTTATAAATGGGATTGAGGAGTATTTTATAAAAGGGGAATGTTAGAACACGTGTTTAAGAAGAAAAATGTGCTAAAATTTTATTGAAACTTTAAATGTTAAATAGGGTTAAATATGTTTTTAGTTCTTACATTTTGCGAAATTGTTAAGAATGATCCTTACATTTTAAAAATGGTAAAAAAAATTCCATAAATATTTTTGGTTCTCAAAATTAGTCAAATCCGTTAAGAAAGTTTTTAAGACATAAAATGTAGGGACCATTATTGACAATTTCGCAAAATGTATGGACTAAAAATATTAAAAGTTAGGGACTATTTTCGACAATTTTGCAAAATATATGGACTAAAAACATTAAAAGGTATAGGGGTCATTCTTAACAATTTTGCAAAATGTAGGGACTATTCTTGACGAATTGGACTAATCTTGATAACAGAAAATTTTATAGGGTGTTTTTTTACCATTTTTAAAATGTATGGACCATTCTTAACAATTTCACAAAATGTAGGAACTAAAAACATACTTAACCTTATCCCAAATTTAACATTTCAAAAAAAAAAAATATTAAACAGGTCCTATAAATAATTATTATCAAACTTCAAAGATTTCTCAACATAATTCAAATATCTTGAATAAAAATAAAAATCTAAACCTTCATTATATCAACACAAGAACATTTATATTGAGCCACTAATAAAATTGTTCATTTTAATTCTCGGGTCAAAATCATACTAATAGATAATATAAGAAAATGCAATTAAGACGATTTCTAACAAGACTAGAGGAATGAATATTTTATCTACCTACCAACAACCGAATATTTAATGGAAAGTTGATATATGAGAGAGTATGAAAATATTTTCTTACTTGTGATGTCCTCTTTGCATGACCCCCTAATAGGGAAAGGTTACTCTTTGATTACTCTGTTAATTCTTGCAACCAAGGTGTTAACAACACTTCCATAAAATGAAACGCGATAAACATTGCATGGTGTGTCACACCCATGCCTCACAAAAATAAAATATAGTAACATCATGCACCAATCATTTCCATACACATTACTAGAATAAAAATAAAACAAGACATCAATTAAATTTATAAGAATGAAGAGAATTTCTCCTAAAATAAAATAGTATCTATCAATCACTCAATGAATTACATGAATAAAAAAAATTAATACTCCTTACATTGAGACCGAACTCTGGATTATCGGGACCCCTTATCCCTGAGAATTAGAAAGTTAGAAACCAAAATAAAAAATGTTACTATATTAAAAAGACTAATATTTTACATTAAAAAGAATAATTTTTTATATTTTTATAGGATAAACTATATAGACTATATTTGACAAGTACAATAAGTTAGCTTATATCTTATGTTTTATAGCTTATAAGCTAAAAAATCTGTTTGATAACACATTTTTAATCATGCACTTATAATTTATTTTACTAGCTTAAACCTTATTTTCTAAACGCTATTTCAATTAACTTTTAGTTTATCATTTTTTCTTTCAATTTTACCTCTGTCTTCTAACTTGAAAAAAAATTAAATATTAATTAAACATATCTCTTTTATTATAATTTAGTTTAACCACTAATTTTATTAAATATTACAAATTCAACCAACTAACTTATTTATTACTATAAATTATAAACTAGCTTATAAAATATTCGTTATAAACTCATCTATTATAAGTTAGCTTATCGATTATTCGATATTTTTTACCGATCAAAATCATAGTAGTACAAGTTACAAATTCTAATTTAATTTGATGAGGAACCTTCGAGATAACGCGTTGAATGATTGGTGTGGTGGTGTAGTTGAAAAACTTGAAAAGTAAAAAAGGTAGAAAGCATAGAAAGATAGATATAGATATAGAAATGTGTTGGAATGTCATTATCATATTGAGAGACTAAGCTTGAACGTCTGCGGAAATTCGGAAAGAAACGAACAAAAGAGAATCCTATGTGAATGGGTCACGCCATTATATTTGTTATGTGGTAGGGATTTAGGAATCAGATTCATAATTCAATATAATACGATATTGGAATTCCAACCTGTTGTCTAAGTTGGTGCCAATGTGGCCTCAAAAAGTACTTAAGAATCTTTTTCTTTATGTGTACTGTATAGATTAATTAATCACTCTAAACGGATTATTATGTAGTATTAAAACTGATTATGTATTAAACTCGGCTACGATCCATTCACCGCCTCAATCAAGTAGGGCTATTCTCAAAGCTCCCTCAACTCAACGGATTAGAGGATATCCAATTCGCTTTATTGCACCTGCCTTGGATCAAAGCAAAAATCTTGCTGTAAATATTGACACGATTTTATACGGTAGTATTTTTTGACCGTCTAATCTGCTTGAAATAATTTTACGTGATTTTATTACTTTATCAACTCGGACCGTGTAATCAATAATTAACATACGAGAATGAAAACTGCGTACTTATCCACTAATTGTTCTCAATCCGACTTCGATCAACTCTCAATTGTCTTTTGTGTTTTATGCTAGATCAACTAAAAACAGATAGAAAATCTTGATTTCGTCTAGATAACTATTATCATACATCATGTTTAGGTACGATTCATCATTCTACACATTCTCCACCTCACTCATATATATACTATGACTTCAACATTGAAGTGCTAGTTTTTTTTTTTTGCAAGTACCTTCTCCACTATAAAAGACTAGCTTTTGTCGTGCTTTGGATTTTCCTTCCCAATGCTAGAATCCTCGTACGACGAAAGAAGGAAAATATAATAGAAGAAAGAAGGCGTAGAGAGAGTGGGAGATTGAATTGACGTTTGAGATGCGCAGAGAGAGAAGTCAAATATAATAAAAGAAAGAAGGCAATTGAAATTAATGTTGATGATCAAGTCTCAATGGTTTAATTTTGAATACTAAAGCTACAGACAGGGCCGGTCCCGACTATTTAGAGGCCCAACTTAAATGTTAAAAGTGGACCCTAATATATATATAAAGTTAATAATCCTCATTGAAGTTAAAATGGATTTATAAACAATGTTGAAGTTGAACCGACGAAAAAAAATAAAGTGATACAATCACATGAATCTTTTGCACTTTGAATGTTGCTTTCTGAACATCACTTGATGATTCTGTAATTGGTTCAACTCCACTGCTAACAAGATCCCACACATCTTGGAATCCAAACACCACCTTCATTTGTTTACGCCAAGAATCGTAATTCTTTCCATTCAAGATTGGTAGATTACCAGGGAAAGCACCATTCCCATATGTTCCCATTGGAACTGAAGAGCTTGTTGATGCAGCCATGGATTCTTTTACAACCAGGCTCTGATACCAGATGTTAGAACACGAAATCACTTATTTGAATCAATCCAATGTACTATGAATCAATCCAAATGCACAACGGAAAAACACTAACACTTAATCAAAGAATCCACAATAATGGAGTTTCAAAAGATGAACCTCACACACACACTTTCTGTATATTAGAGAAGAAGAAGATTAGGGAAAAAAAAATTATTTGTCCACTACTGGGCCACACACTTAGAATTACAATCACTAATCACTTATTATTTATACAAGTTACTTCAAGCCTAAGTAACTTGGGTTAGTTAGAAACAAACTTCTAACTCACTCTCTAACAAACTCTAACACTAGTAACTAACTATAACAGAAACGGTTATGCTTAGTTGGTGCTTTATTCTCAAAGACTTAAACTTTCTGTTTGCATACTAAACACAACAGAGGATATCATAACATGCTGCAGCATCTTGTGCATCATCATGGACATCTAGATTTGAGACAGATGTTGCAGCCTCATGTGCCTCATCATAGACAGTGCATATATGAATTAGTACACACACTCAATATAACTTAGCAATTATAATAGAAGAAAAATCGAAAAAACTGACTAATTAGCAGGGTCGTTCCAATTAAATTAGAGGTCCGACTCTCATCGTAAAAATGGACTCTTAATAAAAATAAATGAAAATTGTTATAAAAGAGCAATTTTCTTTTTAACTTGTAAATAAATACAAAAAAAAATATTAACTAGGGGTGTAAACAGAAGTCGGCATTCTAATTGAGTGGGCTAGGCTGATAGAAGTAGATTGATGACTTGTTGTTTACACCCTAAGGTTACACTGACTTACTATTTGCATCCTTAGGTAAAAAAATTATAAAAAAAATTGAGGCCCCAAATATTTGGAGGCCCAACTCTGTAGAGTTGTTTGCACCTCCCTAGGGTTGTCCTGGCTACAAAGACACATTGGAATGAGTGAGATTTGTGAGTTTCAAGTTGTCTTTTTCCAATGCAAATAATCAAAGAAGTTAATGAAGAGTTATAAGTGAGACCTACATACATTAATCAGTAATTGCATGGAGAGTTGAAAAAAATACATACTTAATGCTTTGGTATCACAATTTTCTAAGTTTATAGTTGACAAATTCAAAAAACGATAATTAATGTGTTTTATTGGGTAGAAAAAGTAGTGTTTGAGAAGTCTTGGAAATCAATTAAGAGCATCGTTATCCATGAAACTCATTTACATTTTTTAAACGACTATCAATTTCTATAAAACATTATCCCCGTTTCAAAATATAAGTAAAAGTTAGTCAAATAAATGTGATGTATTTGGTTAAAGATTTGGACCAGATACATTCATTTTTGTTGACTAACTTTTGCTTATATTTTGGGACGGAGGGAGTATATAGTTGTTAGAGATTCAAAAATTCATTTTCCAATGCAAGCAATTAAGAGCATCATCATCCATGTAACTCATTTGCATTCTTTAAATGGTTATCAATTTCTATAAACTATATAGTAGTGAGTTTAGAGATTCAAAAACTCATTTCCCAATGCAAGCAATTAAGAGAATCATTATCCATAAAACTCATTTGCATTCTTTAAATGATTATCAATTTCTATAAAGTATATAGTAGTCAGTTTAGATATTCAAAAACTTATTTTCCAATGCAAGCAATTAAGAGCATCGTTATCCATGAAACTCATTTGCATTTTTTAAATGATCATCAATTTCTATAAAATATAGTATATAGTGGTCAGTTTAGAAATTCAAAAACTTATTTTCCAATGTAAGCAATTAAGAGCATCATTATCTATAAAACTCATTTGTTTTTTGTAAATGGATCGACTTATTGTTATATTATATTATTTTATCCATCAACTATATTTTTTAAATATCCATAAAACCCCAAAATGGGTGCACATAACCCCACATTATACTTCATATTTATATTTAACGTTAATATTTGAAAGAAAAAAAAAACTGAAACGTTGCTGTATATTAAAGAACAACCAATATGGACAAAATTCCAAGTAACCCTAACAATATAGCATGAATAATGTGTACAAACGTTGCAAGGGAACCGATAATGATAATAATGCTCTAAGGGATAAGTTAAGGTGGACACAACTCGCGGGTGAGAGAAGTTTTGGAGGGAATTAGAGTGAATAGAATTTCCAACGATTTTAGAAAATTTGAAAATAAAATATATCCTCGAAGATTTTGAACTAATTGTGTTGTGTATGGGAAATTACAAAAGCTAAAATTTTATCACTATTAAATAATAAATTGACACCTCAGACTCCTTTAATCCTTAATATGTCATTCAATTCATTTTAATATCTTGTTTTTGTCTTGAATTATAGCTAAATAACGAAAGATTTTTTCAATGAAAAGATCAATTTTGACTCCACAACTACGACCAGGAGGGGCTGAAACAAGTTGATGTTAAAATTGACCCCCCGAACCAGATTAGGCAGTCCAATGGATCATCCGTCGTATCACAATAGGATCTTGTAAAGATGACACTTTAGAAGAATAATACAAATACTCTCATTTTATATATTAAATAACAACTATAATAAAATATAATTAAATTATTATTGTTATCTAAGAAATAAAATACAATAAAAATTATGACTTACAAACGCTACAAATGATATGTGACAGTTCTCACAACAGTTTTCCTAGAATTACAATAATTTTGAAGGAAATCATTATCTACATTACCAAAACCAGATAATTGAACACCATAGAAAGCAAGACGTTTAGTATCCCTTGGAATTGGTGATTGCCAAAGTCCATCCCACCAAGCTGGTGGAAGAAGTGGTGTGAAGGCACATTGATTACTTTGGTTAGGACAACTTAATGGTCCTGCATATCTGTTCCAAACATGTCCCCAACCAATTTGGTTCTTTAATCCATCTGTTAATAAGTTGCTTTGGAAACTGCTGAAAAATGAAAATCTTCGACCGGAAGTTTTGTTGTTATTGTTGTTGTCTCCTGAAGATAACATTTATGTTTCAGAAGTATGTTTGAATAGACATTATGCAAGTAAGGAAATGCTATTTTATGTGAAAGCGGAAATCAGATTGTCTGCAGTCGGTAATTTGCTGCATTCATGCAGTCACAATATTGGTAGTAGTTGGATTGATATCGTTACAAATTTCAATATAGATTTTGATTTTCTAAAAAATAAATCAGTATCAAAATATGAACCGACAACCACAAATGTTGTAACTGCATGATTGCGGCATGTTGCTGAGTGCAAGCAATCCTTGTTCGTGAAAGCATTCTCATGAAAATGTTATAACGGGGAAATTAACCAATCAGGGTGTGTGTGTGTGTGTGTCGCAATTTGCATGAAACAATGATGAATAACAAACAAAAATGACAGGAGTGACATAGGTAGTGCAAGTACCTAGATTGTGCGCTGCAGCCAGTGCAGCAATTAACTGAGCATAGGTAGTTCCAACACGCCGTTGAGCTCCAGAAACAACTGCATATCTAGCGCGAGATGCAAGAAAAAAGTCTACAAAAGCAACCCATCTAGGTGCTGGACCCCAGTCTTTCGCTCTGAAATCTAACTTGGGCAAACTTTCTAACATTTTTCCTTTGAACTTTTCATAATCAAAACGCATAACCTGCTCAACGACAAACGCATAAGAATAAAAGGCAAGTGATAAGAGTGACATATATAGTACTCAAGAAAGATTCATATACCAACATTTGCATGAGTTATCACCTAAGAAGTTACCTCTGCAAATTCACTTATGTTGGGTACAAGACTTTTAAAAAGGGACGGTGTATCCGACACCACAACAATCTTTGGTCTTGACATTAGATGTTGACTCTTTATGGCTTTTCTGATGCAACTTATAACAGCCTGCAATGCTCTTATGGACCTAAAAAAGTACAGAAGTAGCATCAATGAGTTAAACACATCATATGAGAAGGTATATAAGCACTAATCCCATCCAAAAAAAAAGTTGGGATATTGCGTGTACAGTTTACACGTGTATCTGGTGTCCAACACGTGTCAATGTCGGACACCAGAATTAGTTGCAAGGAACTGTTGCGCGTTAATGGAAAATGGGATTGTGAGTAATCTGAGTAGTAGATTGGTTATCACAGTATACTGGAACCAATGCGTCATAGGATGATGAAAGTCTTTTTAGTAGGTAGAATGAGCCACTGAATCTCAAAAGTGGTGTTAGCAAGGACACGATACTCATTACTCATCTTCAAAAGAGCAACGAGAAATTAAACTTTGAGAAAATACAAGGGAACAGAACCACGATAGGATAGGGTGAGTTACAATTCCCGTATAGACCGGAGGTATAGGGGAAAAAATAGGAATCCATTCAAGACACTCATACAAAATAAATGTGTGCTTGTCGCTACTCCTAAATAGTGACATGATTTGTGTCGAGATGCATAACGTTGATGTTAGCTTCTAATATGTCAAATGGATACTTAAATGTATATGTTCATACATGGTTTGTAGGATTCCCAGCATCATTCATCAATCAAGCATGCAAATTCCCTTTCAATGGAATATTAAATATTGAGTGCTTATATTACCTGTTCGTTTGCATCCGCATGTGCAACGAGATATCAGGATTCTCCGCACCACCAATAACCCAATTGACTGCTGCCTCAACATCTTTCGAAGGCGATATGAGAACTCTCATGAGCTCCCCAAATACATTCGGTTGAGAACCAAGAACTTGCGGGTCACCAAATAAATTATAAGCCGCAACCCTCATCTGAGGGTGTACGTTCTTTAAGAAAAATTGAGACGCCACAGCATCATTAGTTCCTTGAAACCTAAAACATAAGATTCATAGTCATTATATCATATTTGTCACTGTAGTAGAAAAATTGTTCCTATTTTTCAACAACTATTGTGGTAAACCATGTCGCTTTACCAAATGATAGGTTGTTCCCACTCCTTCCAATTACTACATAGAACGTTTGTTTGAGATGGCTTTTCAAAATCATCGGTCCGCATAACCAGTTTCCTCCTATATTTGGTTTCACAACCATTTAGTCTCCATAGGTGCTTTATTTCTTTCATGGTAAAGGTAAAGTCGGCATACGAAATGTAATCCTCAAAAGGATATTTGCCTCTGAAATGAAGAATCAAGTCGATAATTAGACAATGGAAAGATAAATAAATCAATGTCCTAATAGTATAATTTACAGATAATTGTAAGACGCCGAGTTCAAAGAAGGTTGGTAATCCATCGACGGCTTACTCCTATAGGTTTCCACTGACATAGACATTGGACAGGACACTAATATTGACAAATAGACATCAGTAACAATTTAAGAAAATGGGAAATATTGAATGTAATCACATGTATTAGTGTGGTGTCAGTGTCCAGTCATGCCTTCAATCGAAGTGTCGGTGCTACATGGTTTCATAAACTTTCGATCGCATGAAAATCAATTGCTATTTGAATGTTGCAAAATGTTGTTGGAACACAATACCAAGGAACACATAATAAGTTAACACAAATTTATGCGACAGCCACGTAAAAAGCTAACTAGTTTACGAATTTTGCATTCTCCATTTATGAAGGCATACCATTAAACTAAATCTATAAAGAACTATAAGTTATGATTAAGAAAGGCTTAAAAATAAGTTCTTAAAAATGAAAAAGAAAGGCTTGGGAAAGAACCAATATGCCTGGTTTGGCCAATGATCAGCGACCGGTTTAACATTATACTCAGCGCCGCAGCACTTAAGAGCTTGTACATTTCATTCCCAAAACCCGCCTCAGCAGTCTTGCCTAGAACAAATCCATGGCTACAGAACTGATCAGAAGGCAAATCCCTGACTCTTGCAGCACCTGAAACAAACAACAAAAAAATCAATATCATCATGTTTTGATTCAATATCTCACTTTTTTTTTTTTGCATAAGCACACAATTCCTAAAAATTATAAAACTGCGTGTTTTTAGTCCCGAGAGACTAAGAGAATGCGGTTTTGTAATTTGTAGAGACTAAAAATTGAATACAAGAAAGTAAAGTGTAAATTTTAGTATCTTCTATATTATATTTACATTTTCATAAGCTATCCTAGAGAGTTATGAAAGTAAGCTGAAAACTTTTGAAAATGTCATAACTTGTTTTCATAAGCTCTCATAAACAATCTTATCAGCCTCTGTTTGGCAAAAAATAGCAAAGAGCTGATAAACTAGCTTATAGCTTATAGATGATAAGCTAGCTTATATACTATAGTGAATAAGCTAGTTGGTTGAATTTGTAGTGTTTGGTAAAATTAGCTGTTGAACTAACTTATAGATGTGAAATGAAATAAAAAAAAATATGTTTAATTAATATTTAATTTTTTCAAGTAAGATAACAGGGGTATAATTGGAAGAAATAAATAATAAGCCATGAAGCTAACTGAATTAGCTTATCAAAATAAGCTATAAGTTCGTAAGAAAAAAAGTTCACCAAACATGTCTTCTTTTCAAAATGAGCTTATAAGCTATAAGCCATTTGACAAAAGCTCAAAATTTGGCATTGCCAAACAGAGCCTAAGTGTTTATGCCACTAGATATGCTCCAATGAGTGAATCCAAACATGCCATAACAACATAAAAAATTTGCATCTTGAAAAACACAAAACAAAAACAAATTACTTGGACACGACACAACAACATGAACAAGCTCATGTTCTGTTCATTTAGATTCTCAAAAATTCAAAACCAAACAAACTAAAAACAAAAAACCAGAGAATATAAATGAATCAAACAAGTACGTAACAAAGTAACTACCATTCAACACAAAGTGTTGCTCAATAATTCTCCTAACTCTCAATGTCTCCTTCACAGCCAAACCATTTACGAAATCATTCCCCATTTCTTCAACCGTCGCACACGGTTGAGATGTTGCCGGCGGTGGTTTCTCCATAAGAGTCCCATCACCGACATCGAAATCAGAACTATTAGAATCTACTAACTGAAAATCTTTAGCATAAACAATCTTAATCGGTGGTGGATCTAACGGTCTTAAAGCTAACATCAATAATCCTAAACCTGTCACCGTGGCACACAAAACAAGAAATGGTTGTAATAACATTCGTCTCCTTCTTCCTCCGCCATATCTCATCTCTCTCTCTCTCTCTGGAAATTATTTTGGGTACGTTCAGTTTCCTGTTAAGATGGATCTAGAAAGTGTTCTCTAATCTTTTTCTGTTTCTCTCTCTCTAAGCAAACACACGTGTGATATGTTGTTTTTGTTTCTCGTACTTTGGTTTTTACTACTACACCGCACGTGTACAACTCAGATTATTCGGGTTTAGACCCGATTACGATAATCCAAACCGTTTGTGGTTGTATTCGTATGAGTGGCTGGCGCGCATTACGCGGCTTCCTCTCCCACAAATATATAATTTTTTTTAAGGAAATTAAAAACAAAGGGAAAAAAGAAAAATTAATCATGAAGAAAAAAAAGTTTTCATTGCGTCGTTTCTAAGAAGATCGCGAATGTTTTTTGGAGGAGAAGTATGAGTCAAGAAGTCGGCATATGAGAAAGCTTCAAGTTTAGCGAAGAATCTACACATTGATTCCTCTCTATAAGGATGTGAAAAAAAGAAATATTGGTTTTAGAGAGTAGTTCCTTTATTGGTCAATTAAATTTAATATAAGTATCATCCTCGTGAACTTAGCTCATTTGGTAGGGATATTGCACTTTATGTGCAGAAGTCCGGGTTCGAACCCGGAACACTCCACTTATTCACATTTAAGGTGGATTTTTTAGCCACTAGCCTACTTGACCAAAAAAAATTTAATATATGTACCGAAGAATTCATCTTAAAGTTATTCCTTTTAAAATAATGGAGGCAATAGAAGATGGAGTAACTAACTATTGTATTTTGTTAGATGTTTTTAAAATTTATGTTAATTTTCTATCGTTGTAAATCCTCTATTAAGAGGTAGGAAATGAAGTTGTATTTGTAAAATCAATCAGTTGCATCTCTGAATTATTATAAGTTATATCAATTTAGTCCTAGCGTTCTTGAACTGGGGAAAAACGAAAAAACAACGAGAGAAAGAAAAAAACAAAAAGGGGGCGAAGAAAATTGAATTGAAAAATTTGTTGATTTCTTTTTTCTTTTTTTTTTTGGTCAAGTATCCTAAATGGCAAGACTTACACATTTAAATGTGGAGAAGCGTGAAATCCGGGGTTCGAACCCCGACCACTCCAATAACGTCCCTGGTAGCTACCATTTGAGCTACACTTATGAGACAGAATTTGTTGATTTCTATTGTGTTAAATATATTTTTAATCATTATAAAATTACAAAAAAAAAAATCGGTCTCTATAAAAAAAGTGATACGTTTTGGTCCTACAAAATTATTATGTAGGTACTTTTACTCTCTGACTAATGTGTATTTTTGAATCAGTGTTTTAAAAACCGGACCGAACCAGCCGGTCGGACCGGTTGAATCGCGAACCGGAGGGGGAGCCGGTCTGGTTCAAATGTTGGACCGGGCATGTAGTTAGACCCGAGCGAACCGCTAAAAACCGGAAAAACCGGCGAACCGACGGTTTTTCAGAACCGCTGGTTTGTTTGCGTCTGCTATTTTTTATTTTTTTTTTTCAAATCAAAATGACGTCGTGTTTTTTACATAATTATTTTTAAAAAAAAAAAGTAAATAGAAAAAACTAAACTAAAACAAATAGTGTCCTAAACAAATATGTCTCCTTGGAATTAAATTTATTATTAGACTTTGTTATTTCGTTTATGTTGCGATTAGATTATGTTGCAACTAGACTTTGTTTAAAATTTATTTGGTTTTGTAATTTGTACTATTTTATAGTGTGTGGTGACAATATTTAAGATTTGAATTGAATAACGTAACTTATGAGTTGCGACATCATGACATTTTAAATTTTTTAAATTTTTAGTTGTCATTAACTTTTTAAGAGACCAGGTCATCATGTTCGACCGGTTTAATAGCTATATAATTTTATTAAAGAGACCGGTTCATTCCTCCGGTTTATCCGGTTTGATCCGGTTTATGCATGCGGTTCAACCAGTGACCCGGTAGTTCGACCAATGAAACAATGACCCAGCACCCTCACTGGTTCGATGACCGGTCCGGTTTTTAAAACACCGTTTTGAATCACTAATTGGCCAAACACTAATTGAACTTCATAATTTAAACTCCAAACTCACATGCCTGGTTGGTCAATCACTAATTGAGATAAGCTCTACATTAAATTAGGACGTTTTCAATGAAGGAAAGTAACGAAAAAGGAGTCCAAGAAACGGTCATAAATATCAACTCTTAGGTGATTTCTATATCTCCCGAAATAAATAATCTATAATACAATTCAAAATTTTATCATAACATGCTTTAAGTACAACAATAATTTTATAATGTTTGAGTAAAATAGATATTCATTTCGAAACTTAAACTTAATAAAACTATTAATAATAGCCAAAAAAATCTTTATTAGGTTCATCCAATCTCATTTGTACCGCTATCTATACAGTCTATGTGATGAATTTCTTTAGTTTATGATAATTTATGGCCCCAAGTTAGACTAGTGATTAAATCACTAGAATCTGACTAAACATTTTAATACTACAAAAAAGTAGTGAAGGAAAAAAGTTGTGATTTTTTTTTAATAAAGTAGTTGTATGTTTAAAGATTTTGTCACAATGTAGACTATAATCAATTCAGTTACAAATTACAGAGTGAAATATTCTTTTTATGTGAATTTCACATTGGACACAAACAACTATTTTGGCCTCATTAGCTTTACATTTCTTAATTTCTGTTCCCATCATAAATCGTGTTTACTATATATGTGCGGACAAAACAAAACTACTTTTAATAAACAAAACTTACTTTATAATTAATACAACACAAATATTAATGAAGCTGCATAAATTTTTAAATTACCAAATTACCCAATCAAATAACTAATACATATTAGAGATATTAAAATAAAATTATTTTAATTCTTTATATTTTCTATATAATATAATTAGGGTGCATTTGATTTACTAAAAAATAAATGACTCAACAATATAATTTTAGTTGTAACATGTTTGATTTTAAAACTTATCATGAAACTAAACAAAATGGATGATAAGAGCCAAAATATTCATAATTTTTATATCAAAATATTCATATATTTTTCTTAAAGGAAAAATTAATAATATCATATATATTTTTAATTTTTAACATTAGTTACAATATTAATTGATTTTTTAATTAAGAGGATAATTAATAGTAGAGGGACAAATTGGTAATCATCAAATTAAATGTATGTTTGGCAAAAAATGCAACACCTTATACTCCCTTTAAATATGACATGAGAGTGTAATCGCAATAGTGAAGATATTAGTATTGGTGAGAAAAAAATTTCTCTTTATATTTTTTTTTACTTCATTTTTTTTAATAAATTTTATTGTGTATGCATATTAATATCTAAATCTGTTCCTCTTCTCTTTTCTTTTTATGCAGGAGAAATTGATCAAGACAACAACATCCTTTAAGCATTTTCACCTATGGATCCAACTAGTGGTGTGACATTGGGTGTTACCATAGGTTCTAGTTCTGTAGATGAACGACAAGCAGAAGTTTGGCCTGCACCAAGAGTCGATTTTGGTCTTAATTGCGACCAAAACATGGATCCTACGAAGGCAAGACGGTACGTAATTTGGTTCGATATATTTTCATTTTGTTACTAATTTTAAATTGCAATTCCATCACTACCAATGATATTATATATAATTGTAATTTCAAAGGTTGTTGATGCAATATTCTCAATTATCATAAAGAATTTTAAAATTTAGTTGCAGTCACATCACAATCATTATTGTTGTCAATTGGTGTTGGCGAAATCTCAATTTCAACTATAAAAAAATTCTCAATTTTTAATAATTTTTTATATAATTGTTTCAAATGTTGTTGATGCAAAATTCTCAATTATTTGTAGTCACAAAAAAAATTTAAAATTTAGTTTAACAGTGTTGCACTCACATTAATATTACTGGTATTGTGAAGGATTGTTATCATTGTCAAATGTTGAATATGTGATCTCAATTATATACAAAAATTTTAAAAAAATAAAATATGATGTGGGTCTTTTTAAAAAATCTTGAATATCAAACTTATATTAGATTCATAATATTATATTCTTTGTAGAGTCATGCTTAGACGGCTTGAGTCTAGGAGATACAGACTGAAGAAAAAGATTTATCTGGCCAATTTGGAATCAAAAGTCAAAGAAACTCAGGTGATCAATATTTGTGTTTATGTGACTTCTAATATCCATGGATGGATTGTTTCCAGCCACGAGTTCCCATATTACATAAGCGCTCTTGGGTGGGCCATTCCATCAAATCTTTGAGAAGGGGCCCAATCTCGTATATATATATAGAATTATTTACTTATATATATGTATATGTATGTGTATACAGGTTCAAATAGCTTATGGTCTCCAACCAGAAATTGAGTCGCAACTAGATCAAAAGTGCTCTTTATTGTTGGAACAAGAGATGTTGATTCATCGAATTAAAATTCTTGAAAATGAGTTACTGATCAAATCTGGTAAGTAAAGTCATTTTTGCTTTATTTCATTATCCATATTGTATTGCATGTGATTTTATGTCTGTGTAATATTCAAGTATTTTTTAGACACAAAAAGATATTAGTATTGTGTATTGTGTCAATATTTATTAGGCAAATTCTATGGTACATAAGATAAATTTCATTGTACCGGTACATTAGATTATTAAATTTCTAGGTAAATGATTTTTTTTTTTCAAAAGAAATCATTTTTTTATCATTTAAAATATTATAATAACTAAATACTATATATTTATCAAAATTGTAAAAAAAAAAAAAATTATATTTTTTTGAATTTTTATCACTCACAATAGTTAATATTGAATTTTTTTATGGAAAAATGTAAAAAAATTAGTGTAATGCTTAAAAAACATTGAAATTGTGTTTTTTCTTATGAAATTATCATCACTGAAATACAATAATCGGTAAATAGTTTTTTGATTTATAAAATAATCGTTAATTTATTAATTAAACAATCTAATGTACCGATACATTGAAATTTTTCAGATGTACCATAGAAGTTCCCTATTTATTAGTAATTTGGCGTGCTATCGTTGACACATTGGTTAATGATTTAAAAATAGTAGTAATTTTATAATATTAATTAAATTATGTGGCATCACATAATTGTTTTAATGTGTATAAAAGAGACACTAAAGAGTGTGTGTGCGCGCTTTTGTACATATACTTTATTAATTTGCATATATTTTATTAGCTTTAAGCACAGAGCTATCGACTGAATTGAATGTATGGAATGAACTCTATACCACTCAACAAGAGCAACAAGGACATATGCTTAACTGGAATGATGATAATATGCATCCAATCACCTACAATTCATTCCCACATGATTATTCAAATTATGATCAAGGTGAGAACCCGTTACCATTTTGTTGAAAAAATTATTTATAAGATTTTATTATTATTGAACCCACTAAGAAATAACTAATGGCTAATTCCATTATGAGAAATTTTTCCATGATGTAAAATTATGGTTGAACTAAGTGCAAAAGAGTCATTCATTGGTAAACATTAAACATTAACAAAGCAAAGCAAAAATTAACTAATATAGTAATATATAGTATAGCTGTAAAATTTTCTCTTAAATAATGTATACTACATATGTTGGATGTTGTGAAGTAGTTTTGTTAATTAACATGCATTTCTCTTTAATTAAACATTATTCTTGCAAATAAGACAACACAAGTAAAGACGTGATGTAGAAGGTAGTAGTAACTTATTTTTTATTTTCATGTTTGAACGTTAATGGGATATGTAAACACTATATATATACACTTATATCCCTATTCCCTATGTGGCTAAGCAAATAAGATAATCTACATTGAATATAATGTTTTAATGAGTCATTTCCTTAATGAACATCTAAAGAGAAGTGTTATGAATATAATGATTAATATTAGCACAATTTTTATGCACATGTATATCTATTTATTTGGTTTATTTTTATAATTATAGAACCAAATGAATGTCAAATGTGGACAGCTGCTATGTCAGACGAGCATGAAACCAATGCAAATGATTTGCCCAACAACATAGGAATGATGAAGATGATTCCGACTCCTACCTTTAATAACCAGTGTCCTTAAAAGTGCATGATATGTGAGGAGTTTGGTGAAACATTATTGTATCAAATTTTATTTTATTTTTGAACAAGGCAGGCTACTTAAACTTTTGGACTATTTAATTTTATGAGATTTTGTGGCATTAATGTATGAATGCTTGATTGTGCAAGTTAAAAATTACATTATATATTGGTATGGTGGGCTTATTAGTGTTCTAGTTTTATTGAAGATATTCAAATATTTAGTTTGTTTGATTTGATGATACAATGTTTTTATCCCGGTTTGCTATTTCTTTTCCTCTTAATTCTATAGGATATATATGTTTTTTATGTTTGTTTTTCTTTCTTTGTGGTAACATGTAACTACTTGCACCCTTATTTTTTACGATAATTAAATATTCACATTTTTTTTGTTTTATAAATGTATTGGGAAAGAAAGAGAGACTATTAAAAGAAAAATGCTATATAAAGCGAATGGAATTCTCACGAATCCATCGCGACCTTATTCCACCCAGCCCCTTTTTCTTTGACTTCCACCTGTCACTAAGACTTCCCATGAATTCCGGCCATAAGCAATTTTTTATTGGTCAGTTTCAAATTCGTGATGCTTTCGGGACAAATTCATTCGTTGTGTTTAGCAATACTCCTATTAAAATCACACTAATAGTCTTTTTTGCAACCGTTCTCGTTGAGATTTTGACTCTTACGGGAAAAATCTCATTTAAAATTTTAATTTCATTAAGCAAAGTTATGACATTCCACATTTTGCATTTCAATAAATAATTTTAATTAGCATGTATTATTATTGGTATTATTATTATGTTTTTTTAGCAACTTTTTTATTAGCATGTAATATTACTACTAATAGTACCACTGCTATTGAATAATATACCTTAGTTAATTATTTATGGTTGAGGTTTTAGTTGCCTTGGAGTGACATGAGTCACATTAGATTAAAGATTTTGAATTAGAAATAGAAAAATGAGTGTTTTAGAAGTACACTCGGTAATATTTAGAAACACAATTACTTTTAGAAGACTTATTCAACCAAATGTCTTCACACACTACACTTAAATAAATTAGAAAATTTTCTAATTTATTTAAGTGTAGTGTGTGAAGTTAAAAAGCTGACAGGCATTTATTGGCGGAAATTTCCGCCACTAAGTTGTCAGATTCTTTCGTTGCACTGTTTGACGAATTTACTGGCGAGTGATTTACTGGCAGACCATTTCCGCCAGTAAATTTAAACTTACTGGCGGAAATTAGCACTTAGTGAGGGAATTTTGCCGCCGGTATATTAGCATTTTCTTATAGTGAAAGAACCGCACACACTTACCCTTATTGACACCTTACACTCACCACATGTGCACATATACCACACTAAGACACTGCACTGAGTCAAATTTGAAAAAACAAGACGATGTAATCAGAGAAAAGAAAGAAGAGGTGAAAGAAAGATGAGAAGAAAGAAAAGGAGAGAAACTAAATTAGTATCTAGGTAAATTTAGGGATTTTTATTTTAAGTAATATATCTTATGATTTTTTATTAGAATCTAAGTAAATTATTGGTTACAATAACATCTCTTATTTTTATTATAAGTAAAATATCTTTTGATTGAATTAGCTTGATTATGTATTATATTCATTTGGCATGTTATGTTGTTGCATTTGTAGTTGATTAAATTGTTAATTCTTCATATTTCTAGCTAAGAGAGCTATTCATGCCAAACGAATCAAACACATTGTTCCATTCAAATATTTACTTTCAAATAGGATTATGATAAAATTATTAATTTTGTTTCTTAAGTATAAATACAACTCTCTTCAATTTAGACTTTAAAATATGTAATTTTTAAATTCTATGAAATCTGTCAATTTAATTTCCGATACATATGAAAATTTGTGAGTTTAATACATAATTAAAAACTTAATAACATGGACTCGGTTGTTGAACTTTGTTTACTTATTCCTTGTATATACTATATTCGATTCATTAAATTGACGTGATATTTTAAAAACATCAATTTTACAAAGATATTAATTTCTTTTTGTAATATAATTTTTATGTATGCATTTAATTACATAATTGCAAACATATGTTTTAAGAAGAAATTTGATAGTACTTTTTCTAAGCCTAGCCGTCACTACTTTTTATCCTCTTCTTGATCCACAGGAGAGGGGTGATTTAGGGTCAAATTAGGCCTAAAATCACCCCTCCAAATCGTTTTTCTTTCTATTTTGATTAAATAAGTGGATTTTTCACATATATTTAGTATTTTTTTTTCCGTTTGTTTTTGTGATTTCATCACGTTGTTTGTTTTGATTTTTCCGTCTTAGTACGGAGTATTGTTGTCCCGTCTCAGTGCGGAGTATTGTTGTCTTGTCTTTGTGCGGTGTTCATTTGTTTCAGGTTGAAGGATTAAGTTTGATCCAGTGCAGATCCAATCAATGACTTTTGTGTCTTCAACGCTACAGATCCGGAGGCATGAATATTCCGGTGACTTCAATATAGTCAAATATGTAGGCTTTTGCAATATGCCGTTTTATGCTATCAACACGGATGCTGTGAGTTTGTTCGCAGATTCATCCTTTTTGTTTTTAGCGACTTTGAATTTGTATTGCATCGATGTACTATTCTCAATTTGAATGAATGAATATCTTTTATTTAGTCAAAAAAAAGAAGTAATTTGATAGTAATTTTCATGCACCATTAATAATATATACTCCCCCGTTCATTTTTATTTGTCGTTTTAAAATAGTAACAATAAATTAAGAAAATGTATTTTTGCACCATAGTTTCCTATTATACCCTAATTTTAATCCACCAATAAATTCTCCTAATTTTATGCACTCACTTTCTCTTTCCAGTAAATATACTATATATGTAAAAAAAAAAAATATATGTTATGTACCAATTTTTTTTTTAGTTTTCCAAATATATAGCAATAATTAGTTTTATTGAAAAAGATAAGAGTAATTGACAATGGGTATAATTGACAAAATATAACTATAAATTATCAAAACAACAAATAATTTGAAACAATTTTTTTCTTTCTAAAACGACAAATAAAAAGGAACGGAGGGAGTACATCATTAGTCTTCATGAACTTAACTTTTTTTTTTAATCAAACAAACTTACTGCATTTCATTAAAAACTAAATGTTCAATACAAACGAGAATAATCACAAATCTATGGAAGCTAGCCCAAGAACTGGCTGCCCTAGCAAGAATATGAGGAACCAAATTCATTTGCCTCCTAACAAACTTAACCTCAAAGTTTATAAAAGATGACATAAGACTGAGGATATCATGAACAATTGACAGAAACTTAGTTAATAAGAATATCACATTATATATGTAAAGGCTGAGGTTCGAGTCCTAGACACCCAACTTATTCGCCATATAAGGGTGAAATTTCTGACCACTTGATTACTTATCAATAGGTACACAAATTTTAGTTCAACTGTCAATGCTGAAATTGTTAAGTCGTACATCATGATCAGAATTTAAATCTCAATTCCTCTACTTTATGTGTCTAAATTTCCAATTGTATGTCATTTGTCTATTGATAAGTGCCAAAAAAGTAGGAAAATAACTTATATATAATTAGGCAAATACTTATATAAGCACAACTACAATTTTTTTTTTGTTTAGGCACAAACACATGATTTCAAAAAATTAAAAGATAAAAGAAATAATTAACAACAATTGATGTGTGTTTTTTCACATTTTTTTTTTTGGTTTTGTGTCTTTTGTTATCCCGTCCTTGTGCGGTGTATTTTGTTGTGCCGTCTTTATGCGGTGTATTTTGTTTTTCCGTCTTTGTGCGGTGTTCATTTGTTTCAGGTTGAAGGATTAAATCCGATCAAATGAAAATCCATCAAATGTCGACTTTTCTGTCATCAATGCTACAGATCTGGAGGCATGGACATTCCAAACATTTCAATATAGTCATATTCGTAGGCTTATGTAATTTGCCGTTTTATGCTATTGACATAGATGATGTGAGTTTGTTTGCAGATTCATCATTTTTTTTAGCGAATTTGTATTTGTATTGCATCGATGTACTCTATCAATTTGAATGAATGAATATCCTTTATTTTTAGTCAAAAAAAAAATAAAAATAATAATTGATGTGACTAGTTTATTTAACTTTAATTTTTTCTCATTTATGTATGTGTGCTTAAATGTAACTTATTTGTGTTTGTGCTCAACTAGGAATTGCTCATATAATTAAGGCACTTATTAACTTGTTTTGCAAGTTATTCATATAAAAAAAAACTCAACTATTATGTAAATATTAGTTTTATCAGTAAAATGATCAATTTTTTGCTTCTGATACCTAATCTCAACCATTTTTTGTAGGTATGTGGACAAAACATGAATTCTGACCAAGAGATAAAGATTTGGAGTTTTTTCATGCTTGCTTAGCAAACTGAAAGCGAGAGCTCAAGGTGAGACCACAACGAGGCAATTCAGAATGCCAAGATTTCCAAATTCTACTTGCCTGCTTAGCAAGGTCAAAGCGAGACAAGTTAGAATGTCAAGAATCTCCAAAATCAACTATCTCGCTTAGTGAGTTGCAGCAAGGTCAAAGCGAGACAACTTACTAAGCAGGCAAATCCTCGCTAGTGAGGATAGGCGGTCAAAGAGCTGACGTGACAAAAATGCTCCGATGAAGAAATGACGGCTCACTAAGCAAGCTTATTTTTTAGGATTGATATAAATAGCTATCAGAACAAAGCAAATGTGATATCGTTACAAAAAAAAGTAATAAAAACAAAATTGGTTACCTTAAACATAGAGTCAGATGTTCGATTCATGACAATATACTCCACAAACTCTCCGACAAAGAATCAAAGATCAGTCACCGTTAATAGCAGTAAAATTTCGTTCGAAAATCATAATAAAAAAAACATTTGACATTAAAAAAAGTCATATATATTTAAATTAGTTAATGGAATGTTAGTGGGAAGCACAAACAAAACGACGTCGAATAAAAATATCATCAACGGTCAACTCTCTCTTTGGTGGAGAGATATAATAATAATTATAATTATTTAATTATTAAAATTTCAATTTATAATCGCAACAAACCAATGATTCTCCACATAATTCGCATTTCTCGATTTTGAAACGCTTCTTTTCTTTTTTCATTTTCTTTTTCCTTTCTCCATAACCGAAATCATAACCGTCGTAACAACCATCATGGATAAAAATTCCACCGCCGGAGAACAACAACCACCGTCGGAAAATGAAACGGAGGAAGAGAAGAAAAAAGAAACCATAGAAACCGCTGAATCTCCTCCTCGTAACCTTGACAAGATTTCAAACGACATTGATCAATTTCTTGTTGCGAATGAGAATGTTGATGGAGTTTCGATTGAAATTCCTGGTTATGTAGAAAAGTTTTTGGATCTTGTGACGGAGAATTTAGCGAAATGTGGAACGGAAAGTAAAGTGAAATGGGAAGAGATTCTCGAGAAAGATTCATGGTTGCTTGAATCTGTGAATCGAATTACGAAGCTTAAGAAAATTCTGACTCATCATGATCATGAAAATGAAAAAAGAGATTCGATATCGAATCGAATTGGTGTAATTCAACAGAAAGCGATGTCGTTTTTGGAAGAAGATTTTCGGTTGTTGATAGAAGATTCTAGAATTCCAACAAATTTGAATCCACAGAAGGAAGGTGAATCTAGTGATCAGGTAGAATCCGATAAGAATTTTCCGGGTTATACGGACGAGGTGATTGCTTGTATGAGCAAGATTGCCGGCGAGATGTTGAACGGCGGATATGAATCGGAGATTTGTCAGGTGTACATTGTGGTGCGAAGGACGGCTTTTGAGGAGATTCAACAACAGCTAGGATTGGAAAGAATTAGCATTGATGATATGGTTCAAAAGGTTCAATGGGAGATTCTAGCAAGAGACATGATTCCGGCATGGACAAACACATTTCGTCAATGCACCGGGGTATATTTCCCAGGTGAAAAGAAATTAGCTGAGGCGGTTTTCTCAAGTCATCTGAATGTTGCGGAGGGTTTGTTTAGCAGTCTCTCCCGCGGAGTTGTGATTCCTCTTCTCAACTTCGCGGAAGGGGCTGCCATGACAAAACGCGCTGGAGAGAAGCTATTCAAATTGCTTGACATGTACGAAACTCTTAGGGATATTATACCGAAGTTGGATGGACTCTTTCCAGAAGAGTCCTCAGAAGAGTTAAAGACAGAGATAGACCTTGCCAAGGCACGCCTTGGCGAGACAATTATCTCTATCTTTTGTGACTTGGAAAATCAAATCAAATCAGAACCTGCAAAGAATCCGGTCCCCGGTGGCGCGGTTCATCCTCTCACACGCTACATAATGAATTACCTTAACATAGCTGGTGATTACAAAGAAACACTTGAACAAGTTTTCAAGGAACATTCAAAGATCCAACACAGCGAAAACATTATTAAGGAAGCGTCGTCACCATTTGCGGCACAGGTAATGAGAGTCATGGAATTACTCGACGGTAGCCTCGACGGTAAAGCAAAATTGTACCGCGACGTTTCATTAAGCAACTTCTTCATGATGAACAATGGTAGATACATTTTACAAAAAATCAAAGGGTCAACTGAATTGAGCCAATTGATGGGTGAAACATGGTGTAGAAGGAAATCTTCTGAATTAAGAAACTACCACAAAACCTACCAAAGAGAAACATGGAATAAAGTGTTAACATGTCTGAGTCATGAAGGGTTGAATGTAAATGGAAAGGTGCAAAAACCAGTACTCAAAGAGAGGTTCAAAAGCTTCAATTCAATGTTTGATGAGATTCATAAGACACAAAGTTCATGGGTTGTGAAGGATGAACAACTTCAATCAGAGCTTCGAGTTTCCATATCGGCCGTGGTGATTCCGGCGTATAGGGCATTTGTTGGGAGGTTTTCACAGAATTTATCTGCTGGAAGACAGACTGAGAAGTATATAAAGTATCAACCTGAGGATATAGAAACTTACATTGATGAGTTGTTTGATGGAAAACCTCATCAATCTATTGGTAAAAGGAAAACATAACTTTTAGTTCCTTGAAGTTTCACTTCTCATCAATGGTTGTATATGATCCATACATTAGTACATATCATATAATCACAGTTTATTGTTTGTTTTTATATATATATATATTTTACAATGAAACAAAGGAATGGCCATGCACTAATGTGTACACATGTACATGTGCATGTGGAGATGAAGCTTTATGGTTCTGTTACTGTTAGAAGAAATTGGTCTCATGAAAATTTCTTACTGTTATTGAGCAAGTGTTTCTTTTGTTTGTAAGCAGGATATTTAAACTTTGAATCATGGTTTTTTGTTTGTTTTTTCTTTTTTTCTTTCTTGCATTTGAGTTTGTGTAATTTTTACTCCTTTTCATCAATGCAATGTAATTTTTTTCACTTACGGTATTATAGTTTTATTATTTTAGAATTGGCTATAATAATTTAGATTGAAGATACATTTCATTCATATTAAAAAAATAATGAGACAAAATTTTGTCATTGAGATAAAAATATTAGTGTGTATCTTGCTGGGTCAGGGAGATTTGAAGTCCTCTTGTTGCTTTATCTTACCTGCAGTTGATCCTTACCTCTCCTCCTGATAGATATTCTTTCTTCTTGTGGTAGTGCCTTCGAGGGCTTCTACTTTGTTGGTGGTGTACATTTCTTGTTTACTTGTAGTTTTATTTTGTTTTCTTGTCTAATAGATTGATGTGGTTTGATGTAGTGGATCTTGTACCTCCTTGATCTACTATACTTTCTCCTGTATTTTTTTCGTTTTTATATTATATATAATATATTTGCCATTAAAAAAAAAATTAGTGTCTAACAAAAAACCAAGAAACAATTAGAACCTATAACTTTTCAGATCTCTTCAAAAGAATGACTTCGAAGAGGAATGCTAATATTTCTTACACACTAATTTTATTTTATTTTTAATAATTGTTGCCAACAAAATAAACGATTTTAAATAATGTTAGAACCTATAGCTTGACAAATCAAGCTTCTAAATAATTACAAATGGCCAAAGGAATCTCATTTCAAAAGATATAATTGTCAAAACTTAAATCAATATTAGCTAAAACATCTGCACACTCATTACCTTCCCTATAAATGTGAATAACCATGAAATTCACGTTTCTTAACATCATTTAGCAATTAAACTATATGTTTCTTAAGGTTCGAGAGGAATGATAGATGATGTAAAAGCTATAAAAACTAAAGATGCTTCCAAATGGTGCTTAAGATCATTAGAGATTTTTACGGTTTCCTTAGATTAAGAATACAACTTTTTTTTGTTTGTAGATAGACAAAATGACAAGTAATTAGAAACTCACATACACAAAGTAGAGGGATCGAAGTTCGAACTACGATCATAACGTTCAATCTAACAATTTCGTCTTTCCTACTGGTGGAGTTAGGATCTATGGACTTAATTACAACTAATGTACCACTATTGTTTACAACGGATCTTTTCAAAAAAAATAAAAATTTCATTGGTAAAAATAAGATTCCACTCCCAAATTCCCAATGAAACAAATAAATCTCACAAGTCATATTTAAATTTTATTTTTTTTATATGTTTGTTCAAGTAACCTAATTGCTAATGTTCCTATCAACTAGATTATATTTCGGGAAAACATATTTAAATTTTCTTCAAATTTTGATTTATTTGAAAATTAAACCGTGTATAAAGTTTACTCAAAATTTTAAATATAATTAAATTAAATTTAAAATTTTAGACAAAATAAATATTCACTACTTAAAATATGAGCTTAAGTAATAAAAAACTTGCACCACAATTTTATCCAATCCCAATCCAAAACCATGTGGTTACAATATTTTTAAATAAGACAAAAACTAAGACAACACATACTTTAAAATCTGAAAAAGAAAATAAAAACAAGGTTACAAGGTCATAAATTTCAACTATATGAACCTAAACCTTGAAGATTAATTTCAAAGGAACAAAATTGGCCACTACTAATACATTAAAATTGCCACACTTCAGTCTTCACCTTATTGAGAAACCATCCTTCACAATGGAACGGGTAACCGCTGAAAAACTCCTGAGTTCTGCAATAAAAAAAATAGTTATTTTGAAATCATTAATATATATGGCTTATTGTGGTATTAAGTGCTATTAAAATATGATCCATTTTGTTGGATTTATGTGAAGCTAGCAAGAATTCCTAGATTTATTTCAAGGGTTAGAGATGCAATACTACTATTCTTTTCAACAATTAATAACAAAGAGTGCACAAATTAACCCTTTATCAATAGCTATATTAGTGATTAAATAAGAAAATAAAACATAGAATTAAAATGTAATAAATAACACAACTAATTACCTCTTTATTTAAGCAGCAAATGAAAGGCTTGAAGCATTCAAACAAAGGAGGACGACCATATCTTAAGTAGTCATAATGAATATCATTGTATGGAACCTCCTTAATATCAATGATGTTGTTATTACCAACTTTGAAGTAATAAAGTAAATTTTTATAGCGCTTGAAAAATGCTACTTCATTGTAAGGATGAAATGACAAGAGTTTGCTATTGTTATTAAGGTGCAACAAACTTATTGCAGCTTGAGTTCTATAAATGTTGCACCATGAATAGGTGGTAACATCTCTAGTAACACTTTCAACAAGTTCATAGACCATAAAATTCACCCCTGTAGATGTGACAAAAAGAAGCTTTCCATTTTTCACAGTTATGTCCCAATGACAATTATCTAAAAGACAATCAGGAGTGAGTGATATTGGCTCAGCTTGTTCGGAAACATTCTCTTGTGGATCAACTCTAATTTTAATCAGATGTCCTGAACGGCACAGACGGTAAACTGATCCGTTTAAGTAAACGGATTTTTGCATCCAAGAAGATGCGATAACATGTTCAGGCAAATTAAGTGTCAGGGTCGTCCAAACACCATTCTCTGAGGAGAAAATATTAATATGCCGACGACCCTGAAACCTTAGGATTTTGAAAAACCAACACTCATCGGGATCGTATACTAAAGTTGCATAGGAATATCCTCCTGAGTTTTGTCCGACAGGCTTTGGAATAGCCACACATTGTTTTGTTATATGATTCAAAACATAGTAGTGATAAACACCATGTGTGACGTTATTAGCTCGACCATTGTTGTGACAAAACAAAAGTAACCCGTTGCATGCATCAATAAGTTCTTTAGGACCGACCATGCAATGCATTATTTGTGAGCACCAATGAAATAATTCTTGCAACATATTAACAATTGGGTAGTGAATCAATCTTACCGATGATTGGTGTGCTTCTTCTCTTGGTAATGTTAGGATGCGTTCACGCCATGAGTGTGAGACACACATGACACTCGATTTATCCTTCATGCACAACCTACCAAGGATTTTCGATTCAAGCTCCGAGGGAATATTTTTGAAAAAGGACCTAGGTATCCTTCTCCTCAAGCTTCTCTTCTTTCTGATAACCTTGCATTCTATTGGAAAGGTCATGTTTGCTTATTAAAGAGAAGTAATATCGAGAGCTATGAGTGAGAAAGGAGTATTGTGAGTGAGATCGCGGTTGTTAGAAGATTTGATTCTTATATAAGATACATTCTCAACGGTTTCCATTAATGAAAAAAGTGTTCCTATTCGATATATATTATATATGTAAGTATACCATTTTTGCACACACAAGGTACATTGCACCAAAAGTTTTTTAATTGAATTTTACAAAAGGAATTATTAATCAACATAGATATCATAAATAATAGATTTTGTATTTAAAGTATTAGTTCTATAAATTGACATATATGACTATTTTCTTTAAATACATGGATTTTTTTATATGAAAAATAATAATATATTTTTAAGTGAACAATTTGATTTTTTTTTGTCTGTTTGCAATTTTAATTCACTATTTGACACTAATGCTTTAGGATTTAATTTGCATACATTGATAATGTAAAATATTTTTAAACATACATTGAACCAAATCATGTCATATAGGTATTTATAGAGATTTTAAAATAATCTATAAAATTGTATTATGATTTGATACATATGGGTAAGGAATTAGTGCATATAAATTAATTAAACTCGATATTTTATGCAACACTTATTAATATTTTGAACTTTCTGTAAAAAAAAAATATTTTGAACTTTCTTAAATAAATAAAATCAAAATTGGTAGGAAAAACAATACAAAAGAATAAAAATTGACAGTGTAACAACACATTCAACCTCTCAAGTTCATTGCTTGACAACCACAATCTTCTTTCCAGTTTATTTTAATATTTGATAATTTTAAATAATTCTATAAATACTACTAATTGATTTTTATTTTAAAAACTTCGCATTTATCATTATTTTAAAATAAATATAAAATGCCGTATATGTTTCTATAATATTTGTTAATAGTCAAACTGATGACCATACATTATGGGACAAAAAAGTATTTAAAAGTTTTTTTCTTCCGTAAAATTGTCGTTTGAGGAAACGAAAAACACTAAAATATAGGTTTAATATACGTGCATTGACAATGTAAAATAATTTTTTTAACAAAAAATGTAAAATAGTTTTATACAATCATCCAATAAAAAACTACTAATTAATTTGCAATACAACTAAGTTTAAAATTTCTCTATAATTTAACGGAATACAAGATGTTCATATTGGATGTGAGTATAAAATTATTTTAGACTATCATGTACCATCTATTTTCTCTTAAAATGTAGTTGGGACCCCATAGGATCCCCTTTGCATATCTTTACACCGTGTAAGTCACCACATGCCACAACATTTTCGATAAGAGAAGTAAAACCCCCTGCCACAAGAATAAAGAGATATGGAGACAGATAGAGTTGTCAAAATGGGCAAGCCTGAGTGGGCCAATCCGTCAAGCCCGATTTTTTCCCGGGCTTGGGCTTTGATGATTTTTGTTGACCGAATTATTTCCGCCTTTTTAGCCCGGTCCGATAAAGCCCGTTTAAATATATGGGCTAGCCCGAATGAGCCAGGGGCGGCATGCAAGCCCGAATAAATTATAATAAAAAAATTTCAAAATAAATATAAGTAACTTGTTTTGGATGATTTGAACTGAGTTTGTATTATAAGAGTTTCTTTTGTCGCGCTACGAGTTTCTCAAATATAATTCGCTACTTAAGTAGTGGACGGGGTTTTTTCCTTAAATTTCTCAGGTTTACTACTTAAGTAGTGGATGAGTAAAATTAGGGCGCGCAAGAAACTCGTAGGTAGCGGATGAGTAAACATAGGGCGCGCGAGAAACTCGTAAGTAGCTGATGAGTAAAAATAGGGGGTGTGATAAACTCGTAGGTAGCGGATGAGTAAACATAGGGCGCGCGAAGAATTCGTAGGTAGCGGATGAGTAAAATTAGGGCACACGAGAAACTCCTAAGTAGTGGATGAGTAAAACTAGGGCGCGTGAGAAACTCGTAGGTAGCTGATGAGTAAACATTGGACCCGCGAGAATCTCCTAAGTAGCGGATGAGTAAAATTAGGGCGCACGAGAAACTCGTGACTAACAGATGAGTAAAAATAGGGCATGCGAGAGTTATTGATCCTATATATATATATATGTTTTTTTGCCAAATTTTTCTAGATAACAAAATTAAAAAAAACAAACAATTTTTTGCCATTTTCATTTTTTTTTTGTAAAAAGAAAAAAACAGGACCAGCCCGTACCGGGCCGAGCTCGGGCACCAATTTTTGTAGCCCGATTTTTATCAGGGCTATTTAGCCCAGTCCGACGTAGCCTGTAACGGGTTGGGCCGCCCGTTTTGACAACTCTAACAATGAGTCTCCTTGCCTAAGCCCTCTTCCCGAATGAATCGGTCCTACGTTTTCAAAATTTACTAATGTTGGGTAGTTAATAGAGCTCACACATAGGATCATCCAGTATACCCATTTTTCTGTAAAACTCATTCTCATAAGAACTCCCTTCAAGAATATACATTCTACTTTATCATATGTCTTGCTTATGTCATTTTAAGGGTTAGTTCTCCCTTTGCTACCCTCGACTTCCGTTTCAAGTAATGCATAATTTCAATAACAATCAACGTAATATCAAGAATGAACATTCCTTCCACAAATGTCAATTATTCCTCCGACCCACACTTTTCCAGAGATTTCTTTATTCTATTAACAAGTACCTTCAACACCATCTTATATAAGACATTACATAATGAGATGGGCGAAGGTCCTTAATTGAGGTTGGACTGCCACATTTGAGAATAAGACAAATGTTAGTTTGATTCAAGGATAAAGACTCTTTCAAGTTAGTCTTTAGTAGCTGCAAACACCTTATCACCACAGAAATTCGAGAATTTCTGAAAGAACGCCGGGTTGAAGTCATCCGGACCTGGAGACTTATCCGAATGCATCTGAAATAGAGTAGTGTGAATTTCATCTTTGGTAATGGGAGCTTCCAACCTTTCGTTGTCTTTGGCTGATATTCTAGGCAAGGTTAGAGATAAGACTGAATACTGCACACCACTCTTAGGCTTAAATAATTCCTCAAAACATCGTCTTACTACTTCACACAAACCATCTTATTGACTCTTTTAAATAACTTTTAAATTAAATACATTTGAGTCGCATGAAATTATACTAGTATACATAAATTTATTATAATTGATGCACATTTCAACCAATAAAATGAGTGTCCTAGAAAATATACGATAAGATTATCATGAGTATAACTCAGTTGATAGAAACATTGTAATATACAGGAGATGAATTTGAATTTGAGATTCATCACTTATTCTTTAAGAGATGAAGTTGTATCCACTATGTTACTCTCTCCAGCCTTATTTATAAGCAAATAATTCACTTTTCAAATTCATTTAATAACCGATGTATCTAGTCTATAATATAAACTAAATACATCAATTCTTACGAAACAAATTCTGAATATTATCTTTGTTATTTTCTTTTTAGCAAAAGAAAAATAAATATCTGTCTCATTTAATTCATAGTCTTCTCTCAATAAATAAAAAAGTCAAAGTCAAAAAACTCAAGAAACTTTTGTCAAAAAATAAAATAAAATAAACTCAAGATTCTGGAACAAAAAAAGCTCAAGAAGTGAAAGGCTAGCAAAGAACAATGCTGACATAACAATCAACCAAAATTACCCTAAAACCCTTTCACTAAACGACGTCGTTAACAAAAACTGATAGTTACTTATCACAAACCGTACAAGGGTAAATTCGGAATATTGAAAAACTAAAAACAGTTTCAATTTAATTGTGTTTTATTGTTGTTGTTGTCTTCAATGAATATAAAAGCCATTCTCAAACGCAAACGCAAAAGCTGAAACTAAAACCCAACAAAACTCAACTCAACTGCTTCTTCTCAGTTCTCTTCTAAACCCAAAATTCACAACGATTCGCCATTGTTTTCGTTCTTTGCTTTTCTTCATCAACATTCTTCATTGCTCCAGTTTTATTTATGTATGTATATTTATATACTTCTTCAATTCTTGATTTTTCTTCAATTATTCATTATGAATTATGATTATTCGTTTTTAATTTTTTTCGTAGTTTTTGTTTTACTTAGCTCTAAGGTTTTTTGTTCACTGTAAATTGTAATTTGATTTTTATTTAAGTTCAATTTTTTGTTTTTGTTTAATTAATTGTTGAATGAACTGAATGAGATTGTTGTTTATTTATTTTTGCTCAGTTTGTTTATTTTTTGATGAATTGAAGAATAATGAGACTGTTTGGTTGATGAATTCTGATAGAGTTAAGTTGAATTAATGCAATTTTATTGAATTAATCCCTAATAAATATTCATGTTGAATCTCTATTGTTGTTTTAGTGATTGATTGTGAATTTTTGAAGTTTATCAAGAAATTTATTGTGATTTTTTTTTGACTGGTTAATGTAATTTTTTTTTTACTGAGATAATTGTAATTTTGATGTGAATTTTATGAAGTTTATTGAGAAATTTATTGTGAGAAACTGGAAGATTTGATTTACATATGGAAAAATTTGATTTTTATGAAGTTTATTGAGAGGTGGCTGTGTTTAGGGTTTGCTCAATGGTTTGGTTGGAGAATTATGATACAGTTCATGCTATCTGTATGAGTGTGTCATATTCATGATGGAATCTGTATTGTTTTTTCATGATTGATCTATGATTTTTGTACTTTAAGTTGATGCCTTTCAATGTGAGTTGATGGTCTATAAATTTTTTCGTCTGAGATGATTATATTGTATAATTGTTATCATGATGTGAATTTTTTGAAGCTCAATGGAAATTTCATTCATGTGCTAAAGTGGAAAATTTGGTTTTCAGAGCTGGTTGATCTGATGCATATGAGAACTGGTGGCATTTACCCGTGTTTCACTTTTACGTGTTTTGGTTTGACGTCATTAATATTGGCAAGCGAGTGTGTCTCTGTCACATGTATCCATGCTTGTTGTTTGATGTCATAAGTATTGCCATACGTGTACATGTCTGTGACATATTCATTCATGTTAGTGGTTTGATGTCATTAGTTTTTTTCACCAAGAGATAATTATACTGCATAGTTGTTGGTGGTTTAATTACTTATGTGTATTACTTATGTTAGTGGCTTGATTATGAACCTTGTAAATGTGAATTCATGGTCTATAATATTTTTCACCAGAGATAATCATGTTGCATAATTGTCATCATGATGTGAATTTTTAGAAGCTAAATGGAAACTTTATGTGCTAATGTGAAGGATTTGGTTTTTGTCTGAAGCTGATTGATCCGATGCATCTGAGAACTAGCGCATTTACTTGTGTTTCTTTTGCTTATATTGTTTACATCTGTATTTCTGCTTGATGTGTTTTGGTTGTAGCTTGTTGTTTGATGTCATTAGTGTTGTCAGGCAAGTGTGTCTGTCACGTGCTAAATTATGCTTGCTGTTTGATGTCATAACTCTTAAGTATTGCCACACGTGTGCATGTCTATCACATATTCATCCATGTTAGTGGTTTGATGTCATTAATATTAGAAAGCATGTGCTTGTTTGTCACATATTCATACATGTGTTTTGATCACCTGTCCTCTGCGTGCATTTCTCTTCAGGTATCTGATTGCATATAAATGAAAATATCGTCTTTTATTGGATTAGGGCATAAATAAACATTACATTAATGTACAGAAGTTTCATTTCACATTGCAAATTTATGATTGAAACTAAAATTAATCTGCCCATTAATTAGATATTGAATTTCTCGATCTTTTTAAGGATTGTTTGCCTATTCTCATAGCTTTGATTGCCTAGGCTTACTTTTTCTTTTATATTTCATAGCAAGCATATCTTGTTTGCCATCTTTTTCTTCTCTTGTGCTTGTTTTTGTTTATTGCAAACCCAAAATCTTCTTTAATTCAATCCATTTTTAGATTTATAATACTGGTTTGTATCTTGTTGATGCCCTAACTGTGTTTATTTCTATCCATCATTTAAAGCATTAATTTACCAGTTAGTTGTTTTAAGCATATGTCTAAAGAAAACTTGTAGAAGCCCTAAATGGATGACAGTCCTATAGTTAGAGGTAGAGAGAAATTTTAAAAACCTATAGGGAAAAAGAAGGATTTATACTTAAGTGGTTTGTCTTTAAACATTGTTAATGAGAGGAGATTATGATTTTGTTTGATCCATGAATCTAACCCACCTAGTGCAAAAGGACTTCTGTTGTAAACCCTTATATTCATTGTTTGGTTTGCCTAAACCCATGTCAATTGTGCGTGCAATTGTTTGATACTTGTTTGTATTCTTGATTATATAGTGCATTTGGCTGTGAACCGTAGGGCCACAAATAAATTATTTTCTCTTTTATGTACGTAAATAATTTTAAATAATTTCCTAGTTGGTCAAATTTGTCTTATTGACGTACTTCTTTAGGGAGCAGTGAGTACATTTCAAAACAATGATTAGCAGGAAATCTTCTATCAAAGGGGGTTCTGCAACCTACATTTTTTTGTTGTGTAACAGCTATGTGTGTCCTTGTGTATCAATCATAATATATCTTATCTTCCATCTATTTTTATATGATTTTTTCATGATGCTTTGCTTGATTCCATTCTAATGTTTGTGTTTCCCTTGTTTTCTTTTAAAAAGGTTTTGATTAAAGGTGGAATTCTAGTTGATTAGCTGTGCCGCCAACTTTAACTGGAAGGATGGGTAGCACATTCAATCCACAGATTTTAGTTGAAAAACTAGCCAAGCTGAATAGCTCACAGACAAGCATAGAGAGTATCCTTGAAGATCATTTTGTGGGCTATAATGTATATTTTCCTTGTTTGTATTCAATATTGCATTGTTCAAGTAGCTGTTTTTTGTATCATGGTTTTACTGTTTAATATCACCTATTATCCTGATTTTGTATTACATTATTTTTAAGTTAGACTATTAGCTTTGTAATGTTGTCAGGAGTTTAATCTTCCTTCACCTAGTTTGCTAAACACCCACCTCTCCCCTTGGTTTATTGCAACAATGAATACCCCACTTCTCAACTGCAGAACTGGTTACGAAGTTCTACACATTTGCTAGTGAACAATGCAATATAACTGTTATTTCCTTCTTTACCAAATGACGGCTAACAATAATCTTGTACCATATTAATCTGCATATGTGCTTAGACTCTCTGTTTCTCTCTCACATTCTCTCCATATTTATTGCTTTTAATTAATTTCTGTTTCTTGGATATTTTCCTTAATTTGGTCAAGCTTTGTCACATTGGTGCATATTTCATATGAACAAAGCCAAACTAGTTGTCGAAACATGGGCAAAACAGTTCCATTGTTCTCCTCGTGAGAAGAAGTTGGCTTTTCTGTTTCTTGCAAATGATATTTTACAAAACAGCAGGCGAAAGGGTTCTGAATTTGTAGGTGAATTTTGGAAGGTTCTTCCAGATGCTCTTCGAGATGTCATTCAAAATGGAGACGACTATGCAAGGAATCAAGCGATGCGACTGGTACTTTGATTATTCATGTTTCTTAATTTGTGAATGATGCATGTTTTTTGACTTAATCTCTTCTGCTCTTTTTTTTCCCATGTATTAATTAAAGCTCTACTAGTTTCTTTTAGACCTTCCAATCTACAAAATATGATTAACAATTTTGGTTAGTTTCTGTTTTCTTCGTGTATGTTGACTCTACCGTGGAATGCAATGTGTCTGTTAATTAATTGACATCCTATATTTTTTGTTATAGGTTAACCGTAGTTAAGCATTCTGTTATTACCTAATAATAACTAACTAACTGTGTTATTTGGGCTGTAATTAAACTGCTCAGCTTACTATAAGCATGTGTTATGTTATAGATTGTTACCAACCAATTTATTTCTATTACAACACAGTTGTACATTTATTCTCTCTATAGCTTCACGATCTTATCAATCAGATTTCTTGATCCCTAAGATGGTATAAGAGCTTATCCTAGATCCATCCAACCACTCACCATATTTTGCACACTCCAAGTGTAATAGTGTTGGGCTTGACAAGGTGTATTGGAAAAATTGAAGTCCAAAACTGACTAGATATAAGGTCAGAAAAGAGTTTATAAAGAATAGACACCTCTCACCATATAATCATTTGCATGAGTTTATAAAGAATTTATAAAGAATGTTTGATTTAAGGAATTAAAATAATACACAATAAATATAAAATCAAATAATATCTTAGTCTAGTAATGATTAAATATTTCAACCCCCCCTCAAGTTGGTGCATAGATAGATATCAGTCGAGCCCAACTTGTTAATCAAATACTCAAAACTTGTTCTGGTTAAGCTCTTGGTCAAAATGTCTGCTGTTTTCTGATTTGAAGGCAAAAAAGGTAGACAGACTTAGATTTTGTTTAACTTTTCTTCAATCCAACTTGGACCTAGTTAGATTGTATTCAACTATACCTGCAACCTTAGTGTGATGGGTTGAGGTAGTAGGTTTAGTCCCACATCACCTAGAGAAACACTCTGGGCTCTGACAAAATGTTTTTGGTAAAATAAATTATGTGAAACATTAAATATTGGCATCAATGAAATTTCATTGAACGTATCATCTCTTTCTCCTTTATGCAGGTTGGTATATGGGAAGAAAGAAAAGTTTTTGGTTCTCGTGGTCAAATTCTCAAGGAAGAAATTGTTGGGAGGCATGCGGAAAACAGTAACCGTGATGTGAAACCTATGAATGTGAAACCAACGAATGTGAAACCTGTGAATGCAAAACTGGTAATGTTTCTGTAATGTATTTATTTGTATCCATATATATATGCTCTGCACACTGATTGTATCTCTTATACTTATTTAACCTTTTGCAGAGGCCATCTGCTGGGAATGCATTGGATAAGATAGTTTCTGGCTATCATCATATTTATGGAGGACAGACAGATGAAGATGCTGTATTAAGCAAATGCAGGAATGTCATTAGCTCTCTTGAGAAAGCAGATAATGATAGTAATTCGGGTATGTTAAATTTAATTATGGTAATTATTTCCTAATTGCAGTAATTATGATTCATCCACGAGTGCTCTGCATTGAGCTAGCATAGCTCATTGCTCATTTTGTTTCATTGTTTGCTTTCTTTTACTACTGTATCTGTTCTATTCGAATGTCAAAAGGTTAATTGGTGTTGACTGAAATAGCCAGTTCATGTCAGACACAACATGCATAGTAAATAATATAACTTTTGCACATGAATAATTTTGTAAACTTGTCTATGTAGTTGTCATCCTGTCATGAGATGACTCATACTGTATAATCTCTCCCTGGTTCCTAAATCAGCACTACCACACACACACTTAAATTTTCAGGAAATGGATAAGCAGTGAGGCAAATATTCTTTTTGTAAAATAGTACGGTGAGAAGGGTCAAAATATTTTTTGAATTCTTGGATTTGTTATGCAGGGCATAATGAAAGCCCTGAGCTGAAATATATAGCAGTCAGTGGACTTTTGAAGAGAGGGTGAGCGAAACACAGCAGAAGATAACTATTAAATTGCAGTCTTATAAGATATTTCGTACCATATAGTATTGTAATAGGAGTCTAATTCTGCCAAGGTTAACTTAAATTACCAAAAATAACAATATATAGAAATAATACTTACAAAAGTTGATAAAACAAGCAAGCCTTATTATCCTACTAAGTAGGAGCAGCTACGCAAATACATGAATCAAATTTACAGCATTGTTTTCTATCAAAAACCATTGAAGCTACATGGACCAAGTCATTTTGTTGTTAGTGATTGACTGCATTAGCTCAAGTCATTAAAATTACATGATTAAATCATTTAAATTTAGTGATTGACAGCATTAGCTCAAGTTAATGTCTGATTTTAATTTGCTTTTAAATCAACAATTCATCCTTTGTTCTCCGTCCTTATGTTGTCAAGTTAAGTAAATAACATTATTATATTCAGTTCCTGTTAATGTGACTCAATCATCTATGTGTAGGGAACCTCCATGGATCTGCAGTAGTGAATGAGCTCCAGGGGAATAATGACATACTAAAGGACTGCATTGAGCAGTTAACAGCAATAGAATCATCAAGAGCTGGCCTTGTGTCTCACCTGAGAGAGGCACTTCAGGATCAGGTTCTTTTTAGACACTAAATTTTCTGAATTGCTGAACTCTACCTAAAACAGCATGTTATATTCTAACATGTTTTTATTCACAGGAATTCAAGCTGGATCAAGTCCGTAACCAAATTCAGGTATGGAGCCTACGCTAATTCGTTGATTTGTTATATCTGTTCTCATTCTGTATATTTTTATAAATAGACGAGCACTAAAAAATGCTCCATTGTTTATCTTAGTCAATAGTGGTTAATTGTTTTTTTTTTTTTTTTAAAACATTTGTACGGCTTTTCTCACAAAGTAGATAGAGTGCATCGTAAAAGAACTTAAAAAACATTCCTCTAGTGGAGGGTACCTTAGAATTAATATTTACTCTTTTATAATTAATCTATTGGAAAATGGCTCCTAACCACCAGATGGATAATTTAGAACTTTGTCAGCATGAAACGAATTAATTGGTGGCCTTAATAAGGTAGTAGAACTTGATTGTAAAGCATTTAAAATCAATAAGGTAGTAGAACATGATGGTAATGCATTTATAACCAACACTAATCTTTTGGTGTATTATGTATGCATTGAAGCATTTAGTTGTTAGGGATGGAAACTTTCGTAGTTATCTCAAATCTCTACATGGATAACAGAAAATTGAGGAAAAAAAGTAGATGAGAGCAGAAATAGTTGTGTTGTTTAGAGATGCATTGGGGTAATTTGAAAAAGTTTGCTCTTCAAGTTGACATTGAGGAGCATTTGGAACTGCTTTCTGCTTTTCCATTCTATCATTTTCTTCATGCCTTAAAAAAGCAATCCTAACTTCTTTTTTTCTTTTCTAATATGATAAACATCTTAATGTTATATCGGTCATTTATAATTTCTGAAATATTTTTTGTATTAGGTAAGTACATTGTTGCCTAATGCGGCACGAGCATCTTTCATATATTTGAGTACTTGACTACTTGTGTTTTAAATATTTCAGGCTGCTCGTGTTCAGTGGGAGCATGCGAACAATACTTGCCAACAATTACTGAATGGCAACAATATTCAGTCATTAGTTGAACAGAGCTCAAAGGAAGTTCAAACCTCCATGATACCTGCCAATTTTATCTCTGGTGGGGAGCAATCAGCCCCATTAATGTATACACCACAAGGGCTGTATTATCAAAGTTCTGGACATGGTGAAGAAGATCCGCGCAAGTCTGCAGCCGCCGCAGTGGCAGCAAAGCTTACTGCATCCACATCGTCCATCCAGATGCTGTCTTGTGTGCTATCCTCTTTCGCAGCATCAGAAGGTGTCATAGGCAATCCGATGACAGAGTCTTCTGCTGAATATCACTCCGAAAAGAGGACTAAGATTGAAAATGGCCAGTCATCTTACGTGCCATCTCAGAATCCTCAACAACCTCTTCCCCCATATTCACTTTCTGAAACTACCCAACACAATGCATCTACATCCAATGAGCAGTATACTCCAAATGATCAACCACCACCTCCACCCTCATCATCACCACCCCCATTACCCCCACTGCCACCAACACCTCAACAATACCCGGTGCCACAGTATATGCCGACTGTTGGATCCGTTAACAATATGGCATACAACTATGGCGTGATGCAACAACAGCCATCAATGGCAACCTATCCTGCAGCTGGGGTTGCCATGAACAATGTTTCTCCTTATACACCTCCTATGAATGCTTATCAGGGTTTTCAGGGTTCTGATGGAAATTACTATAACCAGTCCTCAGTGCCTGTGGTCCCCATCTCTCGCCAGTAAGATTCCCAATTCCCAGAGCATCTCTTTGAGGTAAGGAAAGATGACTTAGAACAACAACCTTTGTGCCTCTACCCATAACATTGCTATTGGAATCTGATTCTCACCGTATAATCAGATGTGCACATAGTAAATGTTTTATACCTGTAGTTGACGAGGGGTGTCAATTTTCTGGAGTTAAAATAACTTAATTCTGTGTTACCTTTGAGGATAATGGTTTTACCGAATAGGGTTATTTATCTTTTCATGACTGTAAAACTTGGTAGATATTTTTGCCTTGGGGCATTTTAGATATGTTGTTTTATAGTGTTGTAGACTTGTAGGCATGTCTTCACTTGCTGCTGAATCTGTTACTGATGTAATTTTTCATCAGTGCTACTGGCTAGCTTGCATATCTTTAAAAGATTTGCATTTTCCCCTACAGGTGCCTGGTGGACAGTTGTGTACAGACCGGGCTTAAGTTAGTTTGGAACATTTTTTATTTATTTATATTATACATGACAATTTGTTGAGATATTTCATTTTTAGTTTTTAGTTACCTAATCTTCTTCAAGGTGTGTTGATTGTATTAATTTGAGATTGTGCTAATTGATGACCAATTGGTTTCGGGGTTTTGGACTTGGTCCATCGAATGTATGATTTGGAAAACTAATAGAATTTATTGAAGGTGCACTATCGGTGTAAAACACATCTGATGGCAATTCATCATGCCACATATTCATTTTAAAACCTTTTTTTTAAAATAAATATCAAATACTTAGTTTTCACTAGTTGTGTGTAATAACTAGTTTACACCGATATTGCATATTCTATTTTTTCAAACTTTTGTGTTTTAGTTTTGTTTTTATGTAAAAACCATGAAGTGAACTTGTAGATATAAGAAGAGACTATGGAAGAGTGGTTGCACAAATGACATGATAGGATAAAATATCAAATAGGAAGAGTTTTTTTTTTCCATTGTAGAGACTAGAGAAGTTTGTAGAATTTTCTCAGATAAGAAAAGACCTATGTACAGGTTAAAAAAAAAGTCTACTAGATGGGGATAGTCTAATACTAATAGTGTTAGGAACTGATTAAGGACACTATAGATCAAAAGTGTTTTTTGTAACTATGAATCAAACAGCGGATATATTTTGTCCGTTTCAATGTATAAGCAAAACTAGCAAACCATAGGTTAGAAGAGTATTCGATGGGACATTGCCTAATAGTTGGAGTTAGGTGCATAATACATATGAAGGAAACTATGAGAATTACTTTTGTCACCCTACTGATTATGCCGCGTGTCCTATGAATTTAGCAAAATATCCCTGTCCGCTATTTAGCGGACACCCCCAAAAACACCTTATCTTTATAACGTCCGCTACTTAAGTAGTGGACGTTATAGAAATGAGAATTTCTAAAATTTGTGGTTACTTTTTACAGTTGTTGGATCAAAAGCAATGCAGAAAATCATTTATAGATCATGACATTTTTGTATAAGTTAAATATTTGATTTTAAAAGCCTCACTTTCTCTATATCTATAACTATAACGCATTAACAATCTGTTTAAAAATACTTTTTACCAATTTAAAAAGTTAAAATTGAAGTAGTGGCTTTGTAAATTAAGTGGAGAAAGCCAATGTAAATAATGTAACACACAAAGCAATTTTATTTCTCCAAAGGCAAACCACAAAGTCATGGCACCAAGCCAATGACTGCAAACACATAGCATCCAGTCAAAGGTAAACTGTTTAGGGTTGAATAAAAACAGCATAATTACAGTACACCATCAACAATGATACAAGTAATAAGCTCAAAGACCACAGTAAGTGCGTAGAGAAAATTGATCCATGCGACCTTTTTCAGAGCAACGATAGTCGAGGAAGTCAGCAAAATCAAAAGGCTTAAAGAGCAAAGGGTGTTCGTCGTCCACCAGTTCATCTGGAGCTTTAAAACAGCATCCGCCTTTTGGGACCGCAAACAACCCTAAGGAATATCTTGTCTCATTCCCACTCATCATCACTCGGTGAAACGGGGAATGTAGCCGCCCATTTGACCATGCCTGCAAAGTTCACAAATTTTCAATACGACATCAAACACACTTTGCACTTTACGTTGATCATAGATTGTAAGCACCAAATTGACCTCATCAATATCAACAAAATTTCAATATCGTCCGACAACAATATTAACAAAAAAAATTAAATGATCGTGACCGCAATTTGAGCTACCGACATCAACTTTTTTGCATCACAACCCTACAATATTTGAGGCTACCTCCATTGCATTTAAGGTAACATAAAGTTTGGTAATATTTTTTAATGAAGAATGGTGAGAAAGTAACTTACTTTAAGAGAATCACCAATCATAACTACAAAACTGTTTGGAGAAGGCTTGTAGCTTATCCATTTCTCATCTTTTGTCATCACTTCTAAACCCCCCACTTGATTTTGATACAATATGGTTGTAATGCTTTGGTCTGTATGATTCACAAGGCCTAGTTTTGGGTCAGTGGTTTGTGGGCTTTTGTATTTCATAACACGTAGAAGGTAATCAGTTGAGTTCATGTGCTCCTCCATGTACTTTTGAACACCTAAACTCTCCAAAATCATCTTCCTAATCAACTGATCCAACTCTGTTATAATCTCAGTGAAAGAATGTATAGTTTTGCTGCAAAAATGAAATAAAAAAGAAAATGGGTGGTTAATCTAAAAAAAAATGTAAATTAAAAAAGAAGGAAAAGAAGAGATTAAGTTAGTAAATGAAAGATTTAAATATATTTTTAATCCTTGTTAACAAATATACCAACTTTAGCTTTTGATCTTTGTTGCTTTATTATTAGAATTGGTATTTGTATAATGTAAAATATTTGATTTTTGGTATTAACCCTCTGATGTTTTGGGGAAAGAACTATGATAACCTAAAGTCCAGTCGTAATAAGATAAATAAAATCTTGTTAAGAATTGTTCTTTCTAAGAATCGAATTCGGGAAGAATTCTTCCTAAGGGTAACGGTCTAACTATATGCTAGATAAGGTTTTTTTTTTTTAATAAGCATATGCTAGATAAGGATTAAAATGAATCTTACAAGAAAATGAACAAATATCGTGACTAAAACAAAACATAAAAAATCAAAAGTATAAGTAGTGTCAGGAACACCCACTTTAATATTCTCCTTCTAACGATCACTCTTATTAGATGAAATCATGTGAGTCTTACACATATCTCACTCAGTCTTTCATCTAATAAAAGAGTGAGTGTTAAAAAGATAGTATTAAAGCGAGTCTTCCTACCACTTCTCATCGAAAATAAAAAGTGAAATATGTGCAATAACTAAGAAAAAAAATACAAAAACTAAAAGCAAAATACTATGTATTTGCATAACTCAAAATATATTTAGAACTATATGAAATCATAATATGTCTACTTACCTAAAATTAAGGTTTCCTTCTGGCCACCAGATATTGGTTATACTCTTCACTCTCTCAAAGTTATTTGCATAGTCAATACCCAAGCTTTCAAAAAGTGGTACCATAGGTGATTGCCCAACATATTCTTGATGTTTCATCTTACACACATTGACTAGCTTTTTCTCTAGAGGAAGATCAAAGACCTCTTCTAATGAACCAAATATAGCTTTGCGAAGTTCTAAAGGAATTTTATCAAAAGTTGCTTCAAAACAACCATATTCTACTACTGCCTCATATATTTGGGACTTAACTAATTCCCTATTGGCTAAGTTGATGTTAGTGAAATCAATAACTGGAAGCTTTTGTGAGGTTTCTGATCCCATCTTTTCACTTAAATTTCTCTTAATTTTAGACTTAAGTTTGAAATTCGGTTGTGTTGTTGATTAATTCAGGTGATTCTTATGTAGTATATATAATAGATTGTGAAGGTATATTATTTTTTTAGAAAAATAGATGAAATGACGATAGGATTTGGAAACTCACGTAGATATGCAGATAAGTCAGAATTCGAATTCCGATCATAACATGTGACTTTTATTTTAGTCAAATAGATTAATTGCTAAAGTTTTATCTGAATAAGTGTGTACCAGAATTTAAGATTCTAATATCCACGTATTACATGTAATATTTTTGAACTATGATCTTTGGGATAATATTGAAATATCCTCATGATACCATGTCTGTGTATGTTATATAATATGTTGGTTGATTGATACTAGGTAGGTAGTAATACATTTAAAGTAGAATTATTGGTTATGCTCTACGTTAATCGTGGGTCAACTACATATTATATGGCGGCTTTTAGCCTCTGGACAAGTTGACTTTTAAAAATAAAATAAAAAAATTAGACAAGTTGAAAATTGAGCAAATCACATTTTTAGTTTTTGGAAATTAAACTTGTTGTCGCATTGGCCTTAAATCTATAGAAACTATAAATATAGTTTCAATGTCTCTTTTGTATAAATTTTATAGGCTAAGTTGATCAATAAAAAACACACATGAGAATTAAATTAACTATAAAAAACAGTATATTTGATGAACAAAATAAATGATAAGAGACATTTAGAGAATTATTCTACGGCAGAACTTTTTGCTTTTGGATACTTAATTGGGTATTACATGTACACATTTTGTTTTCACCACCACTATATATCTGGCTCACTGGACCCACATAATCTGGTTGGAAAATCAGTTCTAGCATCAAGTCAGTTCTAGTCAACTAACAATTAATTCATGTATACATTATTTATGTGCCCTAAGGGCACATGTTAACATGACCCATACAATTAAATGATCAAACACCAGTTACAACTTACAATCCTCCAACTATTTTCGTGGCTTCACACGTTCACGTTTTCATTGCTTCAGGTTGAGTTCATTGCTTCCTCAAAAGCGTTTTCATGCACGCGGTGTTTGTTCTCTCTTTTTTTTTAATGAAATAAATAAATAAAAGCCCTAAAGGAATATTCACCACAAAAAAAGCGCCAAATTGAAACAATAGTGTGGGAAAATATTACTTAATTTTCTGGGGGTTTACAATTCTCCAAATTTAAAAGAATATTTGTTCTTTAATGTATTTTTTATAATAAACTCAGGGGGTTTTATGAAACCCCACCAAAAATCCCCCGTTAAATGGCAAATTTTTTGTAGTGTATTTGTATGGTATGAGATGCAATTTCTTGATTGAAGTTTAACTATCAATGAACTTGCGGGTTTTCCTATAACTGGATACATTGTAGTGGGTTCATGACGCAGTACGGAAGCGGGAAGGAATAGCAAGCGCTAATCCTATAATAAAACACAGGTTTGCAAGCGACAAACCTGATAAAATGGTTTCTGGAATCCACCAGATTTCCGGAATCCAGATTTCCGGAATCCACCAGAAAGATTAACTTGGAATCCACCAAATTTGAGAAAACTCTCTATATTTTTATTCAATAAAAAAGTTGCATTCAAGGCTACAATAGTTTAGCTTAAATAATAGGGAAAAATAAAAATAACAAATCTCCTAAAAGATTGTAAAAGAGAATAATACACCTAGCTAAATAAAAACAACAAATCTACCTAAAAGATAGTAAAAGAAAATAATAAATCTAGCTAAATAAAAATTACAAATCTAATAAAATATATTAAAATCAAATATACCTAAAATAATAAAATACTAAAATATCTCCTACATCAGTCTCCTCCACCTCAAAAGAACTCGTCTCCGAGTTCTCATCTCGATAAAGAGCATCATCTGCTTGATATTGACTCATGTGTTTATCATAGTAGAAACTTAGTACCGGTTTTGCTTTAATTACCAAAAAATTTCTCGTTTGCTTGATTGCTACTTTTTGCTCTTCCTTTATTCTTACCTCATACCAACTCTTTTCTTCTTTAAAACCTCGATTTTTCTCCTCTAACTTGAGATAGCAAATTGTTAACTCATCTAATAACTCCACATTGGCGGTAGAGATTATATGCATAACATGAGAATACCGATCAACATTCATAAGTTTTTCAATTTGAACATAATAAGGTTTGGAGATCTTTCCAACATCGTTTCTCCCCAAATCAACTATTAGTTTGTGCTCTACGCATTGTTTTTCATTATTCAAAAGAAGTTTCTCTGTTTGTGTTGTCATTGAAGTTGCATCATATTGCGTTGTCGATGACGATAAATTTGTTACATGCTCTTCTTTCTCATTTGTTTCTTCATCAATTTCTGGCGTCGTCTCTATTTGGATGTTGCAATCCATGCTATTGTTGTTTACGTTGAAACTACCCTCCAATTCTAGATTGAACACTCCTTTCTCATCGATTGTAGTTTCTACCGTTTTAGACATCACCTCCGTTTGGACCTCTGATTCTATATTCAACTTTTCATCCGCATGTAGTGGCAGCAATACGTCGTTGAATTTCGATTTATTATTGAATGCACCGTTGACGGGTCTCAAAAGGAGAGACTCGTTAATCTTCATCACTTCTGAAGAACTCAAATCCTCAATAATTTGGTTTTTTCCAACTACAGATGCATCGTTTATTTCGTTTATGTCATTATTAATGATGATATCTTTAACATTAAGATATCTTTCAATATACGTTATAAAAAACAGAATGTTTAGCAATATCTTTAATCGTGTTACGTGAGTTACCTGCCATTCTGGAAACATGTCTCAAAAGGCCATTCAATGAGTAATCTTTGTTGTTGCAAAACGGACACCGATATATTGAATCAGGGATTTTAAACTCGTAGTAATCATCCTTCAATTTTTTGAAATATCCACGCTCATAGTATTCCAAATCAGTTTCACGAGTATGTTCTGATTTTCTGTACGTAATCGTATCAATAATATGATTGTTATTACGAACCCTAATAACCGGAATTGGTTCTCCTCTCCTGTTGTTGCGGTTGTTGTTGTTTCGGTTGTTTTCGCCGTTGCTGTTGTTGTTCAAACCATTTGATAACATGGTTAATTGTGCAGCCAAAGCAGTTAGGGATGCGGTAAATCCCTCGATGTCTACCCTGGTTATTGGTTGATCTCCCATGGCTGTTCAATTCACGAAAGAACAGGGAAAACCTGCTCTGATACCAACTGACGCAGTACGGAAGCGGGAAGGAATAGCAAGCGCTAATCCTATAATAAAACACAGGTTTGCAAGCGACAAACCTGATAAAATGGTTTATGGAATCCACCAGATTTCCGGAATCCACCAGAAAGATTAACTTGGAATCCATCAAATTTGAGAAAACTCTCTATATTTTTATTCAATCAAAAAGTTGTCTTCAAGTCTACAATAGTTTATCTTAAATAATAGTGAAAAATAAAAATAACAAATCTCCTAAAAGATTGTAAAAGAGAATAATACACCTAGCTAAATAAAAACAACAAATCTACCTAAAAGATAGTAAAAGAAAATAATAAATCTAGCTAAATAAAAATTACAAATCTAATAAAATATATTAAAATCAAATATACCTAAAATAATAAAATACTAAAATATATCCTACATCAGTTCACTAAAAGGGTTTTAACTTCGGATCAACATTTGTTTACTTGGACGGTAAGAAACACTAATATTCAACGCTGGAATAAGATTCATAGTCTTTCCGTTGAATATTGGAGACCAAAAATTATTTTTGCTAGTGCAAGGGGTATCAGAATTCCTCTAGCCTTAGGTGAAGTCACTAGTAACAAAAACTAGGATACAGTGTTTTGCATTACTTACTGTTGAAACATGATGAGAATTTGGAGGGAACTTGGTATTGAAATAAACACAAAGTGTTAGAATCATGTAAAGTGTGAATTGAAAAAAGGCTCTTTGAGTCCCACATTGCTAAGATCACACTTCTTGGTAGTGTTTATATACTACAAAGTGACAACTAAGGGCGTGCCCTTGGGGTATCCACTTTTGTAAGAAAGGGAGACCGGACATCATGTCGAATAGCGTCGCCGCCGTCCGGCAGGCTTGGGCTTGGGTCGTTTTCTGTTTTTACAAATTCAGTAAACCGTTTTCTAACACTTACCTATCTCTCTTTTGGTAGAGAGGGAAGGATACTCCTTCATTTTGCAAATCTTGCAAGTAATTGGTCATTCTTTTCAATAATTGTCGTAAAAATAATCGTAGGGGAGAAAAACCGGCCAAGAAAAATACAGGAAAGAAAATTATCTTTTAGCATATCCCTAAGAAAGTCATTCCAAAGTCACCAGAAATTGTGACAGTAACGAAAATCACGTATGCCTCATACTCATAATGATTCACAGGTTGAAGACGCTCATGAGAAAGTGAGAAAAAAAACTTCGGAATGCGTTTTTCGAATTTGAACTAATAAAACTTCGAAAAACGCATTCCGAAGTTTTTTCCAAAGGCTAAAATTGAAATTTATAGGGGGTAAAAAAGAGTCATAGGAAAGAATTTTTCAACAGAGAATGCATGGTGATGGAATACTCACGTGTCCATGACGTGAAGGCAATGTACAATTTTGGGTCTACGTAAATCACTTAATTTGAACTTTAAACAGCTTAGAAAGTAAAAGCCTAAAAACAAGGTGAAGTAGAAGACTTAGTGGAATTGACAGAGGCAAAGACTTAGAAAGAACATGATAGCCATTGGACTCTTAATTTGACCGTGATCATACTTGTTCCTCTATAGCACGTTTTTTAATAAGTGCATGCAATAAGGGTCAAATGTGAGTTTGTGGTTAAAACATGGTTTCAAGTGTCACTAATTAGATTATTAATAATAAATCAAGGTAGTAAAGAATATATTTTTGTTTTTTTATATGTCATTTAATATAAATTATTTTTAAATTTTCTTTCTAAAAGCTAAAAATTATTTGAAGAAAAAGCACAACAAAAATTGGGAGGACAATTAAACCTAACCCAGAAAATAAAAAGAAAAGTTTCTCATTTTTTATCTCTTAACTCGGGTTCAGGCTTGTTGTTGTGTGGTATATCTAAAATTTTCTGAATGATCTAATCTTTTTTAGGGGAACTGTTTTTGTTGACACTTTAGTTGAAAAGGTGAAACTTTCATTTTGAAAGTGATATTTCGCTAAAAATGCTGATACTTCTTGACCCTTCTACTATTTTTATTTAAATTTTATTTTTCGAAACAAAATAATTTATTAAATTATCGTATTAAATTTTATTTAACATTTCTTTTTCAACTGATGATAAAGCCATTATATTTAATCTTTATTGAGATGTTTGTTGATCTAAAATAAGATTTTATTAATTCTAGTTTCAATACATAGATATTCGAATATTATATTTGCGTGAATTCTTGGAAAGTTATAAAGTTGTTGTCTCATTTCTACAAGAAAAAAAAAATATCGACCTTTATGTTTTTTTCCAAGGAATTTTATCTAATATAAACTAATGAACTTATAACTTTACCTTAAAAAAAATATTTTTTTCTCACTAATTTGTTTATTTTTTGGAAACCTAAAATGTTTGCTTGAGTTTCCTTATCCTTGAGCCACGACTTTAATGTTTGGTCAATTCTATATATGTAGTGGTAGCGTGTGTTTTTGGTGTTTGGGTGATGTGCATTTTGTTTATACTTTTATACCTCACTAATACTCTATTTTACTATTTTTACGCTCTATTGTAATTTGTAATGACGGGTTCTTTTTCTTATTATATTGCATTGAAAAAAATGTCACTAATTAGGACTAAACCTATTATTATATTGTAAAGGAGAATATACAAAATATATAAAAGCTTGAAAAATGAAAAGATTGTTGGGATATACAAAATTAAGAGTGTGTGAGACAACCTTTTTTCATACTAGTTATGTCTCACCTTTTATACATATACTATATATATATATATATATATATATATATATATATATACACCACTGATCTTGCCCTCCCTTTCTCTACTTTCTAGCTAGAAGTGGTCAAAGTAGAATTCTTTACTATACAAAAAAGTTCCTTTTAGTTTGAATTGATTTATAAACTAACAAAAAAAGAGTTTATATACACCCTTCAGAGCATTCACAATGGAGTTTTCCACTTTTGAGTTCTTAACTGGGTTCCACGTGTACATATCATTCAATTATAATATTTTAATAATAGTTCTTAATAAGCACTCAATTTCTCCAACACGACACATCTTAAAAAGTTTTAAATGGGTCCCACTAATAACTCTATATCAATTAATTTCAACAATAAATACATATTTTAATAAAAAGAAATATGTGGGGCCCTAATAGAACCAATACTTATTGTAGAACCTTTCTTAATAAGCACTCATTTTATTTTCCTCTCCAATGGTGGTGCTTAATTAGGGTTAAGATCCTCTCCATTTATTTTCATCTTCATTTCCTCCATTTAGGAGATAAATAAACACAAAAAATAGGTGGTGAGTTATATCATTAAGTGAGTCCCACCATTATTAATTATTTTTTACTTTTTATGTGTCTATCTCTCTCTTAAATGGAGGAAATTGAGAGGAAAATAAATGGAGAGAATTTTGACTCGCTTAATTGGTACTCCCTCCGGTCTCATATATAAGCAACAAAACAAAAAAATTGAAAGTCTCAAATATAAGAAAAAGTAACTATAATCATTATATTTATTATTAATATTCCAATTTTACCCTTAGTTTCACTTTTACCCATAATAAATATTCCCTCCGGTCTCATATATAAGAAGAAGAAAAAAAGGCACACCCTTTAAGAAAGTGAAGTAAATGATTAGGAAAAACATGTCATTTCCACTTTTACCCTTACTTTTTGTTTAAATTAAATTATAATTTATTATGGGGAAAAGTAAAACAAAGGATAAAATTGGAATATTCAAAATAAATGTAATGATTGTAGTAACTTTTTCTTATATTTAAGACTTTGTAAATTTTTTTTTTGTTTCTTATATATGAGACCGGAGGGAGTAGTAATTTAATTTACAACAAAAAATAAGGGTAAAATTGGAAATTATATACTTTGTCTAATCATTTACTCCACTTTCTTAACGGGTGTGCATTTTTTTTTTCTTCTTATATTCAAGACTAGAGGGAGTACTACGTTTTACGAGGTAAAATCTCTCTATTGGAGATGGTCTTAGTAGCTAGATGTGGGTTATATTTACAGATTTTTCTTAGATTTAATTCATATTCACAAAATGGACTTTTTAAAATAAGGTAAGAGTTGTGATCCATTTATACATATCTCATTTCTAATACTAGACATATGGTAATGATTAACTGATTACACAATAGCAGGTCCCTTTCGACCTTTTTTTTGTAACAGCCAGGCCCCACCAACATAGGTGGTCCCGGCATTGCCACCTCACGATCTTCTCCACCCCCCTCTCTAGTGGAGTTTTTGTCTTTCGTGGGAATCGAACCATGTACCCTGGGGTTCAAGTACATGTTCAATCCATTCCCACTACCTGGAGTTTTTGAGGTTTACTTTCTTTTTATCTCTTATTTTAAAGTTTTGGTGTTACAATTTAGAGTCTTTTGTTTTTTATGGTCCACTCTTAATTTAGACAATAGGTGCAATATTTGGCTCAAAATGGTCTCTTTTTTTTGTAAGTTTTTTTAGTCTACCTTTGTAGTGCATAATTTCGCGATTCTATGTAATCTTTCATAAAAACGGGCGAAATTTTGTCACTATGATTTGTGTAACGTAATCGCATGAGGAGTTGAGTTATATCATAGGGACAAGTTTTAACTCTTGTTGTCCAAGACGTGATAATGTTGTTGAATGGTCATTTGTCGATGCCGAATCTTGAGATATGCTCTGACTCATCTTTTAAAAATAAAATTACTTTAAAAAAATTTCTTTCACACTAGTTTAATTTGGTTCAGGCATCAGTTATGACATCAAGTGATTCAACCCTCTCCCGATCTTAGTTGTGGGGACCTAACTGTATTCCTCCTTACTAAGTACAGCGATAATCATCACCGAACCAACTAACGATTAATCACTTAAATATTAAGATAAAATAATTACATAATTAATGTACTGAGCATAACATGTGCATGCATGCGTCCCTAAATAAGACATGGTGTGCAAATTAAGAACCATTTAATTGAGTAAAAGTGGAAACTTCACCAATCCACTAACAATTAGCACATGGAAATGGAGATCATGGACAGAGAGACATACCCTGAAACATGAATGACAGTGTGGAAAACACAATGTGAGACAAAAGCACAGTCAGATCCCAACAACGATACTTACACCTTTGAGTTGAGATTACATTTATTTAATTCTGAAAAAGTTAGTGTTAGGTTCCTAAAAATAAGAGGGGCGTGGACATGACATTGGGTGTTGAAGCCCCCTAATTCTCTCTTAGATGATAGGTATGGAACTTAATTGTTCTGTTCTGTTTCTTGGGTGCTGTTTATTGCATGCTGTTGCTGCTCAAAGTATAAAAGACAAACACAAGAAGGCCAAATAAATACACACACATTAAATATTAGTAGTAGTATTACGGTCAAAGGGTTTTGGTCCACTTAAACATGTGTTCAGGGCTTCCATTTCTGCCTCAAGTGTATGGAAAAAATTTAGTTGAAGGAAGGACGTCCTACAGGTTATTCAATAGAGAATAGTCATCGCTAGTGTCGGCGGAAACTTCGTATCAATATATGATAATAAAAAAAACTTCCTAGCTAATTAATTGACCATCAATCTCAATAGTTGTGCTTTTTATGGTTGGTTAGACACACATTAATTGTGCTTAACTTGTTCTTAATATAATTATTTTGGCTAATTCAAAAATAAATAAATAAATTAATTGGACATGTTGTGTGCAGCATGATAAAAGTCATGCCAACTACTGTAAAAATAAAAATAAAAAGTCATATGCTAACTATGTGTCTCAGAGGACTAATTAAGAAAATTAAAAAAAGAAAAATTTATATTAAAAGAAACATTTTTTATATTTTGAAAAAATAAACTATGCAAATTTTAAGACTAGTATTATACTAAGTTCATTAACTAGTGTCATAACATTTTTCTTAAAAAAATGCTAACAATCGCTCTTTGGGCAAAAATTGTGCAGTCACTTGTTTTAAAACATAAAAGATATGCATGTTATCAATAAAAAAAAATTACTTTTTTTAATTAGTACTGCTCCGGTTACATTTATAGGAAAAAAATAACTACTTACGGGGTGTTTAAAGAATTTAGTTAAATGTAATTAATTTTATTGATTTAATATAAAACATGAATAATAAATTTATAGAAATAACTCTTCTTTTTCTTGGAAATCACATAAACCTTTTGGAAAGTACTCCCTCCGGTCACATTTATAAGCAAAAAAACACTTTAAATTTTGGTCACTATTATAAGCAAAAGTTAACTACTTTTAAACTAATTAATGTTGTTATTCCTAACATACCCTTACTTTCCAAAAGGTGTATGTGATTTCCAAGAAAAAGAAGGGCAATATAGTAAACTTATTCATGTTTTATATTAAATCAAGAAAATTAACTACACTTAACTAAATTCCTTAAACACCGGGAAAATAGTTATTTTTACTTATAAATGTGACCGGAGAGAGTAAGGGTATATTACGAATAACAACTTTTATTAGTTTAAAAGTACTTAACTTTTGCTTATAATAGTGACCAAAGTTTTAAGTGATTTTTTGCTTATAAATGTGATCGGAGGAGTGCCCTATAAGCACATGTTAATATGACCTAATATATTAATTAAGTGTTATTACTTCATCCCAAAATAGATGGCACAAATAAAATAAGGGTTTACTAATGAGTGTCTAAGCATTTCATTTAAAAAAAACTTTTTATTTAAAAAGTTACGCACTCCAATCTTTAATGCGTTGACTTCACAAATTTCCATAAAAATTCTATAAAAACTTGTTATTTAAGGTCTTAAAGAGTGCTCTGGGGCACTCGTTAACATTTGCCATAAAATAAAAACCTTTCAAAATACTTGATCCGACAAGTCAACTCAAATAAAGTTGGATACTCGATTCAACAGTTGATTCGTTAAATTTAATTTATCAAGTAAAGAGAGCTGAATTTAAGTAAAAAATTATATTTATTAATTAAATTAGTTTTTATTTTTTGTTACAAGAGAGAAAATTAATTAAATTAGTTAAACTTAGGGTCTGTTTGGCCCGACATTTTTAGATTTCAGAAGCTGACTGAAAGCTAAAAGTGAAAATAAGAACTTTCAAAAACAAAGCAAAAGTTGTTTGGTAATTGTTATTTTTTTTTTAACTTCAAAGTTATCTTTAATCTAAAATTTATTTATTAAAATATATATTTTTTAAAAAGATATGTACCAAAAATAAAAAAATTTAAAAAATATAATAACAACTAATAATATTTAAATGAAAACAACCTAAAAAATGAAAAATAATAAAAAGAGCCTTCAGTGGGATCCGAAGCGGGATCATTGCAAAAAAAACTCCGGATTTTTTTTCAAAAGTATGTTTCAACCTCTTTTTCTAGAATCTCATTTAATCAAATTTTGCACATTGAAAAAAAAAATCTGTTTTTTACATTTAAGAGCTTTGTTAAAAATGTGTTTGACCAAACTTTTGATTAAAAAGAAAATTTAAAGCTAAAAAAAATCGGGCCAAACGGAGCCTTAAATTTAAAGTTCCGTTTGGCACGAAGAAAAGAAAGTGGGAGAAAAAAAAATTACGGAAATCAACGTATGAACTTAGATAAAAATTTATCCAAATATATGCATTGATTTTTGTAATTTTCTTTCATCCGACTTTTTCTCCATAAAACCAAACGGAGCCTCAATGTAAATCGGTTGTACTTATACTATGGTTAAAAATTGTAAACGTAAAAATAATATAGGCGTGAGGTGAGGAAAAGCAGTCAACGTTTGGCAAACGTCATGGTAAGGAAAGTTAAGGAACAAAAGCTGAGAAAAGCCGTCATGTCTCTTACTTTAACGACTAAATCGAAAACAAAGTTGTGTTTGCGTCAGAGTTTGCTTCTCATAAATCATCTTAATGACGACACCATTATTCTTTAACGTATGGGTCTTGTCTTTTGTCTTGTGTTTTAGAGCGTGCTATGAGTGTGTGTCAAGTGTGCAACTCCGTGTCTGCTGTGTAACTTAAACCTAAAACTAATTTTTAAAAACAAAATCATCAAATCAAATCAAAGTGGCTGAGGAGACATAAAGACAATACAGTATAGCCCAACATCCTAATTAATACTCTATACTCTATAGGTTGTTCAATGTCATGTTTGTTCATATCTTTGCTTCTTCTTAATTGGTGTGGCCCATAAGCACCAACTACTTCTTCCATGGATAACCTAGGAGTTGGATATTAATCATCACCCATTTTCATGATCATTACCAATCAATTAGATAGCCCCATTCACTCATGGACTTATACATACTCCCTTCATCTTAAGATAAATTCAATTCAATTCATTCGTTCTCTTTAAAGTGTGTCAAAACACTACATATAAGCAGACCGTCTCCAAGTAATTTTTTATTTAAAATGTAACTAACATTAATAATATAAAAAATAGTCATATTTAAATCGATAATAACACCTTCAAATTAATCATTAAAAATTGATATTGTTGATTATTAAAAAAAATGATTGTATTGTTTTTTTAATAAAAATTGCAATTTAATTTTAGAAATTAATTCTCAATTTTAAAAGAAATTTTTCAAACCCTTACCAAAATGTAGTTTTTTTAAAAAAAAAATATAATAGTAAAGTTATTTACTAGTTATAAGTAATTTAATTTATAGGAAAAATTCATCACTTTATAAAAGGAAATGATTTTTGAAATAATTATGGTGGTACCTGTGGTATCATAAGTAACTAGTCTCCGGACCCGTGCCAAGCACGGGAAAAATATGACATAAAAATTTAACAATTTAATATTTTAACTTTAAAAATATAAAATAGAAATAGAAAAATAATAAAAAAATAACATGCATAATTAAATATGAATAAGTCACACATAATATTTGTGTCTTTTGATTAAATTTAATATATAATATATTATAATTAAAAAAGTGTATAATAATTATAAAAAATAAAATAAAATAAAAAGGTGTATAATAAAAATACTATTTAAAAAATAACATGTTTAGTCTCCGGACCGGGTAAATCTTATATTATTCTCCTCCCTTTTTATGTTAATGTAGAAAACTTTAATCCATTTTAACATTTAGATAGCTGGATATAGATTTTTTACTCAAGATAGGCATAGGACAACATTATACATATACCATAATGAGATATATCTATACTACTGCTACCTAGTATTGTCCTAAGGGGATTGCTAAATCTTACGAAGGGATCTTCGGAAAAAAAAGAATTACACTGTGAACCATTTTGAATAAGAGATAAAACTGTTAAGTATTTTTCGATTTCTTCATTCAATTTTATCCATACATACAAATGAGCATTTTGACATTTTCCTTGTCATAATATCAGCCAATTTCATTCTTTTAACTAATTGAGGAATAATTACAAATTGATATGACCAAGTGGACGAATTTTCCATCTCCAAGAAAAACCGTAATGATATTCTATTAGAAAAATTCCTGTTGATACATATATGCTATGGCCAAAAAAATTATAATTTTAAAGCTTGAAAAATTATATACAAATATGGATGAAAAATCGAAAAAGACAAAAATAACATAAAAAATCAAATCGGTACTGAAAGAGTAATTTTACCAAAATATAGATATAGATGATATACACTTTGTTTTTGTTTGGCTCTTCATTATTGATATTATGGTAATAAATAATAATAATTCCCTTTTCCAAATTTAAGAGGGGTGTATTGAATTGGAATTTCAAAGGATTATTTTAACAAAAAAAAGTCTTGAAGATTTTAAAAGATTTTATGAGATTGTATTGACTTTGTGGGATTTTAAATGACATTTTCAACAATCCAGATTTTCAACAATCAAGACTTTAATGAATTCATTACACAGATTTTCCAGATTTCATAGTACTTTATGGATTTTTATGATTTCAAATTATTCAATAAATTCAAAAAAAGAAAGTTATTGGTTTGGTAAAATAATATCAAATATTATAAATAATAACAATTAATCAATATAAGAAAATAAAAATACAAAGTTTTCAAGCAAAAAACAAATAGTTCAATGACTTAGAATACAATTTTTTTTCATGTCTACACCAATGTACCTCATATGGTTGAGTAGTTCTTGAAGAGAGCATAATCCTGTAAAAATGGAACCCTGATATTATAAGATATTGCATTAAAATAGAATAGCATGAATACTTGTACCATAAAAAAAGTATGTACCTATATCTATGTTTCATCAAATCAACTCATTCAAGACATCATTGCAAATCTTTGTCCTTCTTTTGCAAAGCAAATCAAATAGAAAATGAGAAAAGTATTAGAATTTAGAAAAAGTTATGTTTTTTTTTCTTCTACGAATCAATAATAAAAATGGCGAAAGTATTAGCAATACTAATTAAAAAGAAAAATCAAAAGATTAGGTTATTCCTATAATGAAACTAAACAATAACCAACATGAATACTAATGAAATAAAATAATAACCACAACATGAACACAATTCAATAAACCAAACATTGAAACAATTAAAAAAATAATGAAAACAAAGAATAAACAACAAATAAATAGATAGTATTATAAAACAATCAAATTCAATTTAACTTTAAAAAGATATCATGCATTTCTTTTTCTTTTTTTAAAAAAACTCAATTCTCCTCATCCTTTGTGCAATAGAAATAAGAAGAACGAAAAATTGATTTTTGCCAAAGTAATAAGAAAAAAATAAAAAAAATATTGTTAGTATTGAGTAAAGTTTTTCCATCACCATCACCTTATATAGCCAAGTTAGGAAGAAATCATGACAATTCACAATAAATTTTTACATTTGAATTTTGAAAACAATATCAAATAAATTTAATTGAAATAAACACATTTAATATTGATTTTGAAAACATTTGAATTTTAAATTTTTGACTTATTTGTTGTAGAATATTAGTAGAGTCATTAATTGTAATAATAACATTAATTGTCAAATGCATGAGAAGAGAGGATGCTTGAGAGGAGAGGATTTTTTAGGAGAGAGAAAGGCAAATAGGTGTGGCTTTTTCATATTAATAGATTTGAAATAATTATGGTGTAAATAAAATAAAACAAACCAAACTATGTCACATGTGGGAGTCGAAGATGCTCCCTTCGGCCAGCTTCCTACACAGGTTCTCAAACCGCTAGAGCAATTGTCACATTATGACAGTAAAACTCAGCACAAATACTTAAACCGCTTTCAGCATGATGGACCCAAAAAATATTGAGGCCCCAAAATGTGGAGGCACTGGGCTTTGAGTCTGCTAGCCCTCCCTCTAGGCTGGCCCTGCATATATAATAGGCGAAATGGATCATAATTTAAATTGGCTTAACGGCCATAAAGTTCAACCTAAATAACATAATATAATCCATGCTCAAATAACAATTAAGATAGGAAAGTTAGTTAAGTGGTGCATGGTTTACAATGAATAATACTACTCCCTCCGTCTTATATATAAGAAAAAATTGACTTTTTAGATTCATTGTAAAATTCATGTATCTAGAGAAATTAACGATTCATTGTCTAGATACATGAATTTTACAATGAATCTAAAAAGTCAATTTTTTCTTATATATAAGACCAGCATTGGATTGAAAGTTTATATCTATAATTCTCCGTCAAATTTTAAATAAATTGAAAATCATTTAATATGTTATTGAGACTCATCAAAATTAATAATATTCAATAAAAACTCATAAATCGTTAATTTTGATGAGTCTCAATAACATATAAAATAAAAATTAATAACTTATGTTTTCAAATATCAATGTATGTTATTGTTAAAATTTTCATTATTATTTCAATACTGGTTTATAATAGACTATTTATAAAGATGAAGCATGTTAGAATTTATCATTATTATCTAAAAAATATAAGGGTCATGCTAAACACTGATCCGACACTTTTTAAGCATATTTTCAATTAGCTATAATTATCTTGGTTCGATGAGTTATTTTGGTGAAGAAAATATATGTTTGTAAAATATATTACTAGTAATATACTACTAGTTCGATTATTAATTTTTCAATCATTCGTGGGAAGTGAACCCTACTCACTGAGCCTAAGTCACTTCAAACTTCAAAGCCTCAAATCAGAACAATAGATAGATGAGATACAATGGCATGGCTTCTGTTGAATGTTAATGCGCCGCGCCATTCTGTACTTTCAAGCTATAGTTATGTTACATCACTCACGCGTGTGATGCAACCATACTTTTGTCTCTTAATTTACCCCACTTTTATTTTCACCACTAATTTAATTTGTTTTAGGAGTTAGTTGTGGTATCAATTGATTTCAGCTATCTTTTGATCGTAGTTACGAGAGATCACGTACATTGTGATCCTCTCTATCAAGTTTGTTATCAATCACCACTAAACCAATTAACGATTGTTATGCAATACTTTGTATGTCACTGTGTATATAGTTTGCATTTAAAATTATATTTGACGGTTTAAAATAATAGAGAAATTGTTTTTCTCTATTTGAAAAAAAACTTGAGGAAATAATGCATCAAGACCATTGAATTATGAACCCGTTTGTTACAGTTTTTTTTCCAAAAAAATCACATATTTTAAAAAAAATAACCACTTTTAAGAATATTACGTCCGTTTGTTATAGCTTTAAAAAATAATCAGAATCTAAAAACTGCTAAAAATGAGAAGCTAGAAATAGTAGCTTCTTAAAAAATAGATTTTTTTTAGAGGAAAGAGAAAACAATGGTCAAAAGGTAGAGATATATTTTAGACAAAAATATCATTACATAAATATTAATATTCCAAAAATATCCTTGTGTTGTCATAGTTCTATACAAGACTTCCCGTCGTTTCTTCGTCTTCATTGAAAATTGCTCCTCCGTTGATACTTGCAAGTTCTAAAAGATACAATTCTTTGATTTTTTATTCATGCATAATTGTTTATTGCAGTATTCTTGTATATGTCAATTTCGATTTGTACTGTAAGTTTTGTTATGACATTATTCTTGTATATGTTTTAAATTTTACGGTTCATTGAATGAAGCCTTCTATGTTACGGTTTTGTTTATGGTCAGGAGGTAATGACAGTTGCTATTTTTGTTTTTTGTTAGTTTTGAAATTATTTTATAAGTATCAGGGAACCGTTTATATTATGGTCAAGAAGCAATAACAGTTGCTTATTTTCAGTTTTGTTAGCTGATAAGTGCCAAAAAGTAGTTAAAATGTATATCAAATTTAGGCACTTATTAACTTACTCCCTCCGGTCACTATTATAAGCAAAAAACCACTTTTTAGGTTCATTGAAAATATCACGTACCTAGTACATATTATAGACCAAATACATATGTTTTTCAATGAATCTAAAAAGTGATTTTTTGCTTATAATAGTGACCGGAGGGAGTAGTTTGTAAGATAATTCATGTTAGAACTCCCTTTTTATGTAAATATTGATTTTATTAGTAATTTGAGTCAATTTCATGTATATTACAAAATCCTAATTATTTTTGAACAGGTGTTATGCTGAAAAGTGAATTTAGAACAAAGAAACAAGTTTTGAAGATTCAATAGCTCGCTCAGCGAGAGGTAGCGAAGCCTTGGCAGAAAAAAACAGAAGGTTTGGCGTTCCTGGCGACAACTAGCGAGCAGCTCGCCATTGAGCTCGCCCAGCGACCTTTGGCGAGGAAAGATTTTTCTCCTTGTCAGTTACCACGTGTCAGCAAACCCACCTGTGAAGCAAGGTTTGGTCGCTAAGCGAGATGTAGCTCAACGACCTTGTAATTTCATAACTAATATAAATAGATCTCAAAAACAGATTTTGGGGTTACTCACTTTTGTTAGAGAACAGAACATTGAGAAAATACGAGTGTTAGGGTTTCTAAGAGGATTGAAAAGTGGATTTTCAACTTGAGACATCAAGTGTTGATGTTCATTCATTCTTCTTCTTCTCTTCATCTTTGTAAGCTCACCATGGCCATGTGTGGCTAATTTTCTCTTATTGTTGGGATTAGATGTAACTTCTTTATGACTATGTATTCATTTTGATCATTATATATATATATATATATATATATATATATATATATATATATATATATATATATATATATATATATGTTTTAGATTATCCATTAATATGAGTGATTTCCTTTGATCTTCATGTTTATTTAATGATTTGAATAGGTATAGACATATATTGTTTGAATCAAAGAACCAAGGATAATCACTTGTTGAATACTAAACTCTAGACATAGATTTGGGATTCAATATTCACTTAAAGTGTCGGAACTTAATGCTATTGTATTCATTGACGATTTGAGACATCGGAGGTTAATAGGTATAATAGATTTCTCGGTGTTATCTGGACACGGAAACATCCGATTAGCGATACGTGAAAATATTAATTGATATCTGAAATATATGTATGTTGATTAAGAGAAAGCATAGAAATGAATTGGTGAAATCTAATCTCGGCAATCTATTCTCTGCTATTAAACATCATCTTTATCGTACTCTTTATGTTCACAAGTTTTTATAAGCAAAACAATACAAAACTCATACTTGAAATCATGGTTATTGTTGAACGGTTTTTTAGTATCACAACAGTCCCTGTGGAACGATAATTCATATACTTACTTTTGTAAACTTCAACATTAGCATGTTTTTTACATGATATATTACAATACAATTATAATTTGTGTTGCTCTTTTTTTCTTTAAAATGATTTTTTTTGTCTTTTATGGTAATTTTGTGATAAAAAATAATTTTTATATATAGTTATATCCAAACAAACTAAAAAATTATTTTTTATAAAAAGTAATTTTATCAAGGCAAATAAACACAAAATAGCTTCTGATTTTGTGTAAAATCTCTAAAACATAATCTCTAAATTATTTAATGTCAAAATCACTTATTTTTTAATCAATAACAAACAAGTATGTGATAATATTTTAATTAGAAGAAAATGTAGGAAAATTAGTTAATGATTAAGACGTAAAAATTGAGAAAACTTGACGGAATTTTTTTTTAGAGGATCTGTAGTTTGTGATAGGCTGGACTTAGCATCTGTAATTTTGTAATTAGTTTAATGAGTCTAATTATGACAAATTCGGGTAAAGAGCAATGGAAAGTTTTGAAGTGAGTTTTGAGATATTTGAATTGGTCACTAAAAGCGTTTTTCAAATAAATTAACAAGAGCATCTCAATATATAGAAAAATACTTTGGAGCTTGAAATGTTGACACTAGCTAGATAATCTTTGTCGGGTTGTCTTTACATTGTTTGAAATCACTATAAGTTGGAAGGAAAATTAGTGGTCCGTTGTGGAATTTTAAGACGGAGAGATTGAGCCAACGTTGCTTCAACGATATTGTGCGACACAAATTTAAGTATATTTTGTATTTAATTTTATGAAAATATAACGGAGGAAGTATTTTGTTAGATTTTTTTTAAGTCTTGGGTTGAACTATTACCATAAGAAATAAAACTATTACCATAATTCTACAAGTGGGTGCGTTAGTTATGATTTAATTAGTCACGGTTATATATAAGTATTATGATTATGATGATTACATTATGAAGTGAATTTAACGCAAAGATGTAAATTAGTCATGGTCATGTATATTATATTTGCATGATGTCATATATCACGGTATAAAAAAAAGGAATGAGAAAAATATCACGGTAAGAAAATTATAATGATTTTGTTTGGCATGATGAACATAAAGTTTGAGACAAATGAATTGGAACTCATTATTTTTCCATTTGTAATTTTAACCTTTTTTGGTCATAAAAAGAACAAGAGACCCGCGCCCTAGTACAAAGTAAAAAGGAACAAAAAGGGAAAAAAAAATAAAAAAAATAGATAAATGTATAAATAAATAATTGGTCCTACTAATCTGTTTTTATTTTGATGGAAAAATGTTGCGCAACAGTACCATATATTTACACAATGTAAATATGATTTTGTGTCTAATAAGAAAAATAAATATATTCCTAAATAATATATATATATATATATATATATATATATATATATATATATATATATATATATATATATATGGGGTTTGCTAACTTAGACCCACCTAAAAACATGAAGGTCTAAGTTAGCAAGGTGCACCTTTTTACTTTCAATAGTCTGAATACATAACTACATTTTCTGGTATTTTAATAAAAATTTGTAGAGTTGATCTACTCAATGAGATTTCTGAATTCAACGGTTGGATTGAAGAAATATAATGTCAATATCACGTTATTAAGCGGAGTAAGTCAATAGAGACTTACTGCTAGAGTCAACGGATCCCTCCTCATATATATATATATATATATATATGATGTTCAAAGGTTAAAAAAGAAAAGGTATAAATAATGTCAATTATCTCCCGCTAAATTCCAAACAATTCAAAGGGTTAAATCACCATAAATTCAAGTCATAAGAAAAAAATTTCTTTAGAAACTTCATCCACTGCCAAGATACAATCTTCGCCTTATCATACACAACTTCAACCGAAGACTCTGTGAATAAATAACCTATTATTTCTTTCTTTTCAAAGATTCCAACTACATGTCTAACAGAAATTGCAAAATTAAAAAGCATGATCAAACTAACAACATTGGCTAAAGGACCAAAGACACCCAGTCAATTTAAAAGTTTACTCCATATCGATTTTGATAAATCACAATCTAAAAACAAGTTATTGGAGGTTTTCGCGACTCTACAACATGTACACAATAACGAATTTTGAAAAACTATTCTACGTCGCACCAAATTGTCCTTTGATGGTAATATATTATTTAGCAGTCTCCAAGCAAAGAGGGATAAATACCATGAGTGGGATAGTCTTTGTTCCAAATAACATTCTTGTGGGCAACCTATCACAACCGGAACTAGATGAGTTAACAAGTGATAAACTCCTTGGACTAAGTATGCTATATTAGGATAACCCATCACAACCAGAACTAGATGAATTAACATGTGATAAACTCCTTAAACTAAGTATGCTATATTAGGATCATGATGCCACATCCATTTGCCTCGATCATCAACCTACAAGTAAAAATGATCCAGAACCACACAACATCCCCTCATACAACTCTTTGTCTAATATACAAACAAACGTGGACGTTGCCATGTGCAACCCTCACCCTCAACTATCCTGCTCAACTCCACGTACATACCCACCACCGTAATATTTTTATCTACGGTGAAATAAAAAAGTCTATTAAATCTAATACAAAGATGTTCCCCACTCTTTGACTTGTTTCACAAAAAAATGGTAGTAAATTTTTCAGATAATAAAAGTTTAATTTTTTCTTCTTTTTGACAATTACATATCAATAAAAGCCATATATTATTATATTGAATTCACTTTCTATATGGGTAAAAAATTCCAAGAAAAAACTCTACAAACCTCAATTCCTCATTTGAACATATAAGTCATATCAACTTTGGCATATTAATCCTTAAAACCTTGATTACATGAGTTATAAAACTACTTTGCTTTTGACCATAAAAGTAAACAAAATTTTGGGCTAAAGAAACTATACTTTTCTAAATAAAATTAAGCCTTAATTGCAATTTTAGTCCCCCTATTTTAACAAATTTTGGATTTTGGTCCCTCTATTTTTTAATAAGTAATTTTGATCCCCCTATTTTAATGAATTTTGGATTTTGGTCCCCCTATTTCTAAATAAGCAATCTTGGTTTCCTTATTTTATAAATTTTTAAAATTAAGCTCCTCTGTTTTCTCTCAAGGTGATTTTTCACCTTTTAATATGATGTAACATTCATCAATGTGAAAAATTAATCCACGACATATACAAATAATGTAATAAAATAAGTATTATTGTTTTTATAAAAATTATTTTTTTAAAATTTATAAATGCAACATCATATTAAAATTGTGCCCCATCACCTTAAAAGAAAAAAGATAAATCTAATTTCAAAATTTGATAAAATAGGGGAACCCAAATTGCTTATTTTAAAATAGGGGGACCAAAATCCATAATTTCTTTAATTAGGGGGACCAAAATTGCTTATTTAAAAATAGGAGGACCAACATCTAAAATTTGTTAAAATAGGGGGACTGAAATTGCAATTAAGCTTAAAATTAAAAACTACACACACAAAAAAGGTCACACACAAAATGACAAAAGAATAGTCCTATACCAATCCTCTATACATAATCTATCTAAGTACATATAAATGCAGATCATATATGCTATGGCATTTCAATCCATTCAAATCCAAGCTTTTTCAGACACTAGAAAGTAGAGAATTGTACTAGCTAATAAAAATCCACTACTTTTTGCAGAAATTGACCAGCCTTTGTTGATGAGCATGACCACTCTTCAACCTATATGCACTTTCTTTGTTTAAAGGCTGACCAAAAATGAAGCATTCATATCAATATATGTCTACATACTTTAATTCACTTTTCATATAAATATAGCTAGTAGACACTATTAGATATACACACACAAATATATATAAAAATTAACCGACAAGAACAATCGAATAATATCATTTTTATCTTTTTCTACACATAAATCTCTCTCACTTTTACATTATCAAAAAAATAAAAAATCTTTCTCACTTTTATCGATTTCACATGTATTGCAAAAAAAGAATTAAGACAAACGCAGGCCTTTTAAAATATAAAAAAAAATTTAATAAAAAATCTAATAAATCTAAAATTAATATTTTTCTAATGAATATTAAATAAATTATTATAATCAATTAAACAATAAATTTTAACAAAATCAATTACACTAATTTAAATCAAAATTTACTATAGTTTATTAAAATATTATTATAGACATTAAAAATGTCAAGTTTTTAATTCGCCTTAAACATTCATATGTGTTAGGCCGGTTCTCAAAACATTATATAAATAGGTCATAGAATTTAAGAAAAAAAGATGAGAAATTCTATTACCAAAATTGAATGTTATGAACCATACTTATACAAATGGTGTTGATGCAAGCATGATGTAAGCCATGGAAAACAAAAATATATACAAATTAATTAAACTTCTAATATGATATAAAATAGTAACTTTTGTAATCTCTGTGTCTCTTATGACTTATCTCTTTCCCAAAAGAAAATGTTGCTGAGAACAACACAAAAAATGGGCAATTATTTCTCTACCAAAAGGGGAGACAATAGCAATTATAAGATTATTTTTATACAAATTTTGATTAATTGAGAAAACAAAAGGTCTTTCCACAATACACATTATATATACACTCCCTCGAAAAAAAATAATAATATAAACTAAATACATTACTTATAAGACATTTAAGATTTTCAAAATTAAATTCAAATAAATTCAACAAAAGTTTGAAAATTAAGTATATACTGTAGTGGTTCTTCTTTTTTTGGTATAAGTATAAAGTAGTTTATTGGTCAAAATAAAAATATTTGGTAGTAGTTTGCGAGTACTCAGTCTTAGAAAACTAGTAGTGAATTTGAGCTCATAACATTTACACTAGAAGATGAGCCCTAACTCCTAAGCCAAACGCCATAATTAACTGCCCCGTTAGCTCACATAGCCTTAATGGATGATATTGTTCCATTAAATAAACTAGTGTAATTTCAGGTTTTGTTCCATTAAGGGAGCCTCGATTTTTTATTTTTTTTTAAAGTAGTTTAGTGGATAAAATTTCACCGTTTAAAATTTAAACAAAATACATTCACTTTTGTTGACTAACTTTTACTTATATTCCGAGACGGAGGGAGTATGTTTTAATTAACAATTGTATGAAAATCACCTACATTTCTTCATCTAATAGTTATGAATGAACGTTCGATCCTAATTAGATGTGCCTCTAAATCGTGCCCTTGGAGTAGTCCGTGATGACTTGAGAGTGACCTAATGTTTATTTAGTGTCACATTGAGTATGTCAAAATCACGGTAAGTTATAGAACGTAGCTTCTGCAATATTACAGTCGATCTGATCAGCATAATTCTAACATAACTATCGTTTATAGCATTTACAAAATTACGATGCCGAAATTATGACGTGCGTGATACCAAACATAGGCTTACTCCGATAAAAAAAAATGGTTTTAACTAAAACTTGTAAATATATAGTAAGTTTTATAGTACTTCCACAAGTAATACATGATCATGCTTAACTTAATTGGTCTACAACAAAATAAAGGGAGAAAAGGTACAAGCTAGTTAGAGCAATGAAGTGATGAAAAGAAAATTCACATGCATGAACCATGGAGGTTTAAAATAGGTAAGGAACAGTGTTACAGAAAAAACAGTTGAGGTTTGTGATGTCCATTTTGATCGGGTAGGACCGACAACAAGGACGGATTCAGCCGTCTATTGCCCAACAACTCCCTTCTGTTAAAGCCTGTTCTCTCTGTTCCCTTTCCCTTTCTAATATTTTCCATATATCACTCTTCTTTCCATCACTTTCATTCATAACTAATTTAATAATAAATTAATTATGATAAATAATTAAGTTTAATTGCAGTTTTAATCTTTTTATTTTTACTTTTTTACAAATTTTGTCTCCTATTTTAACATGTAAAATTTTTAGTCTCTTCGTGATATTTTAAACTAAAATGTTGGTACGTGATATGTTTTAAATGACGTGTTGTATAATTTACCGATGTAAAATGAATCAACATAGATATAATTGTAAGATAATTTCTTTGAAAATATCATTTAAAATATGTTATATCACCATATTTTATATTATATATTGATAGAGTGATCAAAATTGTTAAAATTTAAAATAGAGACTAATTTTATAAATATAAGAGAATTAAAACTACAGTTAAATCAAATAATTAATTTACAAATCAATTTAATCTTCTCATATAAATGAGTTTGATACTATCCTATTGTATTGTAGCTTAATTAATCAAATAGTTTACCCTCATTGGTCAAAATAAATAAATAAAAGTTTGCCCTCATATGCAATTATTGACAAAACCCTTTTTTCCTAACACAATCATATATCTCACCCAAGAAAAATTGCATGTATCAAGCTTGACAAAACAAACCTCATCAATTATTACATACTCCCTAAAGTTGATAAATAAAAATTTCTCCTCACTCTACAAAGCAAATATCCATGAAATTTTGTATTTTTAAGTGAATATCTAGGAATTATAATTGCAGAAAATAATCTATAAAATCTTTTAAATCCAGTACATTTTAGAGCTGAATTCAAAGTCACATACAATACCTTTGATTAATTCACTTATCCACTTTGGTTTTGTTAGCATAAGTAGTCAATAAGTAATAAGTTAAGGATATATAGTTAATTAAAAAAAATAGTTAAAGTAATTAAAATTTTGAAAAATAAGTTAGATTAGAAATATCACATGTGAGTATGATCCTCTTCCTCTCCTTTGTCTCTCTCTCTCTTACATTGCAAGGTGACGACCGAAGACTAGTGATGAGAGTGTGACCAACTTTATGTACTCTTATATATTTAATTTATTTATTTATTACTACTATTATTATAATATTATATATTATGGCAAAGAAAAACATAAGATAGCACACCCCATGATTTTAAGTATTAAAGAATATTAAATACTACAAGAAATAAAAACAACAACACAAGCCAATGTTCCACTCACATATAACCTAAGATAAGATATTCTCTTACTACATCCTAAACAAATCTCCCTATAAATAGCACCTCTCACCTAAACCATTTCTCACACAAAATCACCAAACATTCTTCTCTTCTTCTCATCAACATTACCATCTTTTCTAATCATAATATAACAAAAAAACTCATCAAATTCCAAAAAATGCATTACCAAACAGCATCATGGGGAACCTACATGACACCAACAAGAATGCTAATGGATGATCCATTAGAGAGAATAGAAAGACTAGCATCAGAAAATGCTGTTGTGATTTTCAGCATAAGTACATGTTGCATGTGTCATGCAATCAAAAGATTGTTTTGTGGAATGGGAGTTAATCCAGCTGTTCATGAACTTGATGAAGATCCAAGAGGAAAAGAACTTGAAAGAGCACTTATGAGACTTCTTGGTACTTCAAATGTTGTTCCTGTTGTTTTCATTGGTGGTAAACTTATTGGTACTATGGATAGAGTCATGGCTTGTCATATTAATGGTTCTCTTGTTCCTCTTCTCAAACAAGCCGGTGCACTTTGGCTTTGAATTTTTTTTTTTAAAAAAACTTTTTAACTATTTACAAAATCATCCTTTAAAATCATTTTTATAATACATCTGATTAGAAGTCGTTACATTAAAAGAAATCTTTTTTATTCTAACGACTTATGATCAGATGCATATTAGATGCAAAAGTTAGTTATACTGGCTGGTTAGTTACGACGACCAGTGTAACTAAGTTAGTTGCATCTAGTAATACTATAAATTAAGTTGATGGTTGAGGATGAACTTATTTGGATAGTTAATTAGTGGAAAAAAAATGAAGAGGATTTAATTTTATTAAAAACTCTTCATCATTATATTACATTAGTTTTAGTACTACTATATTACCAAAGGTTGAAGAAGAGGATCAAGTGGGTTTTTTGTGAGACTCTTCTAGTGTTTTTTTTTTAGTTTTTAGTTTTTTTTTCTTGGGTGGTTATTTGGGATTGTTATGGTTTTTTTTTTAAGGTTTCCTTCCTATGTAAAGACAAAAAGCATATTGGAAGAAAAAAATGAGCTAATTTTACTGTTTATTTTTGTCTTGGAATTTTATGTTCTTTTTTATATACTTTGATATACTGTTTGGATTTGGACTCTTGATTTTGTTTTATTTATGCTATTAGTATCTTATTTTTTTAATTAGTATTAGTATCATCTTTATGACTATAATAGTAGATTAGATTTTTTTTGAGTTAGTGGCAAATGAAAATATGGACGGTGGTTGAAACGGCGTCGTGTTTGGGCAAAATTGTCGCTTTCATTTGTTCTGTAGTTCTTTACTGTTCCCTTTAGCGTGTTCAAACTAGACATGAAGTGACGTCAATGCCCTTACTTTGACCACTTTATGTTTTTGGTTGTCAATAAATTATGTTTAGTAAATCAAGATATTATTGAATATTTTTCCTTTAAACCTTTAATAAAAATTACAATTTACAGTATATCATAATTATTTTTAATTAAAGAATTAAGTCCAAGCTTATTAATTTTGAAAAACGTTGCTCAAACTTTACGAGACCAAAGGTTAAGTAAAGGAAGGTGTATTTTTCTAAAGGTGTTGTGGGGACTAATGTTTGGTCATTCATCTAGTTCATCTAACAGGAATAAGAATAATAATAGTAAGTGACATGATTAGAGTTTTTACATGACAATGACTTGAAAATGAAATTCCAATCTGCCCTTAACCGTTAAACTTAAAAAAGAAAATTGAATTTGTGTCTCATTAAAGTAGTTCAATTAGTAGTTATTAGAGATATTTTTGAACTTTTAAGCAGGGTCTGTTCAAATAATTTGGAGACCAAAACAAAAAATGGCGGGGAAGTTGAACACGGGTAATGGCTATAAGAGTAAGAAGCGTTCGAAAAAAAATTCCGAACTCTAATATACTAATATGATTTTGTACAAGATGGTTAAGTCTTAAGGGCTAGTATACGATTGTTTCCTTTCTCTTCTTTCATAATGTCTAATTTTGTATAAGATGGTTAAGTCTTAAGGGCTAGTTCTCCCTCCGATGCCTTTGTTGAAGAATCTTTTCAAAATGTTTGGATGAAATATCTTCAACTTCCTCTATGGATTGGACTAAAATATCTTTGACTTTCTCTAAGGATAGACACAATTTATGATGTAGTTCTTATATTGCCATTTTCAAAACAAACAAGAACCATCATCAAAAAGACTTGTATATAGGATGATCTCGTTAAACCTTTCGTTCCCAACTTCCTATTTGAAAAAACCCTTCCATTTTGAATTTGGGTTTGCTCCATTTGTTGTCCATTTATGAGAGAGACGAATACGAGGGTTTAGTGGAACCCATTTTAATAAGTGGACTCCACTAGTAGACGAATACAAGTGAGAGATTAGTGAAATCCATTTTAATAAGTGGATCCCATTACTTGTGTCTATCTATCTCATAAATAAACAACAAATGGAACATATATATTAAAGACAATAAGACTTATTTAGATGAGGAATACTTACTTGGGCACAAACCCAAGAGAAAATTATTTAGGCACACATACATAAGCAAAATAAATTAAAGAGAAAATGATTAAGTTATGTGACAATATTATTTTTGCTTTTATTTTTCTTCTTTTATGAGTGTGTGTCTAAATAATTTTCTTCTAGGTTTGTGGCCAAGTAAGTATCCTCTATTTAAACATCTTTTATGGTTGTAAAGTAGTGTTTGAGAGATTAGGCCTTCACCTTCCAAATTTCATTCCCATATAGCAGTGAAGAAGCAAAATGTGTTAAGAAGTCTCAATAGTACTGAGCGTGAGAGAGTGTGTTAAGAAGTCTCATATCAGATGTAAGATGACATATACATGAGGTTACAAGTAAGAGGCAATCTTCACCTCAAACCAATTTTGTAGGGTTGAGTTAAACTCAACTTTCAATTTAAGAAAATTAGAATTCGATCAATCAATAACAGTGAGTTATAGATAGAGTAACTATAGGGTCGTGTTAGTAAAGCCTGCGAGGAAGAGTGCAAGAAGCAATATTTGTAATATGAAGAAATTGGATGCAGTCCAATAACATAGTTTAAGGCCATAGGGGAATTCGATCAATCATTTGAGTAGTAGTCAATCAGAATTACAAGTTGAAGGTGTGTATATAGTATGACCTTAAAAATATTTTATTTATGTTTTCAAAAGAGCATTTTTTTTACTGATATTATTTTATTAAGAATTAATTAATAATGTACAATATTTGAAGAGTGAAATTAATAAATACATAATACTATAGTTCCTGTGAACATATCTTGAGTGGTAGAGACATTACATGTTATATGCAGGAGACAAAGTTCAAACATAATACTCTCACTTATTCAATTTAAAATACGAAATATAGTCACTATACTACTCGACAAAAAAAATGTAGTACTAGACCAATTACTACGACTAATTTTGGTGTTAACCATGTTAGGAATAGTTAGAAGTTGATTATCTATCAAATGTTTGAAGTGCAAATGCTTTTGTATTTTTTTAGAAGCTAAAAATATATTGATAAGGTTATCTTAGCACAAGAGGTGCCAACATAATGGAAAAATTACAAGATAAAAACTATTCACCAAAAAATAGTATAAGCATAGAAAATTAACAACATTGGAGAAGATTTTATTCTTCAGTGATAACATTCATAACTAAAACCAATGCGTTTTGCTTTAATCCACCACCAACTGCTAATAATGACTCTAAAAAATATCATTAACAGAGATAACCTTTTGCCGAAATAAACAACTATTTATTTCTTTCCAAATGGACCAAGAGCATGCCAACCAAAAGCAGTGCAAATTCTTTTTGTGGACTCACACTAGGTTAAGTTTATGTCTTCCAGTTATATATATATTCTTTTTTATTTAATATATAATAAGAAGATATAGACAAATGATGAGATAAAACATGCTTTACCCGGTGATGTTTTTGATGCTCCTAAATGCAGTTACTGACTGCATGCCATCATTGATTTAGTTTGATCCTAATTAGACGGTCCACAATAAAGGAATATTCTGATTTTGAAAAATATGTAGTTTTAAATCAGAAAATTATAGACTGCCAGATAGAAATCAGACACCAGAAAGTCGTGACTGCAGTCGGCGACCACACAAAATCCAAATCGATGTTACAATAGCATTTTTCTTTGTTTGGTCAAGTAGGCTAATAGATAGAAATTTCCCACTTAAGTCGGGGTTTGAACCCCGACCTCCTATATATAATACAATGTCTTTTGCCAACTAAGCTCACCATTTTGTTGAATTACTAAGCAGTGAAAGTAAAGGAAAAAAAAAAGGAAAAAAGAAAAGAAAAAGGGAGAGCGTCAAAATCGGAAGATAGATAGGGTTTGTCTAAAAACTAAAAAGTGATGATAGCAAATTTTCATTTTTTATTTATCTTCTTCTTAGATTCTCTCAACTCAACTCCTTTTATTTCTCTCTCACAATTTTTTCATTTCAATTTCAATCCCAATTCAACTCTCTCTCTCTCTCTCTGAATCACCATTTTCATTTACAACGAAAACAAAACCAACACTTTCAATTGATCATTCATCACCCAAAATGACCTCAAAACGCTACTGAATCATTCTTAATTCCTTTCAGTAGAACTGAATAAGCGCGTTTGTAAAATCACTTATTTTCATTTTTGTTTATTATTTTTTTTTGTGTGATTCGAGATGCCTGAAGAAGAATTGGTAGAGTTGAAGTTCCGTTTATACGATGGATCGGATATTGGACCGTTTCGTTACTCACCAACTTCAACTGTTTCTATGCTCAAGGAAAGGATTTTCTCTGAATGGCCAAAAGGTTAATTATTAATTAATCACTTTTTAATTCTGTTAATCTGTGCTTTGTTTTATTTTGTTTTTGATTTTTGTTTAATGTTTGATTTGTTTGTGATTTTTATTTTTCAATATTGGGATTATAGTTTTAAAACTTATTAGGGATTTGAGTTCTTGAGCTTGAGTCAAGTCAATGATATAGCTTTTTTGGTGTGAGGTTCCATTGCAATTGTTTTATTAGGTTTTTTTTTTGGTTGTTGTTGTTGTTGTGGAAATGGCTATGTAGTACCGAGGCGCGAGCGACACTGACACGTAGACACATGTAATAATTTGAGAAAATAGAAGTGATTGGACCTGTTTGGAGCTTATTTGAGCTTATCTACTGGTGTATGTTTTGTGAGACCGTTTGACAAAACTTATAATGAGCTTATGACATTTTTCATGAGCTTTTTTCAGCTCTTTTTTATAAGTTCTCGAGAATGGCTTATGAAAACAGCTTATAACATGTACAAAAACAATTTAATTTAGGGTCCGTTTGGATTAACTTATTTTTGAGCTTATGTAAAACAATTTATGCAAATAAATAAACTTTTATGTATTATTATAAGTTTTTCAAGGTAGTTTATGAGAAAATAACTTATAAAGATACAATTTTTGTTAGTGAAAACTCATGAATTAACATAAAAGTTTGTTTATTTGCGTAACCTATTTTCGTAAGCTAAAAAATAAGCCAAATCCAAATGGGCCCTTAATTTTATCTGACACTATAAAAATAGCTTATTTAAGCTTATCATAAGAGCTTATCACGATAAGTGCTTGTGCTATAAGCTGCAAATAAGTTGTTTATCCAAATAGGGTCTAAATGTAACTACCTGCATCAGTGCTGTGTATAACACTAGATATGCCTTTAAATTGAAGTGTTGATACTTGATACTACATAACCAAATTAGGGATTTTTTATTTATTTTATTTGATTTTGTGTTTGATGCTCTTTTGTGGAGGTGTTAATGGATTCTTTTTTGAGGATAAAGGTTTTAATATGTTTATACCCAAATGGGGCAAGTGGGGTGTTAATTTATTTTTGTTTGAAGTTGGATAAATTTGTTTTGAATAAAAATGCTTTTGGCTTCAATTGGTTGGTTGAATTAGGTAATAGCATAAGATTCTTTGCTTTTTTGGGTTAAGAAAATTAGTGAGTCTGATTTCATTAATTTTGTTATTCTGGTTGTGTTTTTGTTTCTTGTTTTATTAAAGAAAAAGAAAGCTATGACATTTTTGGTGTTTGAATTTTTTGTTTCGGGAAACACTCATGAATGTTATTATGTGTTGTATTAGTAATGGAAACTATTTGACTGGCTTTCTCTAGAAAATGTTTTTTTGGTGATTTTTGGCAATCCACATCTTTAGGTATGTGAATTTGAGTTGGGGATATGCAAAATAAAAACAAAAGCAATTGATGATCATACATACATGTATCCTTATTAGTAATTGTTTGGTTGAACGTTTGATAAATGTGATTTGAATAACTTGATTTTGTAAATGGATTTGGTTAAAATTTAGGTTGAAATAAAGTGTTCATTTTTGACACTTTACTTTTATACTATAAAAACTTGAGATAACAAGATATTGTCTAGATTTCTGTTGGCCAATAAATGGAAATTGTGACTATGCTACATTTTGCTATAAAGAAGTTGTTAGGTTTGGTTGGCTAATGTTATTAGGGTCACTGAGAGGCTTTTATTTTTTTGTTTATTTATTTTGTTATGTCATCACTTTCCTGTGTGTTGTTATGGTGAATGTGATGCAATTGACTATTTTGGCTCTTTTAATTAAAATGATATCATTGTTAATATATATTTAAATGATATCATTGTTAATATATATTTAAATGTAAAGCTATAATTGTATTGCAAATTGCCTCCATGACATGATGGATTATGTGTCACCCAACAACACCTATTATATCAACCATGTTTCCACCACATGCTGCAATACCATATTTATGTGGCGGATATTTTGCTTGCCGCCATAATCCGCTATTCATCATTGATGATTGTATTAATATGGATGGATGGTTACATTAGACAAGATAGAGTAAGACTATTGATACAATCATTAGAGACTCTATCATGGATAGTCCCGTTATAGGCAGTCTCATCTTATGTGGTTTAGGCAGTTAGAAGACCTGTAGGAGCACCAGTTAGGAGTAGGACAGTTAACATGAAATCTCATATTTTTTCTACTGTTTTACTTTTTGTTGGAAAAAGGGTACTCTTAGGGTATGCTTGGATGGAGTATTTTGGAGGGGAGGGGATATTTTTAAAAAAAAAAATTAAGGACATATAAAATGTTTTTAAAAATGAATTACGTGTGATTAAAGTATTATATGATTATCTATCATGTTGTTCTATCAAATTTTTAAAATATCAAATAGATATATCAAAATGTAGACATAGCCCTCTAAAGCCCTCCCTGTCAGAACCTCTGAAACCCAACTCCCAAACATACCCTTAGATTTCTGGTTTTTAGTAGATGCTGCATCGGAGTTAAATTGGTCAACTTTTGATCAAACTGATTGGCTACTTTGAATTATGTTTTAGGATATCTTTATCGTGATATCCTGGTTTTGGTAATAACTATTAACTAGAAACCAATTTATGTTGCTAAACTCTCTTTCAGACATACAAATGTGCAAAATATGTAGTAACCCTTTGTATCATCTTCCAAATGTTTTACCTTTTAGTAACCAATTATGTTTGATAGAATACTGCCTTTGGATGTTGCCATCGACAAGGTTATCTAGTGCTTTGTATTATGGATGATTCTGATGTACTTGTTTAATTATGAACATGGGGCATAGCTCCCGTGATTTTTTCCTTAAGCCATGTTTGGATTAATGGAAAGGAATGAAATTGAATTATCATCAAATGTGGTTTTGTTTGGATTGTTTAAAATATGATAAGATGGAATAATTCTATCCCATGCCATCCAATTTCCACTATTTCATTCCATTATATTATGCTCCACTTTTCATTTAATATCCAACCTTAACTCCCGTTCCTTTGGTGCTATATTCTTGTCCGTTATTTATGAACGTATTCTTTTTCTAACCATTTATAAAAATGTGTCTTTTGTTCACAGACAAGAAAATTATACCGAAGGCAGCAAATGATATAAAACTCATAAATGCTGGCAAAATTTTGGAGAACAACAAGACGGTTGGTCAGTGTAAAGTACCTTTTGGCGAACTTAAGGGTGTTATAACCATGCATGTTGTCGTTCAGCCATCTTTGGCAAAATCAAAAACAGGTATGTTTTACTCATAAATATATTGTGATTATTTCCTACTCTTCTGATAATCAAATAGTTTATTCCCGAAGGTAATGTATTTATACTTCTTTGATGCTGTTGACATAATAGATTTAAGTAGGGAAGGAGGAAGAGAGTTAAAAAACCTCAAATAATCTGATTATATTGGTATTATTGGGATTGTCTGGGAATTGATGCAAAGGGCAAAGTACTAACCCATAATTGTGTCATCATCCTTATTAATAAACAGATCTTGAAATATGGAAAAAAAACTCTTAAGAAGTTATTAATATCTTTTATGAGCTATTATGAGACATTTTGTAGATATTCTAAAAGGCGCTATTCTGTTAAATCAACATCATCAAATAGTTCAATTATGAAATAACAGCTTATTAAATGAGGCCTAGTTAATTAATTTTGGTCTATGTTTGCATACATGCTGTTCTATTATTTAGTGACACCTTTTACTTTTAGGGCCATATTTCTTCATTTTGAATATTTGGATTCTAATTTATGAGTGCCATTCAGTTCTTGTGTCAACTCCCACCAGTAACTCCCCAAAACAAAATACCTGGTATACCTATGCATCTCTGCTGTGTTTTCTTTGCCTGACTTACATCTCATTATCTTAGTTGCTTATTGGGACTAGGGTACCCCAAGGTTTTTTTATTGAATAAATGTCCAATTTGGTCTCTGAAACTGTTAAGAGTGTATCAACCTAGTCTCATGATTTTCATAATTCCAAAATGACCCATTGAATTGCAAAATGTTTATCAAGTTTATCCCTCAGTTTGGATCTGTGATCAAATGCAGCTTTGACATTATCAACTTAGCTTCACATGCATCACCGACATTACGAACTTAATGTCATTATAGTCTCTGCAAATACCAACAGAGAGGCGGATATGATTAAATTTTTGCAATTTCAATATCATTTTAGAATATTAATAGTGTGGGGGATTAGCTCCATACAGTCTTGTAAATTTAGAGACTAAATTGGATATTTACGCTATCGATATTATAAGCACTCCTTCCTTGGCACTATTATAACTATGGAGCACTGGTAATTCTATGAGTGTAGAAATGTATATATCACCTTTCTTAGGTACCCTCTTGCCTGCGGCCACATTTTAGACGCATTCTCAAAAGGCTTCTTCATAGCCATTTATTTTTGTTACACTGACAGTTTATATTGAAGGCGTGTGTGTCATGTGTTGATACATTTCAGTGTCCAACACCGACGCATATAATTATATGCAATCACTTCAATTTCCTTATGTTACTATTGATGTTTACGTGACAATATCTTATATGGTGTCTGTATCTGCGTCAATGCTTCGTGGATTGTGACTGAATGTTAATTTTCTTTTCTTGTTGACATGAACAGAGAAAAAACTAGATGACACACCCAGAAAACATTTTTGTGGGTGTTCAATTTTGTGAAAAGCCATTGTCATGGATGTTAAGCTGCTGATCTGATGTTATGGAAATGTGTAGCTGGGAAGACAATTATCTGTAGGACAGTCCCATCCCCCTCAGTTGAATGTTGATGGAGAGCATTCCTGCTCAGCAGTGCTTGTCAGTGATGATTTTCTCATGTTTTATAAAATTGGTGTTTAATGTATGTTGGTACATGCGGTCTATATCACAACATCAAATATATTTTATAGAAAGAAAGGTTCAGTTACTATTCCTAAGGATTTTCAACAATATTTCCTATTGGAATGATCATATTCATATTATATACCAGTTTCTTGTGCATTGGTGACAACAAAAATACTTTTCAAGCTGTTGGTTTTAATTTTACTACCCTCACAATTATTGATATTATGAGAAAAAAGAATTTATGTTTTTCAATGGAAAATTAAACATGGGTATTTTTGTAAAGAAACTATGCATGTGGTTTTTCTTTGAAAAAGATCATATAATTAGAGAATGAGAAGGTGATAACTTAACATATTTTACACATTGATTCATTATTTTATGGGGGAAAATATACAGCAGACCTAACAGTACACCAAGATGGCCTCTAAAATTGTCTTGTGCAAACCAACCTCAATTTATAAAATGAAAGAAAAATACATAGATGAGTTGCATTGTATGGGCCAATTTTTCGAAGGTTCCCAAGCCTTCACCTTCTAGGCTAGTAGTATCCGATGGGATTGGAGACTTCGAAATTTAATGCGTTTGAATAATGGGACTTCGTCCCTAAATGGGCTATCTTTCAACGTCCAGAGCAGGGTTGAAACTTTCATGTTGTGCTTTTCTTTTAATCAAGGTTTATCAAGTGGAATCACAATAACCACTTTTACATAATCCTCATCGTTGATGGAAGTTATCTTGGTTTTCTTGATAGAGCTGATTTCGGGGGAATCATCAAAAACAACTTCGACTATTATTTAGCATAATTTTTTTTTTGAAGAAACTAAATTAGCCCACTCAAATTGACAATAGAGATAATCGAATATGAGATCTTAAGGAGAACCGTACTCTCTGGTCCCAAGTCAATACCATCAGACCAAACCAAGTGGGTTCCTATTACTCTTTTTTTTTTTTACGTTGAGTCCTTTGACAAGGTTGATGCACTGAATAAAATAAGTAACGGTTAATGTGTGGGACAAACTATCTATCTGAGTTCCAAAAAATGAGTTTCTAGCTTGGCTCTTTAGCACTACATTAAGGCTCTGTTTGGTAAAAATAGCGGTTAGCTGATAAGCTAGCTTATAGCTTATAGCTTATATCTGATGGCTTATAGTTTATAGCTGATAAGCTAATTGAAGTGTTTGGTAAAATTAGCGGTTTAACTAGCTGATAATGTAAAATTACATGAAAGGGCATTCTCAATTCATAATAAATTTATATCTATTAATATTTAAGTTATTTGGACTTTAATAATTTAAATTTATCATTTCAATATATCTTTTATATATTATTATTATTATTTATAAACAATTTTTGAAGAAATTTAAACATTATACTAATACAACGTATAAAGATAAACAAAGGGTAAAAATGAATAAGCATTATTAAAAAAAAGTAAGCATTATTAAACTAAAACGTTATAGTAATGCAACGTACTAATAATATAACATTTTTTTCACTAAACTAATATAACGTTATACTAATATAAAATAAAATGTTATACGTACTAAAATAAATCTCAATTCATAAGTAAATACATATTGTAGGAAAAAAATTTAAATGAAGATATTGAAACATCGTGGCACTAATATGGTACAACGTAATAGTACGAGAAAAGAATATGGGATCAATATATAATTACGTCGTAAATCAAGTTTGCGTAGTAATAAAAAAAATAAAGTTAGCGTAAATACAATTGTTATCAATATCTATGTTTATTTATTATACATATATTTATTATAAATGATAAATGGTAAACTTGGATTTTAGATAAATTAATAAGGGTAAAAATGGAAGAAATAATAATAATCTATAAGCTAAAAGTTATAAGCTACTTGAAATAGCGTTTGAAAATAAGCTATAAGCTAGTCAAAATAAGCTATAAGCTCGTAACGAAAAGGTCGTTACCAAACAGGACTTTTAGCTTATAAGCTATAAGCTAACTTTTTGTACTTACCAAACAGAGCCTAATTAGCCTTAATTATGTTGTTTTACGAAATTTGTGTATATCCTTGAAAGTGAGAAAAATTCAAAGTTCTAAACTAACTGACAAGTTGTATCGTAAGGACTGAAAACATTTATCCGTCACCATGACAAGCCACTCTACTTCACTTTCTTTGTTTAGATTTGATATTATTTAACTCATGTAAATAGTGCCCCATGCTTATCGGTGCCTTCATATATACAGTGACCAATCCATAATTTTTTTTTGATGGGGACAAGAAAATATCGTTGCATAATTAATGAAAATATTTTTTAGATGAAATTTGATTTTTTTTTTTACAATGTTATTGATATGAACCCATTTAGTAGAGATTAATCATTATCGAAGAACTTGTTGGGTACACAAGGTGATTTCTTCTCTTTCATTTAAATTTTCTCCAAATACAATTGAGAATTGAACCTTAAACAATTTGCTTAAAAGACCCAAATCTATTACCGCTTGTATCAATTCATTATGGGTAGTTACTTGATTTATTTTGCTAACAAAATTAAACGAATATCTAATACTATTGATTTTATTTAAACACATTAAAAAAACTATTTCTACAAATTTACAATTGTTGAAGAGAAATAGAAGACAAACATAAAAAATTTAACCTTTAAATATTAGTTGAGAGTGCACAAATAGAGAAAAAATAGTTGACGTGGAGTAAAAAATCTATATTTTAAATATTGATATTGAAGGGGGAGTAATAAAAAAATAATATTTGTGTTGCTCTCTTGTTAAGTGAGGCCACGTTAAGAGAGACATTGTGTGACATATTTTCATAATTAACTACACAATTATGAAAACAAAAGGCCAAAAAATCGCAAAACAAAACTACTTTATTTTCAGTTTATTCATCTACAAGCCATAAATTACAACATGTTTGAATTTTCCATATTCAGTAATTCAGTAAACTATAAGTACAGTTATATCGTTTTAACGGTTCAGTTAAGAATAAAAAACTGGTTAATTGAACCATACGTAAAGTTCGATTCGGTTTAACTATAAACCATAATAGTTGGGTTCAGTTTTTTCGAACCATTGTTATAGTTCAATTCGGTTCAATTTTTTTTGAACTGAACCATCAACAGTGTTAACTACAATTTTTATAATTTTAAAATTAATTGTATGTACTCAATATACCCACGAGTACCTAATGAGTATTGGGCACGATATTGGATATGGTGCCACATGACTTTTGGAGCACCAATGCTTCTATATGTATATATATTGTAATATACTTTGTATGTGTCACAAAAAGGAAAAACAGGTGGTGCAAACATTCTCATCTATGTTCAACTTATAAAGCAAATTAACCACAAAACAACTTAAGTTTTATCCTTTGGGTTCATCATTAGATCTTGTTAGTCATTACATCATTACTAATCAGTAGCATAGATCTCTTGACAACAATTTGGAAGAGAAGTATATCTATCATCCTGGCAATTTAAAAATCTTCTAATGGTTCCTGCATTATGAGAGAGTGATTAAACATTAACATTCTAATACACACAAGAAACTTATTTTGTGTGCAAAGTGAACAAGTTTCATGGAATAGAGCACCACAAAACAACTTAAGTTTTATCTTTTGGGTTCATCATTAGATCTTGTTAGTCATTACATCATTACTAATCAGCAACATAGATATCTTGACAGCAATTTGGAAGAGAAGCCTATCTATTATCCTGACAATTTGAAAATCTTCTAATGGTTCCTGCATTATGAGAGGGTGATTAAACATTAACATGATAATACACACACGAAACTTATTCTGTGTGAAAAGTGAACAAGTTTCATGGAATAGAGCACCACAAAACAACTTAAGTTTTATCCTTTGGGTGCATCATTAGGTCTTGTTAGTCATTACATCATTACTAATCAGCATCATAGATCTCTTGACAACAATTTGGAAGAGAAGTCTATCTATCATCCTGGTAATTTGAAAATCTTCTAATGGTTCCTGCATTATGAGAGGGTGATTAAACATTAACATTGTAATACACACAAGAAACTTATTTTGTATACAAAGTGAACAAGTTTCATGGAATAGAGCACCACAAGTAACAAACAAAAATTTGAATATAGAACATGGGAAGAAGAAATAATGAAAAAAGCAAAACATGATCATAATCAAGAGTCCTCCATCATTATTAGAGCCACATTTAATGCATCGCATTCAAGTCAATTCTGCTATGAAATAAAAATATGTTATGAGTGCTATGTGCAAGGTCCAAAAAACCAATAGGTTACAAATTCTACAACAAAGTAAGCAATTAAGCAAGTACCTAGATAAACAACTTAATTAAGCGCTTATATTCGATAAACGTTTGTTGTAAAAGTGTTTACCTATAAGTTGTTTCTACAATTGAACATCGAATGAAGGGAAACTTTGCATAAAGTGACCAAAGGACACAGTGATACAAACCATAAAACTGCTATAGAAGTTTGTCATGTCTTAGGAACTGTGTGTTTTGAGGGATCGTGCCTTTTGTAAGAGGTAAAAACATATATTCTCGATAGCACTATACATTTAAAACACAGAAACAAAAGGCCTACAATCGTAAAGCAGAAGCCAAACAACATAGAGCACCACCCCACAAAACTAAGTTCCTAACAATATCTTCTAATCCAAAAATTGAAAGTTGAAACCTCAATGAGACACGTATCGAGGTATATGTAGGTTTAAAGCATTTGGGATATTTTCTATATCATCTTCTTCTTCTATATCATCAAAGGTGAAACCTCCATGAGGCACGTAGGGAGGTATATCTAGGTTGAACGCATTTGAGATATCTTCTCCCACCACTTCTATATCATCAGCATGCAAGTATGTGAAGTAAATGTCAACAGCCTTATTTTAAAATTTCTTCGTCTTCATGACGAAAGAGACTCTTAAGTTTCTCCACTCCGCCAACAACAATAACATACCAATGCCAGTCGTCAATTTTTTGACGGATACACATGCCTTCGATTGTTTCAAGACAAGATGTCACAATGCCAGGATCACTACACATCAGAAGATCACACAAGGGTTCCATACACCATTTTTCCAAGAAGTACCTGTCAACCAAAGAACATACTGTGACATTTTTTTTTAAAAAAAGTTATATTATTAAGGCTATGGAGCAAACCACTACCTGGTGAGAATAACCGCACAATATACCATTTGAGATGGCCCAAACACCTTCATTTATTATATTGATATCCGACTCAATGTTTTGAAGCAAGCGGATCAAACGACCAACAATATTACGTTGTAATACAACCTGTAAATTATCAGTATAAATGGAAGTTCTAAATCTAATGCAAAGATAAACATTTCAAATTTTAATTAAAAAAATGCATGAAACCTCAATCTGGTGTGGAGATCCAGCAGTAATATTGGATATTATCCTCAAAGCGTATTTTCTGACCATGTTTATGAATTCGTTTATAGGATTGTTTGTACTTTCAAGTTTACATTAGTTAGTGGAAATGCATTAAGCAATGTAAATAATATAATAACCTAAGTATTTTTGGTTTACACGCGTATGAATTACTTTATTTATTATCCCAAAGAGATATAATACAATTGATGTACAATATTGACCTGTGCAAACACACGAGCATGGAAATTAGTGCAATAAGTATTTAAAATGATAAATTTTATACAATTTAAACATTATTTATTATTTTTATGTATTTTATACAATAATTTGGAGAGAATACTAATAATAGTTTATTGACTAAATTTATGAATTATGTATATATTTTCTAACTCAACCAAAACAATCTATTGACAAATAAATATGTAGAACTTTTTCTATTAATTCTTGATTTCATTCTCTACAATATTTCAGATATTAAACAAGTGAAGCATTTCCTTTACTCATTTTCTGCTCATACTTCTTATCGTCGATCAATAATAGTATAAGTAATGTCATTGAAATAATAAATTAAGCAACATATAAAAGCAACAAGATATATAATCATCAAATACATAGTACAAATAAACTAAAAGATATGAAACTAATTTCAGCATCGCCATGCAGAAGCTGCGATTATGGCTCTGTCTTGCCACCCAAGCAACAAGCAACCCTTATCCTCAGTTAACCTATAACCATCACATGAATACAAACCCAACAATATCCTTGATTGAGTCACCGCATTAGGACTTAAAGGCACTCCTTTGAACCCTTTCCCTTCCATAATCTTCCTCCATTTCTCCAACCTCTCATGCCTCTCTATCCTCTCCTCCCCTTCACACGCCACAATGTTCCGAATCTCCGGTGCAAATATATATTGCTCCACCTTTGCCCTAGGTGCTGACTCCACCGGAAAAGTTGCATCCAAGGAGTCGAAAATTGCTGAGTAGTAATGCAAGGCCTCGAGAAATCGGCCCAAAAAGTATGGTCCATTATGGCTTGCTTCTTGCTCGACAAGCGTCACTATGTTCGGTGCCTGGTCCCTTATCATGGACAACAAGTTCCCAAGATGATTTCCAGGAACACGGTGAAGGCGGTTAACAGTGTTAACCGCTAACGCCTCTCCTACATGGCGGTGAAACATGTGCGGTTTTAGATCTTCAAGTTGTTCTCCAACGTCGTGGAACTCAAAGGGGATGCGAAGAGAATGAGCTAAATCGGTTAAGCATCGTCCAGTTTCTCTAACAGCTTCAATGCACGGCCCTACACCGGTGATCCTGAGAAACGGAGCACCGCCAGGCCGTGCAGCCAACGCCTGCATAAAAGCAGGCCATTGGTAACCCTGAAGAATATCTAGGTCAATAACATGGACACGTTCTTCGGCCTCAAATGCCTCGAAAATCGCCTGGTTAGCTGTGAAATGTGCAAATTTGATGTAAGGACAAGCTTGGTAAACGATTTGGTAGATCTTTAGGACTTCCATAGGGTTTGATGGGAAGCTAGAGAAACATGATGATGAAGAGGATGATGATGATGATGGTGTTGTTGACTTTTTGTTTGATGATGTCTTTGTTGTTAGGGTTGCAGCGAGTCTTGCACTTAGAGATTCTGTAAAACATGAAGCTACACGTTGCATGGAGTCACCTAGTGGTGTTACCACTCTATTGAGCTGATGTAGGTACCTTTTTGCTAGCATGTATTCTTCTTTTGCTACTGCTTCAGCACAAGCTAGAAGCAAGTGCACAAGTTGAAGTCCACTGTCTTGTTCCTACATATATTACATATAGTTTTTAATTAAGTTCAATAATCTCAACACAAGTTTAATTTATCATGATAAATTAGTGTGCAAAATAATCATCTCAAATAAAATTAAACACCAATCAAAATCAACATCTCAAGTGTTAGAACAAAAACAAAGACCGATTTTAGATTTTTCCGTCTCTAAATTTTAGACTATACAATAGATATTTTAGATAGACTAATTTAAGTCGATTTAGGCTTCGTTTAACCTCACTTATTTTGACATTAAAAGTTACTTATAAAATACAAAGTAAGTTTTTAAAAATGAAAACAAAGTTGTTTGTTATTTTTTATATCTTAAAGTTGTAAAAAAATAATGATAGATAGACATGTCTTAGACAAACAAGTTGAATTATTATTTTTTTAAACAATGAGATTTTATTTTATATATTCAAAATAATTACACATGAATAAAATAATAACAGAGAACAAACTGCACTGCTATTAATAAAATTTATAATATTATGATAGATAGACCATTATTTATGATAGATAGACCATCGTGTAACTTAGAATTTGAATTTAGCATTTAGGTGTATTAGGATAAAGGAAAAATTTATTACCTGTTCAATTCCAATTGGAATAGGAACTGTTAGACTCTGTTGTTGTGCTTGCAATTTTTGATGTTTTTCTTGATACCTTTCTTGTTGCAAAGCTTGTGAAAGTGACGCACTAGCCATAGATCCCATTTGATGATAAATATCATTATCTTGAGAGGAATTACCACCATGCAAAATAGAAGATTCTTCACTAATAGAACCACAATACCTTGATGATGATGAATTTTGCATTGATAAACTATCCAAAATTGTAGAAATTGGAGTTTCCATATCAAAACATTGATCAGAAGAAGATGAAATTTTTGTTGATGAAAAATCAACATCACCTTGATAATCTTCTAAGAACTCTTCAATAGCTGGCAAAGAAAGATTTTCAACATGTTGCATATATTGATTATTTGGTGAATTAAAAACTCTATGTAGTGGACTAAGTCCTTTCCCTTTTTGTTGATTATTATTTAATGCTCCAAAACGAGGTGGTGAAAATGTTTGAATTTGCATTCCTTGACCATAGTTATTATTATTATAATTACTACAATTATTATTGTAAGTAGAAGCTTGTGGTGAGTTAGGGTTAATATTTCTAATAGGTGAAGATATCATAAAATCATTATTAATATCTAAATGGTCATTAAAAAATGATTCCCACATTGAACTATCTGGTGATTGGACTTCCACGTCACCATCTAAGTCAAATTTGAGTGATGGAAGGTTTAAGCTTTGTGGGGTTAGAATATTAATTTGATCTAAATCATCACTAGAATTTGTGGTATTTTTCTTTGAGTGTATATTTGTATGATTTGATGAAGTGGGTTGAAGACATTTTTCTTTGTGGGAATTTGAACTTCCACAAAGTGAATTGATCATATTTTTTTGGGTGAAACTTCTTTGCACCCTCTCAATAGAACAAAAATAAGGTACGTTTTTTGTATCTTGATCGGAGGTTAAACGTGTGGTCAGGCGGAAAAACAGAAGTCGGATTATCTAAAAGTTCTATTGGTTTTTCCTTAATCTAAAATTCTAAGCAATGTAACTTTTAGGCTCATGGAGAGATTTTAGTTGGTTTCTTGGCTCTCATTTTATGGAGGAAGGAATGTAAAAGAGTACAAATTGTATGATAAAATTATGAGAGGAAAAGACAACACTTAATTCCAAGAGTTTGTGATTGAATTTTGTCTTTGATAATCTTTAATTCAGGTAGTGTTAAAATTTTGTGCTGTTTTTCAGAGGCCTATTTTTTGTCATTTATGTTACTCTCTTAATTGTTACTTGTGTTTACAATAGATGACAAATTTTGGGTGGACCCTACTTTCTTTGGGCCGGCCCATCTACAAGGTTCTTTTTATACTCACCTTGGTAATCATGGGAAACAATATCTTCACTTATAAAAAAAAAAAAAAAAAGAGAAGAAATATTATGATGATGATGAGCTTTATACAGGCAAATATATGTTGCTTTGTAGGTGGAACATGTACCTTAATAACAACGATACAACTATATAATATGAAAATGAATTTAATAGATGTGCACGGTTTGTGTAAAACAGTTTTACACAATCATCTAATGAAAATCCATCAATTTGTCACATCATCCCACTCTTGTATGGTTATTTTAAAACTACTTATATGACATGGAAGAGTGGTGATTTCTTATTGGATGTCCGTGTAAAACTATTTTACACTGACGATATATGTACATTAAACTCTGAAAATATCTTCTCATTAGAAAATATTTAAAAATCATTTCACATTTAAAATATTAAAACTTTAATCCATACTTCTAAGTCTTGCTAATATATACTTTTATGTTTGTTTAATTTCAAAAAATAATATCAGTTTTAATCCATAAAATAGGAAAAAAATAATTTTGGCTTAATTATTTTAATTTTAGTCTCTAAAATACTTGATTTATATTCTTACTATAATATGATTTTCTTCGATGAACTAATTCAACACATGTGAGCTAAATGAAAACATGGGTATTATTTAAAACATCAAAGTATTATGTATGTGTGTTAATAATCTCAATCTTTTTTTTTTTTTTTACAATATTCTTGCAAATTTCAAAAATACACACAGAAAACACTTTAACACAGTTTATTTGACATTAACTTTTTAATATCCAAACATTATTTATTATATAATAGTAAAATGTAAGATAATGTGAAATGTGGCTGGTGGAGATTTATCCAGTTGGTAAAAGATTCAATTCATATTCCATACAGATGTGCATTTGTATTTTACTGACTATGTGATAAAATACAATGCAACTCATTTTGTTTTGGGTTTATATACGGCACCCACACCTTAGTGACTATGTGATAAAGTACAGTGCAACTCATTTTCTTTTCGTGGTGGTAATTTTGAGGGATTATAGTTCGTTGATGTTTTTTTGTAGTTTTATTTACCTGTTTGTTTTTCCTAATTTTACCTTAAAGATTGTTTTTTTTTTTTTTCGAACAATATTTTACCTTAAAGATTATTAATTAGGTTGTGGTAAAATATACTTTTCATACCTCTTTGTTCTATTCTCGTTTTTTACACATTCCGAATTTATGAGTGAAACACTAGTTACCATCAAATAAGAATGTTTCTAATATAGACCTTTTAAGAAAGTTCAAAAGTAAAGTCTTGAAATTAACTTAATATTCTCTTTATTTTTTAATTATAGTTTTAAGATTATTTACGCCTATCACAAAAACAAATAAATTTTGTTACTTTTAACAAAATAATATTATTAACTATTCATTAATTATCTCATTCCACATATTTCCCTCTCTACTATAAATAATTAAAGTTATTATTTATTTCACGTTAAACTTTAAAATAATGAGTAAGTAGGATAAAAAATAATGAGTAAGTAGGATAAATAATTCTTCAAAAGCGACATGTAAAATAAAAAATGAAGAAGTATAAGATGTCAAATAATATCTACTATAGTAGTAGGTTAGCTTATGAGTTCATGATTACATCATAACCATGTTACAAAGTCCATATAAATTAAATAGTAAACTTTTTTTTTTTCCAAAAGATATACCATAGATTTTTACACCACAATAAAATTAAAGAAAAAAATTAATTTCTATATATTGATAATGTAAAATATTTTACAAATATATTTAATCAAATTATATTAGTAAATATATTTAAGGAAGCACCATAGGATAATTTGATTGGAGGCGCATCGATCGGTGGTTTGAAAGGTGTGAGTGTTGTATATAAACTATCTTTTGTCTCGAATACCAAGCGATGTGGGACTATTTGGTGTATCTAGAACAAAAGCCTCCAGTCGAGGCTAAGGGCCTAACGGGTGTCTACCACGAGCATGCGCAGGGCACCCACAAGTCGTTTCCCACAGACGGCGCCAATGTTCAGATTCGACCTCAAGTCCACATCTTCGAGAGATTCTCCCCTTTGGGGTTAACTCGTCACAGTTTTATCCTTTGTAGAAAAGGCACATCGGTGGTTTAAAAGGTATGAGTATTATATATAAACTACCATTTTCCTCGAATACTAAGCGATATGAAAACTTAGTAGAGCACGTATATAAAAAGTTAGTAGAGCACAATAGTAAATTGACAATTTTCTTGAATAAATCAAAGAATAATAAGAAAATAAATAAATGAAAAGAGAAAATGAAAGGTAGTGAAAAAGGACAAGAAAAGGGACATAAGCAACGTCGTCGGTGGGCCGCCCTAACACCTTTGGATTTGCCAAAGGAATGAAGTGTTTGTCCAAACCTTTTTCTTACTTCGGCGGCATCTATTTATCTCATTCTCTAATCTGTGTTTCAAGAATTTTTAGTTCTCAATTACTCATTCAGATACTATATAAAAAGAAACGATAAAAGTCGCATATACCCTACACTCTTTAAATATTCCTCTGCATTTCAATAAACAAACAAATAGTAGTTGTTTCAGACTTTTTGGTAGTACCGGTGAACCAATGGCAGCGGCGATGGAATTTGGGATGGAGGACTCGTAGTATATCTTTAGACCTAACAAAAGTTAAAGATGACTCCTTAATTCGAATGGGGGCTGACTATGCCCGCCCACTCTGGCCTTGTAGGGTGGAGCCCTTTGGTTTCGAGCTGGGGCTGCCACAACTTATGGCTAGAGCAATGGGAAGAGGGACGAAGTCTTAATCAATGGACATTAATAAATCATCATTGATGGACGTTGCACATGACACGATGAATTCGACTACGTTTCATTCGCAAACAAAATTGAGTCATATGAATTAAATAAAGTTGTACGAATTATATCGTAGACACACTCTAAAAACCCCTAGATAATATCCATTTAGATGTAAATCATAAGGTTTTACTCAATAGGTAATCCGTCGAAAAATCCCTTGGAAGAGGTGTCCAAGAGAAAGTTTCGGATCCCTGAAACCCAAACTCTTAATCTATAAAAGTCTAACTCATGGTCTACGTTAGTTATGTCACATCTAAATCCGAATACAACCACATTTCGCGCTGATTGACTTGATCATTGGAATATGCGTAGGTATTATCTTTAGGGGTGTACATAGATTGGACAAATCCGGTCGATCCGACCAAACCCACCCAATCCAACAAAAAAAATCAATATTCATATATTTATAAAATTAAAAATAAATTTGAGGGATGCCACAACACCTTCTGGCCCTCACTAAGATCCGTCCCTGATTGCATCTATTATTATAATAGATTTGCTAGTGCTTTTTTTTTTAAAAAAAAAAAGTAGATTTGCTAGCAACTTTAATGGTGATATCTACCCATTATCAAAGAGTTATTTTACGGATTCCATTGATCCACATCATTTTAAAGCAACTGACTTATTTTTTATTTCAATAGTGTAACTTTAAAAAACTCATATTGAATCCGACAATATTTTTTTTTGGTTACATTGATCCAACAGTTTTACGTCACATATTAATATCCTACCATGTTTATTCAAAATGAAGATTTTTTTTAATTTAATTCCAAAAGTGAACAAAGTTTTGTTACTTGCTGAAGGGATGGTAATGCCACCTGTCGAACTCCATTTTCTCTTAAGTGGCGATGAACTGCATTTTTTAATGACATACTGACATACCATGTTAACATACATAACCTCCGCTGGCACTACAAGAATACTTGAACTTTTTGACAGATTTAATTTATAGTTCTTGGCGGTTTTAGCCTCCAATAAGTTATTGACGGTTTACGCCTCCAATAAATGAGAAAAAACTCTCACAAGATTAAAAAATAAATTTTTAAAGGACATATAATTTAGTGGTGGCTTTGACTGCCGCAAAGCAATACAGAATTCAAAAACAAAATTTTGTCGCTTTGTCCTACAACTTAGTAGCGGCTTAGGCCGCCGCAACATGTTAAGAAATTTAAAAAAGAACATGATTACATCCATTCACCTTCTCCACCAGAGTACCATCACAATGACTACCTGCACTACAAGAATTTTAAGCATGATAGCGGCCAAAAACGTCCGGAAACAATTTTATTTTTGACTGAATTGTGCTAGCGTCGGCTAAAAGTTGCCAAAAACGTAAGTTTTTTTTTTTTTTTGCTTTTTTTTTTGTTAATATATATTTTTTTGTTTCCTTGGTTTACAATGGAACTGAGGATGAAACCTAATACCTCTAGTTTACTACCCAAATCTCTCACCTTTAAAATGTTTTATTTCCACAAAGAATATTGTAATCAAATACAAATATTATATCTTTTCAAAACACTTTAGGCTTTAATGCAGTTTTGATCCCCCTATTTTGAAAAACTTGAACTTTTGATCCCCCTATTTTAAAAATCAACTTTTTGATCCCCCTATTTTGAAAAACATGAAGTTTTGATCCCCCAACTCATTTTGGTCAAATTTGTGATGATGTGTCAACCGCATTGATGATGTGGCAGTGTCTATGTGTCAACCTCATATTCCAAGTCATTATTTTTTTTTTAAAAATTAAATATTATGTTTTAATATTATTTTTTTAAATCAGTTTTTTTTTATCAAATCTTTAAATCAAATATTAAAACAATATATTTAAATCAAATATATTTTTTATCAAATATTAAAACAATATATTTAAATCAAATATTTTTTTTTATCAAACCTTTAAATCAAATATTAAAACAATAAAATAATTAACAATAATTAAAAAACGCAGATGATCAAAAGGGACGAATTGTAGAAGAATCATACACGCACTAATAGTAACCCAGTTCCCAAATCATGGAACCCTAGCGCCACCCATCTTCGACGATCTCTGTCTTTCATGTTCTTTGATTCATCATCACACTCGTGTACATCATTCCTCTGCATGTTATCATTCCTCTGTTTGATTCATCATCCGCTCGTGTTCATCATTACGCTCGCTTTACAAAATAATATTCGGAAGCCATCTTATGAATATTACTAGTGTTTTGGTATCAAGTAATCTACATCTGAGATGTTAGATAATACTACTAGTATTTTGGTATTTTGAATTCTAGTGTTTTGGCCAATTTATGTGTAATTTAGTGATTTTTAATTATATATTTGGATAATTTATTGACTTTTAATTATATATTAGGTAATTTATTGATTTTTAATTATATATTTGGATAATTTATTGGATTTTAATTATATAATTGGGCAATTTAGTGATTTTTAATTATATATTTGGATAATTTAGTGATTTTTAATCATATATTTGGATAATTTATTGGATTTTAATTATATATTTGGACAATTTAGTGATTTTTAATTATATATTTGGATAATTTACTGATTTTTAATTATATATTTGGATAATTTATTGATTTTTAATCATATATATGTATAGAGGTTAATTTTACTGTTTTTTAATTATTATTAATTAATTATTTTATTTTTTATTTTTTTAATACTTTTAATACATAATATTTTATTTTTAAAAAAAATAATGACATGGAATATGAGGCTGACACATAGACACCGCCACGTCATCAATGAGGTTGACACATCATCATAAATTTGACCAAAATGAGTTGGGGGATCAAAACTTCAAGTTTTTCAAAATAGGGGGATCAAAAAGTTGGCTTTTAAAATAGGGGGATCAAAAGTTCAAGTTTTTCAAAACAGGGGGATCAAAACTGCATTAAAGCCAACACTTTAATACTAAATTAAATAATGATATATTAAGTTTTAATATTACAAATATTATGAAAGGAGAATTTTTTAAAATTAAGTTAGCAAATATTATAGAGAAAGAATGAGTAGAGAAATTATAGAGAGAAAAGGGAGAAAGAATGAAGTGGAGAAAGAAGTAAAGAATAGAGGAATTGAAAATAGAGTAGAGAAATTGTAGAGAGAAGAAAAATTGAAGAAATGAAATGTGGTGGAAAAATGAAGTAGAAATAGAGTATCGAAAAATGAGCGAAAATATGATGGAGAAATTATTGTTTGAATTTTTTTTTTTTTAAAAGTGCCAAAACATTATCGGCGGATTTGTGGCGGTTTTTTCAGCTTTAAAAAAAAAATTTGCCCCCTAAAATTTTGTTTTTGGAAACCGCCGCAAATTCACCTGTTTGAAAAAAAAAATCCTCTTTTTTGCGGTGGTTTTTAAAAACTTTGTGGCGCCTTTTTTCAAATTTTTTGAAACTGCCGCAAAATCCTCAATTTGAAAATTGTTCCCGCCTATTATTTGCGTCGGCTTGAAACCGCCACAAAATTTTCAGTTTGAAAGTTTTTTTCCGCTTATTTTTTGCGTCGGCTTGAAACCGCCGCTAAATCCAAAAAAGCAGTCGCAATTTTTTTAAAAAATTCTGGTTGCTTTTCAGGCAAATTTTTCCGCCACAAATGACAGAAGCCGCTGGAAATGTTTTGGTACTGTTCTATTTTAAATTATAAATAACATCAATAACATAAAAATAGTCATCATAGTAGTGGTAGAGTTGAGGTTTTGGTATTATTCACACATGTTCCAGGGTTATATATGCACGAAAGAGAGAACAATTTCTTTTATTCTCTTCCTATTCTTGGGCTACATTCTCTTCCTATTTTATTTGACCATACATGATAATGGAGAAGACATTTCCGACTTCTTATTTGGGCTTTTATTTCTTGAACAAACATACAGTAATTTACTTGAGCCTTTTTTTCTCGAACAGAGATAGAGTAAGATTGGACTGAGTGTACTACAATATAATACAAACTTCGTGACCCCAACAAATTGAAGGCTCAACTATGCAGGACCGGTTGCACTAGGTTGGCCTTGCTCCCCTACCCCCCATCTATAAACTAAAGATTGGTAAATGTTAATGATTTTTAGGGACTTGAATCACTTGATGCAGCATCACTGCAATTGATTTTTGTTACATGAATTTAAGTATGTATGAGGAGAGAGAAATATAAAATAAATAAGAAAGAGCTAGGGATGGAAATGAGTCGAGTCGAATTCGCTTAAGCTCGACTCGATTCATTTATTTAACGAGCTTAATTTTCAACTCAAGTTCGACTCATTTGGTTCATGAGCCAAGTTCAACGAGTTAATTATCGAATCGAGTCTCGAACAATTTTCGAGTTGGTTCGGTTCATTGTAAGCCCTAGTATAAACTTACTATCAGTTTATTTTATGTCTTTTTTCCTATGAACTTCTTCCTTCCATGTTTTATGTCATTTATGTTTTTAGGTAGACAACTTTGCTACCCTCATTCTTTTATTATATATATATGTATATATATAATCAAGCTAGTTCATGAAACAAACGAATCGAGCTATATATAGTTTGTGTTCAGCTCATTTATTTAACGAACTTAATTTTTAACTCAAGTTCAACTCAGTTAGTTCACGAATCAAGTTCATGGGTTAATTATCGAATCGAACTTCGAACTATTCACGAGTTGGCTCGGGTCATTGTCAGTCCTAGAGGAGACTATGGGAGTAAAATGATGAGAGATAGAGATATATATATAAAAGGGTAACAGAAAGGACAACAGATATAAGCTATAAACCATAAGTTTAAAATTTGATATTGCCAAATAGTACGTCTTTGAGTTTTCTACGACTTATATTTTTATATATGCAATATAATTTTTGTATGTAATTTATATATTTTAATTTTTTTTGGCCCATCCAAATAATTTTTTCTACTTCTGCCACTGAAGTTCTTATTAAGTATCATTTATGTTTTTTTTTTTTTTTTTTATGAATTTGAGGTGCGTAGAGGACGAATATCGATGGGAATGAGTTGAGTTAATTTTAGTTACATAGAGAAGTTAAAAAAACTCAAAAATGTTACAAACTATTTTTTTATTTGTTACTTATAATTTATATGTTACAACATAATATTAAAGATAATAGTTTTTTTCTAGCTTTTAGAAAAAGAACAATTTTTATAATGTCAATTTTTTTAACATGGATCAGACTTAGGCCAACATACAATAACTCATTTTCATTTGCAAACGGGTTAGTCTGACTCATTTAACATACTATGCAAGGTGGGTTAGACAGGGTGCAGGTGTCAACCGGTATATTTAATTAAATGTATGATACACATTTAATTTTTTTCCCACACAAATTACATAGAAATAAATAATATACATTTGAATTTTGGTTTTTCGTACTACAATTTGAATTTTTTTAACCAAATAATTTGAATTTTGAAAAAATAAATAAGATTTGAACATTCTCTAAAGACTTAATTTCTTTTGGTAATAATTTTTCTTTGGTAATATTTTTTTTGGTAATAATTTAAAACCTTAATTAATTGCAACGTTTGAATACAGCCAAAAACAATTGTCGTTCCTTTTAGTAATCGGTTTATTATTCCAATTAGGACATAATATTGACTCAAATATTTTAAAATAATAAACCTTCTTACAAACTTCTCTTTTCGTTAAACGAAGTCAAAATAATTACATCCAAATTAGGAAGACCAATATATTCAATGTACATATCAATCGGTGCTAAATTCTTCCTCACATCGTTTTAAATTTTCAGTCAATCCATATTCCTTAAAAGGCCACTTTCCTTAATTATTCTTAACTCAAAAAGATTTATATAAATAAACCTTCTAATACTTTTCTTTCATCATAAAATCAAAAAACCACAAGAGATATAGAAGTATACGAAACTTAGTTTATACCATGGCATCTAAAAGCTCTTCTAACAACAATGAAGGGACAAACGAGAACACAACTGAAGAGAATTTAACCAAAAGCCCTTCTAACAACAATGAAGGGAAAAATGAGAACACATCTGAAGAGAAGAATTCAAATTCAAGGTCTTTTTTATGCAACTATTGCCGAAGCAAATTTTCAACTCAGCAAGCGTTAGCAGGGCACCAAAATGCTCATAGGGCAGAACGTGCATTCGAAAAGCAACTTAAAGAAAGGTATGATGGTGAAACTTCAGGTTTAGGTTTAGTGCAACATCAATTTAACCCTATTTTTAATTATTCGAGTAGTCTGTTTACCCCCTGTACCTATAGGCCACTCGGGGTTCGAATGGAATCAATGATTCAAAAATCACATTTTGATAGCCCCGTGATTGGTCATGGTGCTTTGCGTTTGCAAGATATGTTAAACCCTTCCCTTGCTAGCTTCCGAAATAATATTGAGTTTCGTGGTACTAGAGGGGTTGGAGTTCAGGGTATTGATGGTGCAACTACTTCAAGGATTGAAGATGGTCCCAATAACCAAATTCATGATTTTCTAAAGCTTGTAGATTCTTCTACAAATGTTGCTACAAGTTCAAACGTTGAAGAAGAACCCTCTAATCCTGAATCTTCCGAGCTTGATTTAACGCTCAAGCTCTAAATTCAGTTTTTATATTATTTTTTTCATGTCAATGTTATTTTTAATTAATAAATGATTTGAAGGACGATCATCTTTTATCTTGTAACAACACCATTACATTTTTGCAATCAATGTTACAGTCTAATTGAAAAATTGTCATATATATTCTTTTAATTTGTTCCGTTAAATTATTAGTGCAATCATGTTTGATTAGTTTGCAAGTTGGTGAAACAAGAAATATTGCGCTTGAAGTACTGTATCATTATGTTTCTTTCATAGATATTTCTTTCAGTTTCACCGTGCTATTTCAAAAAAATAAAACAAAAAAAATAATAGGCTTTATTTTTGAAGAATAAAATAGGTTAGTAATTTTTCGTTTTGCGAAATTTAGGTTGGCAATTTATAGATTATTTGCTAGAATTTTATTGGCCGAAACAAATTGCTTCAGCTGGTGACCAATTAAAGACAACTATTGTTATTGACTGTTACTAAAGACCATAAAAATCTAACTACTGTCCATCCGCTACTTAAGTAGCAGATAAATGATGATCATATTTTTGTGGTCCAAAATGCACCAACACTTGTATAAATAGGGGGTGTAGGGTGGGTGTATTGTTTCATTCATTCACAACTAAAAAAAAACAGAAAAATGAAATTTTAGAAGTTCAACATAACACACCCACCTAGCTGCAGTCCACTACAACCGCGGGAATCAAATCTTTTGAGAACCCGCGTTGATGATAAACTAGCTGATTGAAGCACTAGTTGAGCCAATTCAACTACACTCTCCACTTTCGCGATCAAAGAAGAGTGACCGATGTAGAGTATCGTCGTTCGTCGGTTTGCTTAGAAGAATCGTCGTGTTCACCAACATGAAACTCTAAAACTCAGTGATTTGAGAACAATGTTCTTTATTTTCTCTCGATACATAAGGGGTCGATCGAGCTAGACACTAAGTTGGTTACTTGGTTAGATCCATCAAAGCTATATATGTTTAAACTTGATCCGTCCGAGGACCTTCGATAAAATCGCGGCTGGCATGGTTGCATCTGGAGAGGACGGAATTGAAATAGTTAATTTATCTGATCCTTAGTTTTGTGTGTTTGTGTTAAATTTATGTTTTTAATTTACGATCTTCGTTCTTAATGTAATATGTCGTTTTTATCGAACATTTCTATATCTTAACAGTACTTTTTTTCATTTATGGTCTCATGTCGTCCACTACTTTTTTCATTTCTGGTCTCGTGTCGTCCACTACGAAAATCAGAACAGAAACTGAATACCAGAACATAATGATACAAAACATAAAAAATTCATAGAAATTAATTTTATAATTAGACACAAAAATGACACCGATTTATACATTTCGTCAAGTGTTTCAACTTCAAAGTGAATAAAATCTTCCTCCGAAAAAAATTAACCATTACAAGCTCAATGCAGTGAATCGTTGTAATAGATGTTGTGATCGATACAAGCTCAATGCAGTACAGTACGAAACCTGTATGCATAGTACTACCCTAACATTGTGCAGTCATACTATGTTGAGCTGTCAATAAAGATGTCTCTTTGCCATATGTGTAGAGGTTGGCCTAAGATCAAGATGAAAGTCTTCAACTGATGTTCCGAAGATAGAGTGTGATATTGACTCGACTTTATGATATTTGGGTAAATGGTGTTTTACCCCCCCCCCCCCCCCCCCCCCGCAAAGTATGCGAGTTTTGGTTTACCCCCTGCAAAATTATTTTTTTGGATTACCCCCCTGCAAAATGAAGATTCCTTCAATTACCCCCCTATGTTGACAACTAGGACATGGAATATTCACTTTTGCTGATGTGGCATGTTTAGGTGGCATTTATTTTATTTTTTATTAATTTAAAAAAAAACTAAAAATTGATATTACCACATAATAATTGTATTTAAAAAAAATAAAAAATTGACATTTTATTTTAAAAATCAGAAAAAGAAAAAAAAAATTTGTTTCAATTTTCTTATTTTATTTAAAAAAATGTGAATTTTTAATTTTTTTTAAATTCAATTATTTAAAAAAAATGGCAATCTTAAAAAAAAATGCCAATTTAAATTCAATTATTTAAAAAAAGATTGTCATTTAAAATCTTTTTCTGATTTTTTTTAAAAATGTCAATTTATTTTATTTTTAACAAATATGTCAATTTGATTTTGTTTTTTAATTCCATTTTTTTCTAATTTCAACTTTCTGTTTTTCTTAATGTCAATTTAAAATTTAAATTCAATTATTTTAAAAAAAGAATGTCATTTAAAATCTTTTTCTGATTTTTCTTAAAAAATGTCAATTTTAATTTTTTTATTAAAAATGTCAATTTATTTTATTTTTAAATTCAATTATTTTTAACAAATATGTCAATTTAATTTTTTTAAATTCAATTATTTAAAAAAGGGTAGTCAATTTAATTATTTTAAAAAATTAAATTGACATTTTTTAAAAAAAATTTTAATTTTTTTAATTTCAAAAATCAGAAAATTGACATTTTTTAAAAAATCCGGGAAATAATTTAAAATTGGCATTTTTTTTTAAAAATAAATCAGAAAAAAATTAAAATTGACATTTTTTTAACTAATTGAATTTTAAAAAAATAAATTAATATGACATTTTTTTTAAAAAAATCAGATTTTTTTTTAAATAATTGAATTTAAATTAACATTTTATAAAAAAAATTAGAAAAAAATTTAAAATTAAAATTAACATTTTTTATAAAAAATCAGAAAATTGAAACCAGAAAAAAATTAAATATTTTTTTTTACTTTTTAATATTTTTTTTCTAATTTTTAAAATAAAATGTCAATTTAAACTTTTTTAAATACAATTATGATGTGGCAATATCAATTTTTAATTTTTTTAAATTAATAAAAAATAAATAAATTCCACCTAGACATGCCACGTCAGCAAAAGTGAATATTCCATGTCCTAGTTGTCAACTTAGGGGGGTAATTGAAGAAATCTTCATTTTGCAGGTGGGTAAACCAAAACTCGCGTACTTTGCGGGGGGTAAAACACTATTTACCCATGATATTTTGTGTTGTTTAGAGGATGGATGATCATCTCATGTACAAACGGTGATAGTACAAATCTAGACAAACACAATATTCTATATGTATTCTTGTCTTTCTTGTTTTTCTTGGGTCCAAAGGATGGTGATCTAAATCATCACTTTCTTCTTTTTGGTGAAGTCTTGGAGTGTAGTCCAGATGATGGACGGAGCATAGTCCTTGACTTCTTTTATTCTATTGTGCTTGTTCATAGGATTAAAGCTATTCACCGTTTAATCCTTTTGTGAGTAGAGGCTCATGAATTTTTTGAATAATGTTTAGGCTTGCATTTCATTCCTAAACACTTGAACACACATTTAGAATAAATTCTTCCTTTTGTTATGTTAAATGTTCGTTATTATCAAAACTCTTAATGAACGCGATATTGCTTGAACGTGTTTTGTTCTAACAATCTCTCATTTTTTGATGATAGACGTGTATGAAAATGTAAGTTGATATTTAATGCCAAGCACTAGCCCTATTAAACAAAATAATAATGTTGCCTAAAAATTTTAGCAGGATATTTGATCATTTTTCCTTTCTCACCTTTGCACTTTCATTTCCCTATATACACGTACATTGCCTCCTCATAACATGTTTCTATCATTAGTTGCTTTAGTGTGGTGCTATAAATATGAAACACGAATAAAATGTAAACTGGTCAAGTTCTACTAAACTTTGACTAATTCAAACACTCTCACAGTCTTTATTAGACCTTGATAAAGTTTAGAAATATTCAACTAACGTGTATTTAGCTGGCTCTAAACCCAACTTTTTGCCGAGCTCGGCTAACCAAGTTATTTATTTTTAGGTGTAACCAATTTTTAAAATTAATTATGCATTAATATATAGTTTACTTTTTTGACAAAATATGTATTTGATTTTGATCATCCAATTTGATGGTGTGACAATATATTGATCTTCTTTTTACTTTGATTAGTCACCGCTTATATTTTTTAACAACCCATTTTTTAAGACTATCAGCAATTAGACAATTCGTTTTCAGGTCAGGTCAGCTAATTTATTCAAACGTCATCAAATGGGATTCTGAAAATCACGACTTCAATTAAAATTTCTTAATTAGGGACCAAAATTGCACAAATAGGAATAGAGAGGCCAAAATTATAATTTTGTCAAAATAAAAGGAGTAAGACTGCATTTAAGCTTAATATATATTTGAATTTAATTTAATTTTTTTTGTAATGATTTGAATTTTGTCAAATAAAAAATTTAATAAGATTTCAACGAACAATTTAAAGCCTTAATTTTATTAACTAAACAAAAAAAATTCTTGATTTTTTTTTTGTAATAATTTAAAGCTTAACTTAATTAAGCTTGACCAAAAAAAATTGGAAATTTTGAGGCTTGGTGTAGCAAAAAATATAAGACATGTATGCTCCAAAAAAATAAAAAATATAAGACATGTCATTCATTAATGAAGCAAAAATTACATCCCAGATCGATTCAAATCAAACGGTGCGATATTTTTCCTCATATCGTTTCAAAAAAAAAAAATTGAGTCAATATCGTTTCAATTTTTTACTAAATAATCCTTCCTAAAAGCTTCTCTTTTCATTAATGGAGTCAAAATTATTAATACATCTAAGTTAGGAAGGCAAATGTATATTCTTGTCCAAATCAATCGGTGCAATGTTTTTACTCACATTGTTTCATTCCTAAAGTTGCACCTTTCCTTCAATATTCCTAAAGATATTTGCATTAACTCAATTTTTTTAATATAAATAATCGTTCGTATAAGCTTTTCTTATCATAAAATCAGAAAAACAGAAAGTATAGTTTGTAATATATAATTTGTACCATGGCACATCAATCCTCTAGCAGCTCTTCCACTTCACAACAATTTCCAAACTCTAATCCAAGCAAGTCAATTGAAACTGTAAATCAATCCAAAGATGATTTGGTTCGTGGGTCTAAAGTGCAAGAGCACAACTTTTTTAGCCCTATTCAAGTTGGTTCTTCGTCTTATTTTCCTAATAACAACAATGAAGGAAAAGACGAGAACAACAATGAAAAGAAAAATTCTGAATCGAAGTTTTATTCATGCAACTACTGCAAGGGCCAATATTCTTCTTTACAAGCCCTAGGAGGACACCAGAATGCGCATAAAGCAGAACGTGCATTACAAAAGCAACAAATCAAACAAAAGTATGAAGGTGATAATTTAGATTTAGGGCAACCTAGTTTTAACCCTTATTTGAACTATCCTAACACTTCTTTTACACCTTATAACTATAGGCCACTAGGGATTAGAATGGAATCAATGATTCAAAAATCACCTTATATTAACCCTAAGATTGGTCATGGTGCTTTTACACCTTATAGGCCACTTGGAGTTAGAATGGAATCAATGATTCATAAATCACCTTATATTAGCCCTAGGGTTGGTCATGGTTCTTTGTGTTTGCATGATATATTACACCCTTCTCTTGCTAGCTTCAGAAATCATTTTCAAGGTAGTAATGGTGGGGTTGCAAGTCTAGGTATTGGTGGTACAAATAATCCAAATGCTGCTATTCTAAAGTTTGGAGAATCTTCTACAAATAATGTGGCTCTTAATTCTACCATGGATGACATTCCAAACTCAAACATTGAAGAAGAACCATCTGATGATTCCGAATCTTCTGGGCTTGATCTGTCTCTTAAGCTTTAAATTCAGTTTTAATTTTTTTTTTTATAAATAATTCAGTTTTTATATTTTATTTTCATGTCCATGTTATTTTTAGTTTTATCGAGAAGGTGCTTTGGAGGATAAATTTCACATCTTGATCAATTCTGCTATGTAGCCTCTTCGTGTAATAATACCATTACATGTTTGCAATCAATGTTATTGATAGTTTACTTGCTACTCTCTAATTGAAGTAATGTCTTGGTATATAGTTTTTTGTTTTCTCAAATTATTATTATTATATATTTTGAAATGAATGTATTAGTATATAAATCGTGTTTTTAATACCTTATTACTTTTATAAATTGTTTGATATCTACCGTGGTTAACATTAGTTTTATTCATTAATTAATGATAGAATTTTTTGGTAGATTTTTATTATTCATTAATGATTAATGATAGATTAAGTTCTGCATAAATCCTTCCGTGGCATCTATTTCTATTGGTTTTTTTTAATGGCATCTATTTCTATTATTTGTCGGTGTAAAATTAATTTACACTGACAGCACGTGTGTTCTTTAAACTCACTTTATAATATAGAACATCAAAATATATTAAAGAATGTTAAGAATGCTATAAGCTAAAAACATTATTCAAATCTTTTTATTTCAGTAATTAAAGAATTTTATTTATTTTTCAATAGGTGTGTAAATCATTCTCGAGAATCCTAATTTCAATTCAACAAAACACATGGTTTTTACCCAACTAAGTGATTGATGAATTCATCGAAAAAGAATCATTCACGAGAATTCTAATTTGATACCTGATTATAAGAATAATTATTGACCAAATTTACTTATATGGCTGCCAAACTCTAAATTACAAGCATCCACTTTCTAGTAATTTTTAAGAAAACAATTTATGAAAAAATGAGGGCCAAAACCCAAAAGGAGAAATTTACAAATTAATGCAACGAGGGATCGCTATCCCCATAACATCAACTTGCATCACATGACTACATTCGATAGGACAAGAGTCATAGTAAACTATTGTCGAATCAAATATACATACTGTGTTAGCTAACACACATCCACACATTTATACATATTAGCTTCCCGGTACGAATGCTTAACCACAATGTTCTAATCTAATGCTAACATCCGGCGAATTTGGCCAATTAAGGCTGCACCAACCGAACTCCCATTCCCTTGGGAACGATTGACATAATCCACCACACTAGAGTCCACATTTAACTCTATATCTTAGAAAAACCTTTTTGTCTAGCATAAGTCAACCTTCCAAAATTCCCCATAAGTCCGCAACATACGCACTACACACACCAAGATACTTGGCAAAACTGCCAAGCCATTCACAATGGCCGCCTCAAATCACACCTCCATATGCAATCCCCGCTTTCGCAGCCCAGTCCGTATTGAGCTTAATTCATCCTTCCACCGGCGTCTCCCAACAAATCATTACTTCAGCACGAATGGTATTTTGCTTCGTTACAACATTAAGCAATTCAACTTGCTAGTATAATTCAACACGCTTCGCAACAAACACGCCGTGATTCACAGGCTTCTGATAGTGTTCTTCGTACTCTTCTTTATTTCGCCACGACCATACACAATGACACTCCGTAGCCCAAAAATTCTTCCACCCTTCCGAACTGCATAAATTCATCGTAATCCACTGGTGTAAATTTCCAGTAAAAAATGTGTTTCTCAATCAGTGGCGGATCTTGCCTAAAATTTTCGGAGATGTGGTGAAATGAAAAATACTACTACCTCCGTCCCTAAATATAAGACCTCTTTGTAAAAACAAAACACGGAGATTAAGAAAGTTAGTTGTGGTATTAAATTTGTTGATAATTGATATTTTTTTTGTGATAGTAGTAAGATTTTTAAAGCCTTAATTTTTATTTTACTAACTTAGTTGGAACGGTTGAAATTTTAAGTCAACCCATGTAGAAGAAAATATAAGACACATGAAGCAAAAATTACATCCCAAATCGTTTCAAATAAATCGGTGCATTATTTTTCCTCATATCGTCTCAAATTTTCAAATCTTTATTTTATAATATTTGCATTCATGCACAAAAAAAAATGTATATTTGCATTGATTCAAATTTTTTTGTTTTTGTTTTTTTAACATATATAAAAAAATGTTTTTTTTAAACAAATAACCCTTCTTATAAGCTTCTCATTGCATTAATGTAGTCAAAATTATTAAATCCAAATTAGCAAGACAAATATATTCTTGTACAAATCAATCCGTGCAATATTTTTACTCACATTGTTTCAAACTTTCAATCCTTATTACTAAAAATGTCCCTTTCCTTAAATATTCCTAAAGATAATTGCATTTACTCAAACAATTTTATATAAATAACCCATCTTATAAACTTTTCTTATCATAAAACCAAAAAAATACAAAGTATAGTTTGTGATACATAATTTGTAGCATGGCATTTGAATCCTCTAGCTCTTCCACTTCAACACATCAAGATGAGAAGAAAAGAAATCAACTTCCAAACTCTAATTCGAACAAGTCAATTGACTTTATAAATCTATCGAAAGATGATTGGGTTCGTGGGTCTAAAGTGCAAGAGCACAACTTTTTTAGCCCTGTTCAAGTTGGTTCTTCATCTTATTTTCCTACTATCAACAATGAAGGAAAAGATAAGAACAACAATAAAAATAATGATTCTGATTCAAATTCTTATTCTTATTCATGCTCATACTGCAAGGGTCAATATTCTTCATTACAAGCATTAAAAGGTCACCAAAATGCTCACAGAGCAGAACGTGCGTTACAAAAGCAACTAATTAATCAAAGATACGATGGTGGTTCTTTTGGTGTAGGGCAACTTCGTTTTAACCCTTATTTAAATTATCCGATTACTCCTTTTACACCTAATCCTATTGCACCTTTTACACCTTATAACTATAAGCCACTTGGGATTAGAATGGAATCATTGATTCAAAAATCACCTTATATTAGCCCTAGGAATGGCCATGGTGCTTTATGTTTGCAAGACATATTAAACCCAAATCTTGTTAGCTTGAGAAAAAATATTCAGTGCAGTAATAGTGGGGTTGCAAGTCTAGGTTTTGGTGGTGCAACTACTTCAAGAACTGAAGATGAAGTTTGTAGAAATAATAAAAATGGTGCTATTATGAAACTTGGAGAATCTTCGACAAATATTGTGGCTTCTACTTCTACCATGGATGATATTCGTAATACAAAGTCGACAAATATTGAAGAAGAAATCTCTGATGCTGAATCTTATGTGCTTGATTTGTCACTTAAACTTTAATTTCAGTTTTTATATTTTATTTCTATGTCAATGTTATTTTTAATTTTATTGAGAAGGTGATTTGGAGGATAAATTTCACATCTTGAATTTTGCTATGCATTTTTCTACCGAATTTTGCTATGTATTCGCCTCTACGGTTGCTTATAGGATTTGAACTCGATATCTTTAAATACCGGAGTGAGATGGGTATCTCAACAGGTTAAGCCAGTTGAATTAAGGATTAAGGAATTAGAGGTCCAAGGTTCAAGTTTTAGCAAGGAGAAAAACTAACATAAAATATACTAACAACTAACAATTTGTCATTAAAAAACAAAAAACTTTTAAATACAAATTTAAACAGTCTAAAATAAGATTGTGCAAAGTAAAGTTTTGTGCAAATTAAAATAAGAGCAGCTGATGCAAAGTAACGAAGCAATGAATTAAGGTTATCATTATGAAACTAAAGTTTTGGGCCTAGTGATATTTTTCTTACAGAAGATTGGGCCTAATGTATTGACCTATCCTTATTTGATAAAAATTCAACTGACCCCCAACTATTCTTTTCTATCCCTCAAGCGCACTTTTTTTAGTGTAAATTTTTTGCGTGCTAGAGGGATAGAAAAGAATAGTGGTGTGAGTTGAGTTTTTATCTCCTTATTTTCCAATCAAATTCTTTAGTTTTACTTTGGGTCGGATTTAATGCTTTCATATTAATAAAAGTTTATGCTTTTACATTTGATTATGATAGAATTGTATTATATCATTTTAATTTTAACAAGTATATATATATATATATACTTTAACTGATATCATTTTACTTTTATATGTCATTCAAAAAAATAAAACTTGGTTACGACTCTTTAGACTAAATTACTCTTTTGACTCCATAAGTTTTACGAACTTGTGGTTTAGCCTCTTACATTTACAATAGTACTTTGGCCCATTAAAATTGGCCCATTTTATAAAAGGTTGACCCTTAATGATTTTGACCAATCCAACATACACGTGACTCACATGTCATATCAGCATGTCTTATCTCGTAGACAGTGATTTACTTGTCATGTCACCATATTTGGCAAGATGTGCTGACGTGACATGTGAGTCGTGTTTTAACTTGGGAAAGTACATTTATGGAAGTTAGAGACCCAAAATTATAAATTTTTTAAAGTTAGATATAAAAAATACAATTTAATCTATTCTTTTTTAAGAAACCCCGCGCACAATTGGACAATTTTTTTTTTTGTTAGGTCACCTAGTTCATTGCACCGTTGTAAAAAATTTCATGGGCAAAATCATGACGTTAAACAAATTTCTAAATTTTTTTTTGACAAAAACAAATTTCTAAATTAGGGACTAAAATTTGCACAAATAGAAATAATGGACCAAAATTGCAGTTTTATCAAAATAGATAATTAAAGTTGCATATAAGTAATAAGTAAATATATATATTTAAAGGCTTAATTTTATTTTATTAACTAAAAAGAAAAAGACTTAACTTTTTTTTGGTAATGATTTAAAGCCTTACTTAATTGGAATGTGTGTATTGACCACAAATTTTTTTTTTGAACCGTTTGAAATTTTAGCAGAAAATATCAGAAATCATATCGTTTCACCTTTTCAATCCTTTTTTATTTTTATTTTGGTACATAATCCTTTTCAATCCTTATTAATTAGTAAAAAATATTTTTTAATAAGTAACCCTTCTTATAAACTTCTCTTTTCATTAATGTAGTCATCAAAATTTATTACATCAAAATTAGGAAGGCAATTATATATTGTACAAATCAATCGGTGCATTGTTTTTAGTCGCATTGGTTCAAACTTTCATTCTTATTCCTAATGCTTTCTCCTTTCCTTAAATATTCCTAAAGATATTTTCATATTAACTCAATTTTTTTTTGTATAAATACCTTTCTTATAAGCTTTTCTTATCATAAAATCAGAAAAACACAAAGTATAGTTTGTTATAATTTGTACCATGGCATCTCAATCCTCTAGCAACTCTTCCACTTCACAACATCAAGATGTGAACAAACAAAATCAACCTCCAAACTCTGAGTCAAACAAAATTGACTTCGTGAAATTATCTAAAGATGATTTGGTTCGTGGGTCTAAAGTGCAAGAGCACAACTTTTTGAACCCTATTCAAGTTGGTTCTTCATCTAGTTTTCCTAATAACAACAACGAAGGAAAAGATGAGAACAACAATGAAAAGAAAACTTCTGATTCAAAGTTTTATTCATGCAACTACTGTAAGGGTCAATATTCTTCCTTACAAGCGTTAGGAGGACACCAGAATGCGCACAAAGCAGAACGTGCCATACAAATGAAACTAATTAAACAAAGGTATGAAGGTAGTTCATCTGATCTAGGGCAACCCCGTTTTAACCCGTATTTAAATTATCCTATTACTCCTTTTACAACTTATAACTATAGGCCACTTGGAGGGCCACTTGGAGTTAGAATGGATTCAATGATTCAAAAATCACCTTATTTTAGCCCTAGGCCGTTTGGTTATGGTGGTTTGCGTTTGCATGATATATTCAACCCTTCTCTTCTTAGCATGAGAAATAATAGTGGTGCTGCAAGTCTAGGTATTGGTGGTGCAACTACTTCAAGAATCGAAGATCAAGTTGGTACAAGTAATAGAAATGATGCTATTCTAAGAATTGGAGAATCTTCTACAAATATTGTGGCTCCTACAAATATTGTTGCAAACATTGTAGAAGAACCATCTGATGATTCTGAATCTTCTGGACTCGATCTGTCACTTAAGCTTTAAATAATTTAGTTTTTATATTATTGTTTTTGAATAATTCAGTTTTTATATTTTATTTCCATGCAATGTTATTTTAAATTTTGTTGAGAAGGTGATTTTTGGAGGATAAATTTCACATTTTGGATTTTGCTATGTAGCATTATTTTACTGATGGATGGTTTTGTATTTGCCTCTTCGTGTAATAGTACCATTACATGTTTGCAATCAAGTTTTTGTTCTTATTATTATAATTATTCTCTCAAGAATGTAATCGTGTTTTTAATACCTTATAATTTTTATAAATTGCTTGATATCTACCGTGGTTAACATTAATTTTATGAGTAAATCCTCAAATCATTTCTGGACTCTGGAAGAGACACTCTCAAATAGTTCTCTGACTTTAAGAATTTTCGTAAAAGGTTTCTGATTCTATTAAACTCTACTCAAA